>CM030942.1:472379-522583 GCA_018136815.1 Isochrysis galbana | reverse complement strand
CGACGTGCTCTCACTGGCTCCCACTCACAACTTCGTGCCTGGAGTCTCGGGTTACGACAAGCTGGTCGTCTTCATCGACTCGCTCACTCGATGGATTGAGGCTGAGCCGTCGAATGGGGATCCCTCGTCGGAGATGGCCTTGGACATGTTCATCCGCTTGATTGTGACGCGTTATGGAGTCCCTAGGCAGCTTCGAACCGACGCCGGTTCGAATCTTTGTTCGGTTCTTGTTTCGCGTATTCTGGAGCTCACCGGGACTGATTTGTCGAGTACAGAGCCGTATCGACATGAGGGTGTAGGCTTCGTCGAACGCGCTCAGCAAACGCTCATTCGTTTGATGCGCGCCTCGAACGAGGGTGGCGGTCATTGGGTCGACCATTTGCCGTTCCTACTCCTCTCGTTGAGGGCTTCTTCCGGTCGTGTTACCTCCCGGTCTCCAGCGTCTTTGATCTTTGGGCGTGAGCTGCGTCTGCCCGCTCAACTCTCTGATCCGAAGTCTGTTTCGCCAACTGCTCTCGAGGCGGCGTCCGCCGACGTTCGCTCGTACGCATCCAGGCTCAATGCGAGCCTCCGCCTCTCTTGGTCCAGCGCTCTCGAGGCTACCCTAGCCGCTCAGGCTGAGTCAGTCCGTGACGCTACCATCAAGTCTCAAAGACCAGCGCGTTTCGAACCTAGGGATCGCGTCTGCATGCGATTACCAGGCCATGCCAACAAGTTGCAATTCATCTACTCGGGTCCCTACCGCGTCGTAGAGGCTCTGTCCGACACTAGGTACCGACTCCGTGATCTGGAGAACCGGTTAGTCAAGGAGGAGGTGCACATCTCGAACCTCCGGCCGTATCATACTTTCGTTGATGAAGAGCCGCTGGCTGACGACGAGTACATCGTTGAGAAGTTGCTCGATCGTCGTAGCCATGGCGATTCTACCGAGTACCTCGTGAAGTGGCGTGGCTATTCTCTTCGAGAAGCCACCTGGGAGCCTCGTTCCGAGTTGCTCCGTCGTTGTTCTGATTTGCTTGATGATTATGATCGCTCCGTCGAAGAGACTTGTCCAGAAGATGTTGAGTCCCCGGAAGCAACTTCTTCGTCGGCCAGGAATACTCCTCTTCCTCCCGTTCTCGATGCGCCGTCTTCGCGCACTCGCTCCAGGCTCCACTCTCGTTGATCCCATGTCTTGGGTAAGGGACCCGTCCCCCTAGGCTAGCCCCACGCCTCGGCTAGGGCTCCGAGTTCAAGAGCGAATCATGGAGGTGATGAACGCGTGCTGCCTGCGCTCTACACCCGGCGCAACACCCGAGCAAAGCTCCTGTAAAAGGGAGAAGTGGGTGGGGCAGTGCGTACGAAAGAGGCCGCCGCGTTAAGCCGCCGATTTCGTGCTCGCTTTGGATCCAAAGGGTGTTCTTGTCTCCACGTTTCGCTCGCTATGTTCCGTTGCTTCTTGTTCCGATTCTGACCTCTGGTCAGCCCAAGTTCCAGGTTCCAGGTCTCTGTTTCCAGGTTCACCGCTCGACATCGGGAGACGTCTCGATCTTAGTCGGGGGGTGTCGCATTCATCCTAGATGATGCGATTTCCAGGCTCTTGTTTCCAGGTCCTTCGCCGTGCGGCCACACGGTGAAGCTCAGGTACATCTAGGTTGGTAGGGTTCGTCCCTAGCGATCTAGAATTCGGGTTCTCGTTTCGTTCCTTCTAGCCTGTTTGTCAGGTCTAGATTCCAGGTTTCCTCCTTTCGGGTAATCTTTACCTAAAGGAGCCAGGTCGCCTGTCACTCGCTGCGCGCTTGTCTCAGGCTCTCGAGTTACCTTGTGAAGGCTTGTTTAGCTTCTTGCAAGGCTTGTTGTTTCTTGTTGAGTTCCGGTTCTTGCTTGGGACTTGCTCACTTTCACTTTCGTTGTCGTTGTCGTCCAGGCCTGTTCTTCGTAGGTTCCGCTTGGCTTGGTTAGGGTTTCGTTGCCTTCCGGCGTTTGGCGTTGGCGTTCGGAAATTTCCTCTCACATTCCCTAGGTCCGCTACCCTTGGCTTGTAGGTCCTTGCTTCTTTCTTCTCGGTCAAGGTGTTTGGCGAGCGAGTCGGTTGCTCTATCCGCTCGAGATTTGAGGTTTAATTTGCCATCTCCCCTTGGAGACCGGTGTAGGTTCGCTTCCTAGGTGAGGGAATCTTTCCCCTTGATGCAAGCTACATGCAAGCCCTTGGCCCCTTTGGTGTTCCTTCCCCTTGGTTGCTACTCAGGGTTGTTCGTTAGAAGCGTCTAGAAGGTTCACGCTCAACGGCAAGATTTCCTCTGTCGTGAAGACATCTCGTTGCGATCTGTATCCAAAGTGATCGCCGTGGTCGCGCGACACGACGCTCCCCTTCGGACTCTCCGCTACGTGGGAAGTTACAACGGAGACACGCTCCGGCCGTCGCTGCGGAGTCTCTCTCTCTCTCTCGCTCTCTCTCTCCGTCTCTCGCGACGTGTTTGAGTTATCGGTGATTTGGGGTCGCGGTTGCTTGATAATTTGCTTGGTTTGGGTGAATGATTCCGGTGTGTTCGTGAGTCGGTGTATCCTGTTGTTCTCAGCTTCGTTGTCCGTCGTTGTTCGCTGCGTCGCTGCACTCAAGCAGCTTAGGCTCCCTCCCTGAGGGAAGAGTTCTTTGTAGGTCTAACAATCTCTTACAACCCATCACACTAGGGCCGCTAGGAGCGCCTCGCCGCCCCACAGCCCTTCGTTCGCCGTTCGTTCCCCGTCCAGACACCCAAATGGGGTTGCCCGACCCAGTCCAGAATTTCATTCACCCGACTCCCGGTGGGGAGGAGGGCCAAAGCGCCGCGCTAGCCGCCGGTGCTGCTCGCGACGGAGTGGCTCAGAGCCCTCCGGCTCCGCTCGACTCGACAGTTCCATACCCCGGGGAGACGTCCGTGTCCAAGTGGAGTTCAAAATGTTGCTTTAAAATCGTGCGTGACGAGCGAGTTGGGCGTTGATGCCCGTAGAGGTATTGTAGATCACATCATAATAGACCTATGAATCAAATTTCTTAGCCTCCACCACTAAATAAGTGCTCCATCCCATTGCTGCAAGTTTGGGGTACAATGTAGAAATTGGGGTAAAGAACCGAACCCCTTTATCCGACATTCCTCGATTGGCGGGGCGGAGTTTTCATATTCAACTCGCCAGCGGTCCGGCCTCTTCAGCAGAGGGGGGGAAATGCTGCGCGCGCGCGCGCACGCGCGCGCGCGCGCTTTTTTTTTTGCTTTTGCTATGGCGGATCTCAGCAGCTGACGTTAGCCGACACCTGGCTTGCTCTGAGCCCAACAACTGACGTTAGCTGACAGTCGAGCATTAGCTGACGCTAGCTAGTGCTACTGACGCTAAGTGTAAGCTCTAGGTTGGTGTTAGCTGACGAGCCGACGCACCAACACTGCACACTGCTGGCTGCTGGGCCTAGTGGTAGTGGTGGCGCGCGGTCACCTGAACGGTCGTGGGTCCTGCGTGAGGAGGGCGTTGTGGTTGTGCGGCGTCGGTCATCTTCTGGTCGGTCGGCGCGGCGGGGTGGGCCGGGAGGGAGGAGGGGAGCGTGGCGCGCTCCATGTCACATGTCATATCCATGCCCCTATCATCTATCATTTTTAACGATAGTTCGCGCCCGAGCGAAATAAGCACAGACTCCCACCCCCTTCTCTCAAACACCTACTCGAAGCAGCAAGCTACGCGCACGACCTCCCCGAACCTAAAGACCAGAGACTCCGTTTTGAGGGAATTGGGGGAGGGGAGCAAAGGGTTGACGGTGACGCGGTGGATTAGGAAGGGTAGTGGGTAGTAGTAGTAGGTAGTAGGGAGCAGCGCACAAGCACTCTGCCTCGCGCCGTCCAAGTAGCGGTAATATTGAAAAGATTTTTTTACACGGAGGGGAGCTGGAGCTTGAGGGGAATAAGGGCATGAGGCGCCTCCCCCATGTGAAGCCAAAGTATAGACTTAAACTTAGTTGGCGCCTCCCCATCGACCCCTATTTCAACAATAAGTTGTGTACATATCACTCTAGGCTCTAGGCATCCGGCGATCAAGATAGAGGAGGCAACAACAACAATAGTAATGTACACCCTCGAGCGTCATCCCACGTTCTGCGCAAGCAACGAACCAGCTGGAAGGCCTGCGCGTGTGAGTGCTAGAACGAGGGGCGGGGGGCCATCCCCTCCAATGCGTACAAGTCGAAGTCCAAGGGGCGATAAGCGTGGAACATACTGGCCACAGCAGACGTGAGAAGATTGCCCTCGACCGCTAGTGCTCCACACACGAGACGAGCGTGCGCCATGCAGTAGTGCTCAGTGGCGCATACGTTTGCACACGGTGATTCAGATCGGGCGTGGCGGCAACGGCAACAACGGAGGGACACGCGGCTGGGCGCCATGGGGCAGAAGACGCCGTCAAACAGGAAAGGGTTAACGCCGCCATGGATGTGCAAGGACCGCCACGTGTTCAGCAGCCGATCGCAGATAGCCTTCTGTGTAAGCCCTCCCGCGCGGGGCTCAGGCCAAATAGCCCGAGCCGCCCATCGGCTTGCGCTGCGACTGCTCGTTGTGCCCCGCCGAAGCCATGCGACTCTCTTGGAGTAAGCCGGCGCCGATCCTATCGATGCGGCTATTGGCGAGCTGCCCGTCGCCAAAGATCTATGAGCAGAGGTGGAGGGTGAGTTGGGATGAAAAGCATGAGCCAGAAAGGGAGGCAGACTAACTCCGACAGGTACAGGTGGGTATCACTGAAGCGAGGATGGCGATCGTCCTCCGCCATCCTCCCCCTTACGAACTTCTGAATTCTCTAATTCGGAGAAGTTGTGGAAGTTGTGGACGCCCTCTTGTATTGATTCACATTGACTGTCAAGCCCCCACCTACTTTCCGTGCTGGGTCCCCTGCCGACCCCCTTCATCCCAGTTGTCGCCATGCACTCTCCGCCCGACGATGCAACCTGGCTCATCCCTCCCCTTCTCATAGGCAATCGACAGCTCTTCATATGGCGTCGAAGAGGAACTCTCCGAATCCGCTTGCCCCCCCCCCACCCGCCCCTCTCGCTCTCCCTCCCTCCCTCTCTCTCATCTCCTCTCTCTCTCATCCCCCCCCCTCTCCCCCCTCTCTCTCCCCCTCTCCCTATCTCTCCCGTCCCGCCCGTCCCGCCCCTCCCGTCCCCTCCCGTCCCGTCCCGCCCCCTCCCTCCCCTCCCTGTCCCTCTCTCTCACCAGCTCTCCATCATCGAGAAGCTCCTCCACCGAGAAGGCCTCGAAGCAGCTAGCCCTCTCCCTCGCGTCCCTCGCGCGCGAGAGGCAGTGGCGCAGCTCGTCGCCAGCCGCGGTGAGGCGCGCGGATCCAGCGCGCGCGGGGGCCTGTGCGGGTCGCACGAGGGGAAGCAGCGAGGAGGAGGCGAGGAGGAGAGAGGAGAGGAGGGGCACCATGAGAGAGAGAGAGACGAGAGAGAGAGAGGGAGGGAGGGAGGGAGAGAAAGAGAGGAAGACAGAATAATGGAGGAAGAGAGATTAGAAAACCGGGAGGGGAACGATGAAAGGGGCTGGGGGGAGGGGGGGGGGGGGGGGGAGAGAGAGAGAGAGAGATGACGACGCCCGGGTGTGCGCAGAGCGTAGAGAGAGAGAGAGAAGGCCTCGGGGTAGGATGATAGATCGCCCAGAAGAGAGGAAGAAACCCACGGGCGGCGGAAATGGGTGTGGAGGATCTCCGAGAGCCGGAAGAGAGAGAGAGAGAGAGACCCGGAGGATTCCCCCCCCCCCCCCCCCCCGCCGCCGCGCAGAGAGAGAACGAAAAGAATGAATGTATGGCGAGAAGGGGTGGGCAACTGATGAACTGGAGACATCGAGCGAGAATATAATATATTCCCATTGGTTTCTAATGAAATGACGTGGATGAGAGAGAGAGAGGGGCGTTCTGGGGGAGGGAGAGGGAGAGAGGGGGGGCAATTGATGAAGAAGAGACCACCAGTGAAACACGAATGAGCTCACGTGGATATTTAATGAAATCACGGAGATCAGAGAGAGAGAGGGGGGGGGGGGGGCGCGCGTTCGGGGGGTGGGAGAGAGAGCAGAGATTCCTCTCTAATGAGCCGTCTACCCCGACGGCTCCCCGTGGCCATTCTCACATGAATTCGGCCGATAACTTGTGTACTGAGAGGGTGGCCAAGGGGGGCTCGGCGTGGGCGAGCGTGGCAGGTCTCGTCCGCGCTCTCGTTGACGAAGCGCATCAGGCGGCGAGACCACATCTCGAGACGAGATCGGGCCGAGATCGGTCTCTCTCGGCGAGGGGGGGGCCCCGAGCCCGCGGCCAAAAAACAAAACCCCGCCCCGGGAGGCAGGCGACCACCGATCTGGGGCTTAACCCTAGTAGGTGCCTAGTCCGCGAGGCGGACGGTCGGGACGTTTTTAGTACATATGGCTATATTGGGAGCCCCTAAGGGCACTAGGAGGGCCCTAGGGGGCCTCCTGATGCGAAATGGGACCCCTCCCAGGCCTGGTTAGATCTCCCAATCATAAATTCGTCAATGGTGCTTGGTTTTAGAAGCGCGGGAGAACGTTGCCACGAAAGGTTGGCGCGAGCCGGCAAGGCGGTTTCCGTGGCCCGCAGAAGGCCGTCCGTGTGTCACCCCAAAAGGGAGTGTGTGGCTATGCTCAGTGTGCTGTGGCGAAACCAAAGCGGCCCCAGTTCAAATGTTTGGCCTGTCGTGCAGGAGTGGGCGCTTATTACCACATTCCTTGTTTTTTTGCGTGTCACCGATGTCTTCTAGAGTAGTCGGGGGTTTTTGGCTGTTTTTGGCTGTTTTTACATTTTCGCCGTTTTCGCCGCTCTGAAAATGCATTGTAACCTTCTGTACTCAAGTCATGCTGCTTAGGGGGTTCTATCCTGCCTATATGCAGGCAACCCAGCCAAAAATATGACTGTTCTGCCCCCTGCATCACCCGAATGTAGGCACCTAAATTCCCCGGTTTATAGGCACCTACTAGGGTTAAGTAAGGGCTCCACGCGAGGGAAGTGGGGAGGATGGGAGAGACGCCTCGCGCCCGAGTATTGTCGCCGTGAAATTGAGGACTCCGAGTTCCAAGAGATCAAAGTGGTCTTCAAAAAGATGGCCACCGCAGAGCACACCTACTCGGAGATCATTGCGGATTACTCATCGTACGAGATCGCGCTCAAGACGTCAACGTTCGATTTGAGCGACGAGGTCGCGTTTTCGAAGGCCGCACGACGCATGCCCCCGCACCAGTGGGCAAATACTTACCTGCGTGCGTGGCCCCATTTGATGCGGTACGTTGCTGTTGCTGCCCGTCTTTTGTCCCTCTCGTGCTCTGCCTCAGGCTGTGAGCATGCGTGGTCGATTGAAGGTTGGATCCATTCGAAGAAGCGGAACCGCCTTGGCCAGCACACTGTTGACCGGCTGGTGCGTTGCCACACTAATCTCCTGTTGGAGCGCAATTTCGCAAGCGAGAAAGCAGACATCGTGCTGGAGTGGGAAACGGAGATGGAGATTGATGATCCTTTGGCAGAGGATGGTGAGGAAAGTGAAGAGGGGGAGCATGAAGAGGAGGACTAGGCAGCGCGACGCAATTTTGCGGTTTCCGGGGTCCGGGGCCTATGTGTATATGTGTATTTGGTGCATGCTCATGCGCGTGCCTGTATATTACTACATCATTACTACTACTATTATTGTTATTGCAGTTTTTATCGGTAGTATTAACAAGTAGTAGTATTATAATTGGGACCACAGGTACTGCACAGGTACTGCACCACGCTACTGGGTGCAAACATTGGCAGCCCCTAAATGGTTCCACGGGAGAATCCAAAGAGCGGCGGACAAAATTTTATGGAAGAGCCCTTACACAGGCAAAACCACGAGGTGGGTGAGGCACCCGCAATACCCCGTACACAACGCGGAGTGCGCATCACGAAAAAAAAATCTTTTCTTAAAATTCCCCGCTACGTGTGCGGCGTGAGGCAGTGTGCTAGTGTACCTCCATCCTACCCGACCTTAACCCCTAACAACCCCCTCCCCCTTTCCCAGTTCCCTCATTTTCGGAGAAGCTGGTTCCGGGGAGGCCGCGCGCGCTGCTTCGGCCAGGAGTTGGCGAGAAGGGGGCGGGAGACTGTGGTTCGTCCTTTGTTCCGGTGTTGGCTCAGGTTATCCTCCCTTAAATATCTTAGGCTCCTCTTTAATGACCTCTGTGATTCCGACTAAGAGGTTTACGGCTAAAAAGTTCCGTCCTACATTATAGGACCGCGTCCTACGATTTCGGTGTATTTGTAGGACCCTGAGCTTGAAAGCCACACAACTTTCGAGAGTGAAGGATTGGGACTTCCCACCAACTGAAGGATAGTCCCAACTCAGTCTTGAGATCCATAGCTCCCACTATGGCCAAGGCTGTAGACTTCAGATTCGACGCCTGCGTCAAGGCCGACGAAAGCGACCGCGCACGGGGTTTTGCTTGGTTTGGGTGAATGATTCTAGTGCGTTCGTGAGTCGGTGCATCCTGTTGTTTTCTGCATCGTTGTCCGACGTCCTGTCGTCAGTCGTCATCCGTCGCTCTCGCTCTCCTCGCTCTCGTAACACTCGTACCCTACAAAGTCGCCTTGCCTCACCAGCCCCTGCCAACACAACCCTCCTCACACTCACCCTCGCCTCTCGCCACTCGCTCGATGTCGCTCTCGCCGCCGTCCTCGCCCTCGCTCAAGCCCGCCTGCCCGCCTTCCTCTGCTGACGGGCCTCAGCCCGTCAGCGTCTCCGAAGTCGTCTCCTCCGCCGCGCCTGCCGCCGGTCTGCCTCCTTCCTCATTGCCCTCAGGCCCTATGTATGGGCCATCCCAATTCGTCAGCCACACCCCATGGGGAGTCCTTGAGTGGGTGGCTGCACGGCGGCGCTGGTGTTCTGAGCCTGGCTCTGGCTGTGCTGGTCTGCAGGGAACAGGGCTTTGCCTATTCCCTGCTTCTGTGACTGCCTGGGAGGCGAGGATGGCGGCGCCATCTCGACGTCGTTGTCGGGCGGTGCGGAGGCCTGCGAGCGCTTCGGCTCCGGCGGCTTGGGGCGGCCCCGTTGGGGCGTCGTGGCGGCGGGGGGCTGGGAGAGGGGAGCGGTCGGCGCGCGCTGCATCGCTAAAATTATAACGATAGTTTTTGCGGAGTTGCGGAGTGCGCATCACGAACGAGGGGGATCGCCGGCCGAAGCAGCGCGCGCGGCCTCCCTGGAACCAGCTTCTCCGCTAAAGCTAAAGAGGAAACTGGGGAAAGGGGAGGGGATTGCTAGGGGTTAAGGTTGGGTAGTAGGGAGGTTCACCAGCAAGTTGCCTCACGCCGCACATGTAGCGGGAATTTTTAAGAAGATTTTTTTATTTCAAGCGCGTCCTGGTTGTAGGCCTCGAATGTATTTGAAATGAATTTGGCCGGAGGCCAAATACATATGTATTTGGCTGTATTTGCAGGCCCCAGCACCGTATTTCCCATCTAGGCACGGGCCGCAAGCGCACCTCCATCGCTCGCGAGGGAGAAGGAAAGCGCAGTAGAGTCGTCGAGCCCGCCAGAGTTGTCCGACGAGCCCCAGTGGGGAGTGGGGGCCGTAGTTAGTCAACCCGCCACACCTGCTGTGCCCCCCCCCCCCCCCGGCTTCGTCAACTCGACGTTTGGCGCCTCAAACTCGGAGTGAAACTGTGAAACTCGAGGGAGAAGGATGAAGTACTCTCTCCCCTCAAGCAAGAGAGGAGAGAGAGGGAGAGAGAGACCAGATATACGGGGAGAGAGGGGAGAGAGAGGGGAGAGAGGGGGGAGAGGGGGGAGAGGGGGGAGAGAGGGGAGAGGGGAGAACGGCCTCATCTCGGTTTCGTCGGCTGATATGGACCGCGCGCTGGCGGCGGCCGCCGGACCGATCGAGGCGTGCCGATCGTGGTCAATCCTGGGCGGCGCGTCAGGAAGGCGCCCCAAAACTCGCCAAGTGTGGTGCGCCCGGTGGGGATCGTCTGGATGTGGCGAGGTATCCTGGATGATCCCGCACCCTTCGGAAGTATATAGGAGCCCTCTCCCCCCTTCAGAGTGTCCATGTTTATCCGTTTCGGCTCGAGATATCCTTGAATCCCCTCTTCCCCCTTTCGCGGGGGGGCCCCGCCTTCCCCCCGCATCCCCCCCGCGCGCGGCGCTGCCACCTCCCGAGAGGGTCGCAGCGTCTCAACGCCAGATAGAGGCGGTAGCTGCTCGCATCTCGCACGGGTGGATCGCAATCTCGTAAAACTTCAGCCGACTCTGCTGCGACCCGGGGGGAGGGGGGGGAAGGGGGGAAGAGGGAGACCGGATAGGGGAAGAGAGGAGAGAGAGGGAGAGAGAGAGAACAGATACGGAGATAGAGAGGAGAGGAGAAAGTGGAGAGGAGAGAGGAGAGAGAGAGAGAGGGGAGAGGGGAGAGGGGAGAGGAGAGAGGGGAGAGGGGAGAGGGGAGAGAGAGAGAGGAGAGGAGAGAGGGGAGAGAGAGAGAGGAGAGAGGAGAGAGGAGAGAGGAGAGAGGAGAGAGGAGAGAGGAGAGAGGAGAGAGGAGAGAGGAGAGAGAGAGAGAGGAGAGAGGAGAGAGGAGAGAGGAGAGAGGAGAGAGGAGAGAGGAGAGAGGAGAGAGGAGAGAGGAGAGAGGAGAGAGGAGAGAGGAGAGAGGAGAGAGGAGAGACCTCGGGCGGGCGGGGTCGCAGCAGCACACCCTCTGGCTCTCCCCGGCAGCTCCCTTCTCTCCGCTGAAGAGTCCACCTACTGGTACGGCCGCTCCCTCGGCCAGTCCGATCACGCGAGCACTCAAGATGGCCATCTCAACGCCGTCCCGCACGTGCCCACACTCCGCACACCTCAAGCTCCTTCAGCCCCTTCCCTTTCTCCCCATCGCGCCCCGCTTCCAAAACCTGCAGCCCATTCCCACCACGGGCTGAAACCCCACAGCCCAAGAACGATCGTGACCCTTCATCCAAGAAGCCGTATTTTGTGTCGCCCGAGCTTTCACACAAAGGCGCCTTCGCATGGCACCCCGCTTCCCACTCCTGCCTGTGCTCATCCCCTCGTCCCCGCAGCTCGTCACCTCGTCCCCGCAGCTCATCCCCCCGTCGCAGCAGCTCGTCCCCCGTCCCCGCAGCCCGTCCCCCCGTCGCAGCAGCTCGTCGCCCTGTCCCCGCAGCTCGCCCCGCCCTCCCTGCAGTGAAGACGAGGCCGCAGCACGAGAAACCCTCTGGCTGTTGACCTCTCCCTTCTCCATGTCTCAAGGTGACAAGGACCACTTCAAGGGAAAGATGCCGCCAGAACTCGAGACGGCCACGACAGAACGCGAGATGGCCATGCCATCTCCTCCATGCACAACGCTCTCGGTCCTGTTCTCCACCATGTCCAATAGGTTGGGAAATAGAGTGACCATGCGCATGCTGTTGCAGGCAGCCGTCAGATGCGTTGCAATTTCCACGATAGCAGTCTTGGCGTTGCTCATCTTGGTTCCAATCGTTCTGGAGCGAGGAATATTCGGCAGCCATGCTATTGGGGCTGTGCTCACCATCAACGCCATGCTCATCATCGCTGTTGTGCCACCTCCACGAGCGATTGCAGACGCAAGGCTAGTCTGCTGGCTTCTTCCTGGGCCACATCTACTGGCCTGGGCCATGGTCGCGGCTTGGTACATCGGAGCGCGGCCAGTTAGGGGGCCGGAGATTGCGTCTCCCATGGAGCCCGCCGCACTCACGTTTGGCATCTTCTTGGGCCACATGGCTATGGCTGGTCTCAACTTCCCTACTTCAACCAGGCTAGGGGTGTTTCTTATTCTCTCATGGATGCATCTCAATCATCAGATGTACGAGCTGGGTTGGCAAGAGCCTGCGCTCATCGGCAGTGCTGGTATGCTGGGGCTCCTTTGTGCCGAGCTGATAGTGGCGGACAGATTGACGTTGCGTAGGCTTATCAAAGATGGGCAGACCCATCGCCGTGCTGACTCACGGCTCAATCACCTCATCAAAGGGCAGTGTGGTGGCGCTGCTGCGCTTGTGGATGCGCTGCTGTCATTGGAGTGCGATAAGACTAGCATGGACGAGGAGCGTGTGTGCCAGCGGGAGGAAATGCTTCGTCAAATTCATCAGATGCTTTCGGAGACCGCGAAATGGTAAGCTCCTCCCCGGAGCTTCTGCCGCCACCTCGTGCATGTCGTCCTATCCCTGCCTAACCCGCACTAAAATTCACCTTGCGCACGACTGCATACATTCGCATTCAGATGCACCATCCGCGCGGCTACCCGCAACGTGTACGATCGTGCCGCTGATGTTTTCCCTGGGACTCGCAGGTGCCACAAGCGCGAGGCCTTCGTACAGCTGGAGCAAGGCACCTACCAAAGCGTGAAGATTGAGGGGGATCTGCACTCCGAGCTGCAAGCGGTACTTGGCCTTCGTGCCGTGGTGGACGTCGCCGTCTCGAGGATTAAGACCGATTTTACGATTCTTCGGCTAGTTGTGCATGAGATTGGCAGCAACGCGGTCAAGTACTCGGAACCTGGCAAACCGATTCATGCAATGGCCACAGTCGTGCACGGTCATCCCGGCGACGGGAATTTGCACATCTCCATCCGCAACTCCAATCGCGCAGGGCACGTGCCGCTTTCCCCCGAGGAGTGCGCCCTGGTATTTAAAGCTGGGTTCAGAAAGGCATGTCTCAGCGCCGGCGACCAGACCGAAAAGTGTAGGTGTGCAAATTACAACTCGACTGCGAGCATGCAATCTCGCACCTAGGCACCTAACTCTACCCATCATCAGCAAAAGCGACCCTGTCCCGCCCCCTTTCCTCCCGCAGCAATGGCCTCGGCCTGTCTTCTGTGCGGTTGGCCATTGAAAGGATTGGTGGCAAGGTGTGGATGAGGACAGATGAGAAGTATACCACAGTCCACTTCACTTTCCCCGCGGCCATAGCCGGCGATGATCATGCCTTAGCAGGCTCATCGCGCAGTCCAAGCGCTACAAAGCTGTATGAGCTCACCGAACGTGTCTTGAGCGGCGATGATGTTGCCAACACGGGTGCCAAGCCCATCCAAGCTCCGAATAGGAGCATTGATATGCTCGACGGTAGCCTTGCGGACGATAGAAATGGCCCGTGCCCCGTCGAAGCTGCTCTCTTCCGCCAGCCTGTCGATGGCCGGGCGTACCCTGCCTCCGTACCGTTGCCACCGCCAGTGTGCGTCGGCATCGACGACTCTCGGATGCTGCGCAACTTGCAGGTAGCTAGCTCTTGTACGCTAGAGAGTGATGAGCTCTCACCTTGACACATTCAACCCTGCGGTGTCTCGAGCGGTTTATCGTTCTTACCCGCTAAGATGTTCCTTTCTCTGCTAACCTCACGCTTATCAGGCGATTCTCTTCAAGTCGTACCTCCATGCGGATGAAAAGCGTAGTGGGGTTGTCGGTGGCTCGGTTGAGGAAATAAAGGCATACCTAGACATCGTGATGGGCAAGTGCACAATGTATGTCGAACTGCTGTTGTTCCAGATAGGGGGTCGTAATTGTGCACGCAAGCGACGTCACAAAACAGCAATCCGTACCACGTGCATACCCATGCATACGCACTGCTAGAGTGACGATACCATTTCCCCTCGCCCGCGCGCAGCTCCCTCGAGCCCGCCGACCTGCCCCCGGCGGACATTGCTTTACTCGACGAGAATATCGACCTCGACGATGGCGATGTGCAATTGAAAGGCTCCGACCTTGCTCGTCAACTCCGAGAGATGGGCTTCAAAGGACTCGTCTGCATTCTCAGTGGTGCTCACCACGACCATATCGAGGAGCTTGAGCGCTCACCAAACGTGGACTTCGCCTTTGAGAAAAGCACAGGCCTGGGGCACATCAGCGCAAAGCTCATCTCCGCATTTCAGTCGCGTGGTAGCCAGCCACCGAAACGCCCGGAGCTCTGATCAGCGGTACTCTCAAGGGTTGCATGTGTGTGGCCAAGGAAATGCTGCCGCTGCCAATAATGTAGACGGCTCGTCATTCAAACATGTTAGATTGACGACCTCCCAGCTCGTCGGCGTCACCTTGATCATGGGGGTTCGCACTTGCTCCTGGTGTCATTCTCCTTCTGGCTTTCAGGAAGCTCATCCGGCCATGTTCTGTTCACAAGTAAATGTTGAGCGGCGCGGGTCGGTCATCACTCCTTCTCACTTTTGGCGCGTATTGACGCGCGCATCTTTTGTGCCTTTTGTTTCTTTTGTGGTCTCTTTTTGTCTCTTGTTTCTTTTGTCTTTTGGCCAACTAACTTTATAGTTGGTCGCCATGGAGCGCGCCGCCGCTCCCCGCCTCTCCTTCGGGCCCCCGCCGCGGGAGCCCCCACAGTACCCATGGAGCTGTCGCAGGCAAAGCGACCGCGTCCGCCCGCAGAGGCCGAGCAGGTGAGCGCGACCCCGGTCGCGCCGCACGGCCCGTGGCCCCGGCCACACCAAGGAAGGCAGCCATGCTGGCCCACCTCATGGTGGGTCACAGGCTGTGACAAGCATCACATCAGCACCAGACAAGAAGGGACACCCATCCATCAGGCATGCCTTATGGCTTATGGCAGAGGCCTCTCCCACCCTGGGGACGGCCGCGCTGCCTCGGCAGCGCGACCCGAGACCGGGTGGCCCTTATGGGCACAACACAAGCAACAGGATCAACACGCACCAGAAGACAGACTCAGCAGCACATCAATCCACAACCCCACCCAGGAACAGGAACCATGTTGCGCCCTTGGACGCATGCCATCCCCCTCTGCCAACCACACCTTCGGACCAAGCCACAGCCTCACCACCCCTGCTTGTCCCTGCCGCTCAGGAGCCACTCTCGGATGAAGAGCAAGGCAACTTCGAGTCAGACGCCACATTCGAACTATCTTTCCACCAAGAGGGGGACTACACCTTCTTGGACGCCACCGTCTACGCTGCGATCGTAGAGCTCCTACTGGAGCTCGAAGGAGTAGACCTGGAGCCGGACTTTTGGGCCCGCTCCATCCGCGGGCCATGGCACATAGCCGTGAACGAAGACTGCGTACAACAATTCAAGGAACGCTACGGCGATATCACTACTCTTCGCATTAATCAGACCGACATCGCAGTCAACATCAAGGTGGAATCGATCGACGAGAAAATCAACAAGAAAGGCTCCTCCTCTCGCAAGGCACTGTACAACGCCCTTCAAGACGTCGCGGCACACCTGGTCATCGAGGCTGTGAAGGCCTAGCGCAAGCGGCCCAAATTAATCTGAGCGCGATCATCATCGCAATCGAAAAGGTAGGGCTTACCTTCTTGAAGGGCAACCGCGAGCGCATGAAGCTCGAAGGCGGAGCCGGAACGTTCGTATCCAAGGCGGCATACTCGACCCGCTGGCATCTTTATGTCTCAGCGGGCCAAGGCTCGTTTCTTGACGGGGGGCGCTCTGTGAACCACTCCGTCGCGAGCGGCACCGGCGGCTATCGCGGCGTTTTGGCCCTTCAAAAAGTACGAGCTGATGAAGATGGCAACCGCGTAGCTTGCAAGTACATGATTGGCTATTTTCGGCTTTTTTGCCATTCGTTCCCGACCAGTTCGTGCATTGTGCATTGCCCCTCGATCTCGATCTGACATCTCTTTGATCTTTGAGGTTGAGGGAAAAAAGGCACGGGCGAGAAGACCAAAAGCGTTCAATTATCCCCACCCCTGTTGCCGCACCTTTCGTTGTCACCGGGAGGTTACTTGACTCATATTGACACTTCACATGTCACATGTCGAAACACACACGTGGTCTTACTCCATTCACTCGATTTGGGGCAGGGGCAGGGTCGATATCTCGTTGAAATCACGATCCACATGTCTCCAGGTGGATCTTTTTGTGGTAGGTTTGCGATTGGGACTGGGGCAGTGTGGCGCGCGCCTCCCTCTTGTGGTAGATAGAATCGCACCCAACAACTGCCCACAATCTTCTCAGTCCCACCAATCGCCCGCCTACCAACTGCCTACCTACCCAATCGCCCACCTACCAACTGCCCACCTACCCAACTGCCCATGTGGTTGTGCTGAGTGATGGGAGGCTGTGCCACAAGGCGGGGAGTGAGGGAGTAGAAGGAGAATGGGCATGGCTTCGTGAGTGTGACTCAGTGCCACATGTGAGGCGAGAATATTAAAAGGTTACATTTGATGGCTCAACTTGAGTATGTCCCATATTCCATATTCGACGGGCAACGTGACCTTCTCTGAGCGAGAGTACGTGGAGGGAGGGGCGCTCTTAGCAAGCGTTGATTGTAGGGTAGAGAAGAGCTGGGCAGCATGCAGCATAAGGGAGGGAGGGTGCTTGCGCTTGCCGCGGCAGGGAGTCTTGTCTTGAGCGAGTGATAGCCCCATCCCTTTGTCGCATACTACTCCAAGCGCACGTCCACCAGCATGCAATCTAGTACAGTGCGTGCAACACCAGCACACTTAGGGTGGGCACCTAGCACACTTGAGGTGGGTTCATGCGCCGCGTGGTCGCACCAAGCAAGAAATAGCACCATGAAGCGCGATGCAAAAGGGCCTCATTTGCCCATGAACTTCACCATTGATGCCATGGCCCCCGTCCCGAGGATCAGCCCAGTGAGCGGTCCATAAATGCCGGCGCCAACCGGTACCGAGCCAAAGATCAGCGCCGACACAGCGGCCAAGAGGGCGTAGGGCGTGATGGTGGCGATATGCGCTTGCATGTCGCACTTCGAAGCGAGCACAGAGAGGATGGTTGTGTCAGAGATTGGCGAGCAAATGTTGCCAAAGGTAGCGCCGCCGATGGCCGCGCCGACGCAGTGGACGAGGTAGTCATGCTCTCCTCGTCCAATGGCGTCCGCAAGAGGTCCGACGAGGGGCAACACGATACCCATGGTGCCAAAGGCGGAGCCCGAGGCGAACGAAATCACGTGGGAGAGGAGGCTTACGATGGGGGGCAGCGACCAGCGCGGAAGACCAGCCTAAGAACGAGGCAGAAGGGTGATGGCATGGAGCGACGAGATGACAGGTTTCCAAACGCTTATTTCGATGGCAGGTTTGAAGGAGGCGAGGAGTGTGCCGCGCCGACGTGCAGGCGCCAGCCACGCGGCGTGCACGCGCTATGCATCGAGCAGGCCATGAAAAAAAAGCAGCTGCAATCCAGGCGACCGATATCAGTGCTGGGAGAAACAAGGCATACCTGGAGCGATTTTGCGAGGTAGGTTGCAGTGCCGACATCTGCAATCACGGAGCCCAATGCCCAGGCG
Organism: Isochrysis galbana; assembly: GCA_018136815.1. Classification (NCBI taxonomy): domain Eukaryota; phylum Haptophyta; order Isochrysidales; family Isochrysidaceae; genus Isochrysis; species Isochrysis galbana. The sequence goes on along the minus strand of CM030942.1, from coordinate 505,357 downwards.
AGCAAGAGAACGATGGTCGGTTCGAGGACCTCCTTGATGCCTTCAATCCAGGCTGCCATGGCCTCGCTCAGTGTGAGCATCTGTGACGGGGTCATGAACGTGAGAGAGCGACAGAGTGAGCGGGGCGCACGCCCGAGCACAAGGACGACGCCACATCCAAGTTGCATCGTCCGCGTCGCCCATGCCCCGAGACCTCCGCCTCTAAGACGCTAGACGTGCCCACGATACCCGAGTACCCTTACCTCCTGCCACCCTTGCCGCCTGTGGCGCACCTGCTGACCGATGACGAGGAAGAGGGTGGCGATCCACCCGGCAGCCGAAGCCCAGACGAGAGCGGTGATGGAGTCGCTCTGCGAGAGGATAGAGACAAGGTTGAGGACTGGCCGCTCATTTACGGGCATAGCGTTGACCTGCATACACACGCGGGGAAATGGCCGCAGGCGCGGTCGAGATGTGAAGTCTGCAGGAAAAATCGGACCGGGTATGCATGCCTAGCGCTGTAGCGTCAGCACACCTTGGTGATGCCATCCAAGATCATCCCTCCAAACGTTACGAGGACAATGGTCCCGAACGGCACCAACGCATTGATCGGCCGCAGCGGGGTGCCTGGCTTGGGGTCGAGGGGCCCGCCGTCGCCGTCTCCCTCGCCAACCAGGAGTGTCTCCTGAGAGGCTGTGCCGGAGCCGGGACGACGACCCTCGCGAGCTAGTGCGCTACTCGACGTCTTGTATCGCGCGCCGCCGAGAGGACCAATGTCCTTGCCCAAGAAGACAGAGATGGGAACTAATGCCAACATCATCAGCGGAAAGAAGCGGAACTTTACGGAAGAGAGCACGGTGAGGAAAGGGTCGTCGCTACGGAAGGGTGGCAGCAGGGAGCGCGGCTTGGGTGAGTCCGCCGCGTACTCGAGGCCCGGGTGAGAAGTGGCGCCGAGGGCGGCTCGCTCCCCTTGGCGTGTCGAATGGCAGCTGCGGTGCTACAGGGTAGCATTGGCAACTCTCACCCCCGGCCAATTGATTTCAGGACTCCGGCAACATAGCCGATTTGCAGGCCTGCCCACGATGAGACTGGCGAGATGGAGGCGAGGATAACGCCGAAGTTGTGGATCACAAAGGCAAGGCGCTCCATGGGCACGCCAAGCGCCTGCGACGAGTAATGGGGTCGGTCGAGCACGGGCGCTCACGAGCCATAGAGGGGTTCGAATTCTCTGAGCTGGTCATTTAATCCTCCGGAAAGCCGGCCCCTGCTATGCATGAGCAGCGCCACTGCGCTGCATCAATACTCTGGTGCATGGGAGCGGAGCGCCTCGTCACCTGCACAGCCGTGCGCATCGAGTTGCCCACGATGAGGACGGAGGAGTAGTCATCAAAAAAGATGAGCGAGCAAAGCGCCATGCATGAGGCAAGCGCGGAGCGCGCAGAGGTCATCGCACCACGGAGCATTGTGGCAAGGGCGAGCCCACCGCCCGCTTTCTGCACGAGGCCGATGGTTCCACCGAGGAGAAGCGTGAAGAGAACGACGCCAGCGTGCTCGCGGTCGGCAAGCGCGTCGACAAAGTAAGAGTCGAATGTACGCGCCGAGGCGAGGAGCGCGTTGCCGCCATTGAGCAACATGCATCCGCTGAAAACGCCGAGCAGCAGCGCGACGATCACCTATGGAGATGGAGCGAATAGAGCGGAGAGGGGGTGGACGGTGGCAAAGGGGGACGAGCGCGATGCGGGAGTTTTCCCTGGTGGCCGATTGCCGTTCGGTATTGCTGTAGCTCTCTATCAGCGTGCGTGATGGAAGCCCGCGTGCTGCTCCGTTTCCCGAACGCCGACTCCACTCGCTTGCGCACGTAGCTGGCTCGATCCTGCCGTTCCGTTGCCTCACCCATGTGCTGGGGCTGCCGCCCCCTCGTGCATGGCTGGCTGACCTGCTTGAGGATGACAGAGACCGCGAGAGCGACGAGCGGTGGCAGCAGTGAGAGCGGCCCTGCCCCTTCACCTCCGGCTCCTCCTCCTCGTAGCCGGGTGAGAGAAGGGAAAGCCGTCGAAGCCGCGAGTGTTTGCTGCCTCCCATCCGTCGGCTGGCTCGCCTCATCGAGCACGCAGCCGCGAGAGAGTAGAGAGAGAGAAGGGAGAGAGAGGTGCTCCATCGCTCCTCCTCCTCCACGGAGCCGGGAGAGCGCCGGGATGGAGGAGGGGGAATGCGCCGTCGGCTGCGGAAGTGAGGGTCGCACCGCCGCCTTTGCGCATGAGGCCTCGCAGCGCAGGGAGAGAGCGAGAGAGAGAAAGAGGGAGAGGGACGCGGGACGCGGCGCGGGGCGCATCGCTTCCCGCGGGTGGACTCTCTCTCCCCTTCTTTACTCTTTACCTCCTCTACAAGTCTGCGAGACTAGGAATAAAAATAGAGAAAGATCCTACACTCATCTCCCGGAGCGCGTTTCGTCGACGCCCTACAAGTGAAACACAGGGGGAAAAAATCTTCTTGAAATTCCCCGCTACGCATGCGGCGTGAGGCAGTGTGCTAGTGTACCTCCCTACTACCCAACCTCCAACCTTAACCCCTAACAACTAACAACCCCCTCCCCCTTTCCCCTTTCCCAGTTCCCTCTTTAGCGGAGAAGCGAGAAGCTAGTTCGCTGGTTCCGGGGAGGCCGCGCGCTGCTTCGGCCGGGAGTTGGAGAGAAGGGGACGGGAGACTGTGGTTCGTCCTTTGTTCTAGTGTTGGTTCGGGTTGTCTTCCATTGTATATCGTAGGATCCTCATTGATATCCTCTGTGGTTTCTTCTATAAGAGGTTTAGCTACCTTCTACTTCTAGGTGATGTTTCGCATGTCCAGACCTCTTGCCGCCTGCAAGAGCAAGAGGTCTTCCGATGTTCCTAGGTTGAACTCTTTGTCCACCGTTTACAGCGGACTTATCATTTTCTTAATATGTTTGTTACTCGGGGCGTGTAGCCCCATATTCTCTCGTTGTTTTTTCAGCCTCTGAAAGAAACCGACTTTCGCCGTTACTATAATAGATGGTATCTTGCAAGGATCGCTCTTAAGATCAACCTAACGGACCTACCGTCCGCGTTGCCATATTGGATGTTGTAAAAGTCCGTCAGGATATACCTCCATGCCAGGATACCTAAGTATCCCGAGGAGGGATGCGGTCTGTCCACCTGATAGCAGAATAGGCGTTGGGCTATTTCGGATCCCGGCCTAAGGCTTATCCCCAGAAGTGGGTAAGGCGCGAGGGCGCGCTGCCCAACTGGTCGGGGTAAAGTGAGAGGGAAGAAGGGGACAGCTCTAGAGGGGTGTGTTTCTTTGAAAATTCAAGTGGATACCAAATAGATACGACAACATTTGCCGGTTGTGGGGAGAGAGAGAAAAAGAGAGGACCAAAAAGATAAGAGAGATAAACATTTGAAAATTATATGTTGCGTAAGGTCAATTTCCCGAGATACGACGTGATCGTCAGATTTCGGGCGGATAGCTCATTAGGGTCAACGATGCTAGAGCGACCAGGGACCATGTGAAACCGTCGGCTGCCGGCCCCGTCTCGAGAGGTGAGAGGTGGGTGGCACCGCCCTTCGAGTGGCGTGGAGGCCTACCTATGAGGTTTTCATATTCAAGCCGCCAGGGCTCATGCCGCCTCGCCAGTGAGGGGGGAACGCTGCGTAAAAGCACTCGGAAAAGGTGCGGGACTTCTACCGTCCCCGCTCTGACACTTGTGACTTCCAATACCCCCCCCCTCCTCCGCGCCAAAAGGCGCGGGACTTCGACCGTCCCCATTGTGACTGCCCCCCCCCCCTACACTTCACTGGGCTTTTCACAGACGCCTCCTGTGAAAAGGTCACACTGCTTGTGAAAAGATTGGGCCCCCTGACGGTATGATTATTCTCGACCCCCTCCCCCCCGCCGCTGAGTCCCCCCCCCCCCCCCTTCCCCCCGCCGCTGAGTCCCCCCCCCCAGTGATGGTGCATCAGTTCATCAGCTGACACCAACTTCGAGGCTGATACTGATATCATAGCTGATATAAGCTAATGGACCTCATCAGCTGATATCACCTCAAAGGCCCTGAGCGAGCAGAATATCAACTGATATCAGTGGCTTGTGTATTTGCTGCAGAGCTAAATGCGACAAAACGTCGTCGTCTGAGCAATTTGTGAGCGTCAAGTGGCTCAGGTGACAGCGCGTGGGCTGGGCGCAGTGCGGAGAGCCAGTTCGACTCCCAACCGACCTCAGTAAAAACTCAGCTTTTTTGCACTTTTTTTTTGGATGTAGAAAGTAAAGGGGACTGGGTGTTTTGTTTTCTCCCCGCTCCAAGCTGCTGACAACTGATAACTGATATCAGTTATCAGCTCGAGGTGAGCTGATACTGATGTAAAAAACTGATATTAGTACTGATGCACCATCACTGCCCCCCCCCCCCCTTCCCCCCGCCGCCGAGTCCCCCCCCCCCTCCCCGCCGAGCTCCCCCAACCCCTCGCCTCCTCGCCTCCGGTGTCGATCACGACGTTGAGAGTGGCATGCAACTGGCTACGTACAGAGCGCAAGACGCAGAGACCTTTGAGCTCAACGAGCGCCGGCGACTTGAGCAGCTGGCCCAGGGTGGAGTCGAGCCAGGCGGCGATGGCACGTTCGTCTTCCGTCGAGACGAGTTGTTCGAGGGGCACCCGTCGTCTTCGTCTGCCGACAGGACCCATCTCTGTGAGTACGCGCATCTCGTCGCGCTGCTCGATGAGCGACGCATAAAGTCGGCGCGACTCGGCTTCCAGGTAGTAGGGCGGTCAAACAGGGCTTTTAACTTCTAAGGGTGAAAATTCACTAAGTCAAGATTGAGGTTTTATCGCGAGATCTTAGGATATGCTACTGGAAATGGGTATATTAGGCAGAATCTAATGAGAAATATGCACATTTTCGACGCCATTCAACACACAGACCCCAAAACGTTTTCGCGCTCGTGCGAAATCGACGTCGACCACAAAAGTGCACCACAGGTCGCGCTGTGCGACGCGCGCCTGCGTTCCCCGGGCACGGTTACCCCCGGGCAGGCAGTACAAACCCCTGCGCGGGCGCACCGCGTCGCCTGCGCCCTCCACCTCGCCCCTGCTGGCATCTACTGCCAGCCCCTCGCGCGTATGCAGTGCGCGGCAGGCCGCGAAGCATCAAAATGACGGTGCTGCGCATGATGGGCTGCCCCATCACGCGCGGCACCGCCTCAGCATGGTGGGAGCGGGTGCCTGCTGGCCTCCTGGCCGCGCAGACCCTCGCCAGAGCGGCCACAGGCCGCGTGCGAGGCCACTGGCGAGGCCAGCGACCATCGCTGCGGCCGCCATCGCGCGCCGCCGCAGGAGAAAAAGATCAACTTGATTATAGTTTTGCCAAATTCAGCAGCTGCGGTTCTGCGCGAGGTGGCTCGATCACGCCAGGCGGCTGCTGCGAGCACAGACGACGTGCAAACGGATTCAATAGAGCTGGAACTCCTCCCTGACGCGATAGAGATGCTCGCGCAAGTCAGCGAATTGTGAGTTTCATCATGCTGCTCGTGCAGCGACGTGCCCATCACCCGGCCAAAGCATTAAAGAGGCACCCCGATTCCGATAACCAGCCGTGCATGTATTCGAGCCTACGTCCCAACACCCTGCTTTTCTACTCGATGCACATCGTGTCTGCTGCAGGTGTCACAAGCGGGAAGCATTCGTGCAACTTGAGGAAGGAACGTATCAGCCGGCGATGGACGAAGTACGCCTATGCGACTTACTTGTGAACGTGGTTGGTCGGCACGCTCGCGTCGACGCCCCTGAAAAGGTCATCGTGGACGAAACGATCCTGCGGCTTGCCGTGCACGAGGTTGCAACTAATGCGACCAGGTACGGGCAAGATGGTACACCCATCCTTGTGCAGGCAAAGCTCGTGACAGGTATGTTGTCAGCTGGGAGCACAGCGGTCTCGACCAAGGAAGGGTATGTAGACGTTCTCTATTGAGCAGGCACTGTGCTTCATTCGTCGTGACGTCCACCCGCCAGCGCAGCGTGACGCCTCCAATCCGCATGACACAGGTGGCACCGGGCACTCCGGCCAGGGCATGCTATCTCTGTCGATCCGCAACTCCAACCAGCGAGGCTCGCCGCCCCTATCTCCACACGAGTGCTCACAGGTCTTCAAAAAGGGCTTCCGAATACGCTCGTCAAGGAGGCATCACCACGGCTCCCAACAAGGGTGCGCGCGGCTAGCTCTCTCGTCTTCCCTGCAAAATCTTTCCCGTAAAGACACGCCTAGCACACTGTCTCTTGGAGGAATAGCATCGTCTGCCCACTCCCCCTTCTCCTTTCCACTTGTAGTAATGGGTTGGGTCTGTCCACCGTCCTCACGTCGTTGACGTCTGTGGGTGGAAAGGTCTCAATGACCTCCGACGCAGAGCATACGACCGTTCATCTCCTCTTGCCAGCGGCCGAGTGCGCTCAAGTTGGAGCCCACACGGTGTCAGCGCGATGACACGCGCGCCCCCGCATGAAGAGCGGGCGGCCGCTTCTGTGCGTTCGCATCGGCGCTCTTGCTACATGTTGTCCGGCTCAGTTGGGAACGTGTCCTTGCCAAGCCCCCTAGCACATCTCCGTTTGCTCTCGCCAGACGTCTCAACTTGATTTGACGAAAGTGGGCAATGTCACACCTGCAATTTCTTGAACGTCTTGCTCCGAGGCTAGCTGCATACCGGTGCTACGTGTATGTTTGATCATCTCTTGGGAGATGTTCTTGTGGGTCAATATCTTGCCGTTGGCGCTCGTTGTGTGCATACTGGCGCCTTACCACATGTTCTGGCAAGGTTCGTGTTGCGCCTCTCCCGCATGCAGCTCCTCATAATCTCTGCATCAAAGTTGTCGTTGTATTCCACAAGCAGTTGGCAGTGATTGATTACAAGGTCGAATGGACGTCGGCTTGTGCATGAAAGCACCACCCCATGCTCGTGAGGTCAAACGAAACCGTATTGATGGCCCTATCTACGTCTCGGCCGGCGATGGCCCGGCGTGCGCATGCACACTTGCATAGCATCAATGTGTGCATGCGGGCTTTACGTGGGAGATCGACCAAATCTTCTCGCAGGCGAGCTCCTTGAGGTACACCGACAAGGATTGCACCGTCAAAGCGGCGTTAAGGACGAGATTGATGCGTAAGCCACAGGCTGTAGCAGGCTGCCGTGTTCCCGTAACGCCATTGATTCAAGATGATGAGACGGAGCACCGTCTAGATTCAACGAGCTTTGATTGCTGCAGCACTGTAGACACGGAAGTATGCGCTGGCGTCTATTTGATGCGGGTAGACCCGACGTTCTCCTTCTGACAATTTCTGAAGCTTGAACCTCGCGGTTTTGTGACCGGCCACACTCGGCGTTCTGCGTTGCCTCTTGATGAGGCTGAGCTGTTTGCCACGCAAACTTATCTTCTAGTGTGCCAGTAGAGGCGAATGACCCCTCCTCTATCGCACGGCAAAACTACTACCCTACCTCACGGTGAGTATCGAGAAATAAAACTTTGTGAAAACATGTGTGCTTGCCAGCAAGAAAGTTTAGGCATGTCACTTCAATAACACACACTCAGGGACCCATGTATGCTGCTGTTGTCGTGGGGGCCACTCAAAGTTTGCATCTGTGCGTTCCGAGGTGATTCCGTCCATTTTGTGAAATTTCACCGTGATCGTTTTTTCCCCACTGAATTTTGAGGAGCAACTTCGGGAGTTATTCTCCCCATCCCCACCTCTGAACTCTGAACTCTCAACTCTCAACTCTCCGGGGCATCACCAATCATTGCAAGGTTGACCCCATTGACCCCTACTTGAAAGATCGAAAAAATAGGCGGCTAGGCGCTGCTGCAAGGGGAGGTATAATGTATTATCAGGTGCTACTCAGTGCTTTTGTGCCTTGCGTCTGAGTGCGGTCATGTGTGTCGTGACTTAGCGTGTTAGTGCACGGCTAATGGCATTAGTGGCACTGACGATGCGCTCATTGTTGTTATTGTGATTGAGGTGCTCCGCTCGTTAGCATTTAGAGATGAAATTTTCAACTACTAGTTGCAATTGTGGCAGGGAATGACGTAAGGGACAACTCACAAACGACTTGCACACACAGAAGAGAAAATGTCCTAAAGGGAAGAGAGCTCGCATTTATGAGCACACTCAACACAAACACGACGGCGGGAATCAAGGGAGCAAAGAGGAGCGCCCCGTGCAACGACAAAACTTCTAGCAACCGGGAGAACCGGAACCACGGAGGAACAAGGACTTGAGGTCATCAATTCGCGTGCACAAACGTGGTCATCGCAAACATTTCGCGTGCACAAACGTGTAGAGAGCCACACAGCCGAGGACAAAAATGACGAGCGGAGTACCGCATTCCCGCATGTGGTTCGTTCTAGCTGGTCAAAGTTGCTACCTACGGCGGCCTCATCAGTTCGATCATGATTGCGCAACATGCGCCAACCGACCGGTGTGGAGAGAAGGAAGACCGGGTCGAGAGGCTAGGAGCAATTGAAAATGTGGTTTGGGGGAAGTGGCGAAGGAGGAATGATACACGCAATGGTCTTGAGGGTCCGCGCAGACCTTTGAGAGGTGCGTCTAGCGCAGCCCGGTATCCGCGCACGCACTCGTGCAGTGCGCGACCAGCACACCGGCTTAGACGCGGTGAGCAGGTGTTCGGCAGCTCTAGATAGGCAGGGTGCGAAGCAAGATGACCACGGGGACAGCGCAAGGGAGGATGACGGGCAAAGCAGGCGGCGGCAGTAGACCATCACCACTTAAAGCGAGCGTATGCGGACTGACTCGCGGTCTTCGCACGCCAGCCGGCTAACGAGCTTGTTGCGTTTGATGCGTGGCAGGCGAAGCGCGTCGGCGAGGTCGGACGCGCAGCCGTCGTCCTCCATAATGTCATCGATATTCTCGGCGCCCTGCAACTGGCACCATTCGACGGCGGCGGGCAGTTTGTCGCGCAGGCCGAGCGACTCAAAAACCGGGGATAGCTGCTCGGTCAGCGTGTCATAAATTTCCGGGTCGATGAGAGCGCTATCGGAGTTGGCCGACCGAAGCTTCGCTTTGTTCATTTCATATCCGAGCACCGGCGGCGCCGATTTGTGATGGGATGCGTAGTACGCCTCCTTACGTAGTGGCAGCTCAGTCTTGACGGTGGGCTGTGGCGGATTCCAAATGACTGACGTCATGGGCGGCGGCATCGGCGAGTGGACAGGCAGCGACGCTTCCGCCTGGTCGCGCGCGACCCCGCGCTTCTGGGCGAAGCGGCGAGGACATCGCTTGGGCCGGCCTTTGGCGAGCTCGTCGTCGAGCCAGGCGGCGAGGTCGGCACACCCGCTCGTGCGAGCAATGTCGGCAGCGAGCGTGCCGTTTTTGGTGCGGATGCCAACATCAGCGCCAAGCTCTACGAGACGGATGGCCGAGGCAGGCATGCGGCCTCGGAGGAGCGCTGCCTTGTGCAGCGGTGTCCAGCCCTATAAGGAGAAGGCGTGAGCGGAGTCGGGGGAGCACGAGGCTTGCGGATCTCTTGCAAGTGGGACGGACGAGGCGGACTTGGTGCTCAGGGTCCGGCAGCAAGACTTACAAATCGATTGACTGCGTCCATGTCCCCACCAAACTCCACAAGCGTCACAATTGCATCGGAGAAGCCCTGCTGCGCTGCATAGTGGAGTGGCGTGTCGCCGTCCTTGTCCTCTGACGCTACGTCGGCACCAGCATCAAGGAGCACAGCGACAGCGTCCATCTTCTTGCGCTGCACCGCAAGCATGAGCGGAGTCTTTCCCTGGAAGCCGAACCAGAGTGGACAGAGAGGATAGAGTGCGTAAATAGTGCGAACATCAGTTGCCCGAGAGGGCGGAGATGTTGGAGTCGCTCTGGTGCCATGCATGCGGGCGAAAGCGCACCATGGAAGTGGTGTTCTCGAGGCTGGCCCCCATCTTGATGAGGCAGGTGATGACGCCAGCATTGCCGCTCCTTGCGGCATGGTGAAGCGCGGTCATGCCCTCCTGATGGCGGGGAGGTGAGAGAGGCCATTGAGCTGTAGTCTGCACTGGCTGTGTACCTAATGCTGGCCATGCCTCAGGGACGAACGGAGGGGGGGTCGAATAGGCTCCTATCCCCACCGCCTATCGCCACGATCGCGCCGTGGCTCACCTTGTCTGCGGCATTGACATTCACTTTGCCGCGCCCAACCTTGAGGTAGAAGTCATCCCACTTTCGCACATCAGCAAGAGAAGATGAGGAGGCACCCATTGGTGATGTGTGCTGCGAGAGGGACGGGTGTGGTCGACGGCAGCTCAGGCAAGCGGCATCGCTAATTGCGTAGGAGGAAGCAGTCAGCGGCGGAGTGAGAGCGCTCCCAAATGAGAGCGCCCCTCTCTCACCCCATCTTTCTCTCATTCTTCTGACACACTCTCAAAGACCTCTGGCGGAGCGCAGAGACGGCAGATCGACTCCACACGAATTCACAACAGCTTGGTATGTTGCACAGTCGAACGCTGGGGAGCGGGGGGGCAGGCAAAGTGGAAAGAGAGATGGGTGGGTAGGGGGGTAGGGGGGGGAGGACGGGAGACAGGGAAGAGGGAGGGAGAAGAGAGACGTAGAGACGGCGAGGCACGTGGCGGAGAGGAGAAGAGATAGGGGGATGTGGGAACTGAGCGGGAGGGGAGGGGAGGGGAGGGGAGGGAGAGACGAGAGATAAAGAGAAGACAACAGAAGAGGAGAGGAAGGGGGGAGGGAGAGGGGGGGGGAGGGAGATAGGGGGGGACCGGCGCGGAGGTGGAGAGGGGGGAAGGGGAGGGGGAAGAGCGCTCCTCGGCGGAGCGGGAAGCAGAGGAAAGCAGAGGGAGAAGGGCCGAACGGAAGGGCGCGTGCGGTGCACTGCACCCCGTGCGGGTGGGTTTACGTCCAGCTGTGCGACATGGCGTACCTGGAGAGAGAAGGGTGGGGGGGGGGGGGGGAGAGAGAGAGAGAGAGAGAGAGAGAGAGAGAGAGAGAGAGAGAGAGAGGAGGGAGGGGAGCGGAGCGGACTGTGGTACTGAGAGATGAAGGGACGGAAAATCGTCTCCTCAGAGGAAAAGAAGAGAGTAGAGAAGTAGTTAGAGAGGCGGGGGGGAAGGGGAAAAAGGGAGAAACCCTGGGGGTGGGTCTCCTCCTCTTCTCTCCCTCTCTCTCTTTCCTCTTTTTCTCTCTCTCTTCCTCTTCCTCTCTCTCTCCTCCCTCTTCCTCTCTCTCTCCTCTCTCTTCCTCTCTCTTCATTTCTCTCTCTCCCTCTCTCTCTCCCCTACCCCCTGCCGGACGGGACATGATGAGGACGGGAGAGAGAGAGAGAGAGAGAGAGAGAGAGAGGGACGGGAGAGAGAGAAGAGGAAGAAGAGCAGAGAGAAGAGAGAAGAGACCAGCAAGAGAAGAGAGTGGGAGAGACAAGAGGGCGAACGAGGAGGAGAGAAGGGAGAAGAGAGAGGGAGAGGGAGAGGAAAGAGAGGGGGAGAGAGAGAGATGGACGGGTGCGATAGAGCCGGAAGCGCTGCCCCTGCAGCGGGGACGGTTATCGAAGACGTGATAATACTGCGGAGAGAGAGAAGAGAGTGGAGCCCCGGGCTGCTCAGAGAGAGGGGGGTGGGAGGGGAGAGGGCGGGGAGAGAGGGGGGAGGGGGAGTGCTCGGTTAGGGAGGTGGTGGGGAACGCGCAAGCAGGAGAGATGCCCAAGAGAGTGAGGATCTCATTCTGGAGATGGTCATGCAGAGTGAAGAAACTCCCCGTGAGAGCGTGAAAGATGCTCAGGGGGTCGTCGGGAGTGTGACGGATGCCTTGCCGTCCTCTCCCCACTCGCCGTTTCCTTTCTTCCGCTCGCTGTGCTTAAGCCCTCCGCCGGGTGGTCTTCGAGTCCGTACAGCAAAAGCAGACTCCGTGGCCCTCGGAGCGAGATGTGGGCGAGCTCGAGATCGTGCCAGATGCAGAGATCAGGCTCGGGAGCTCCGGCCGGCGGCCGTCCGTGGTTGATCATAGGAAGCGGCGACTCCCCCCCGCCCCCGGGAGCGAGGCGTCCGCTCTTCATTATGGACTCTTCGATCCGGACGACCTCGAAACGTCCCAGTCCCAGATGCAGAGATCGGGAACGGGAGCTCCGAGTGAGCCCAACGCCGGCGTCTGCCCATGGTTGATTATGGGAGCCGCGAGGTCCGAGGCACGAAGGCGACGTTGACTTCTTCCCCTTTCCGATCGGGAGGACCTGGAAACGTCCCATCGCTGTCGTCGTCATCGGACCTTCGTCGGACCTCAGACGTTACACTCTCCCCTCGCCGCTCAACAGTCCGCGACACGCGCCATTTTAGTGAAGTAAGTCGTCGTGTAAATATATAAACCATCGAATAAAATCACACTTCCCTCCCCCCCCCCTCCGTTTTTCTCCGCCACTCTCCGCCCTAGTTGGGAAATACGTATTTACCGTATTTGGCCAGAGACCAAATACATATGTATTTGGCTGTATTTGAAGCGTGTCCTGGGTTTAGGCCTCGAATGTTTTTGAAATGTAGTTGGCCGGAGGCCTATTTGGCTGTATTTGCAGGCCTTAGCACCGTATTTCCCATCCATGCTCTCCGCTCTCCGCTCCGTCGGTCGCGGCAGATTTGTGCGCCTTGGGTTATCATGCGGTCATGTGTGTGGTGTGTCGTGGCTTGGCGCGTTGGTGCATAGCTGTCGCATTCATCCTAAATAAATGATGCGATTTCCAGGCTTCTGGTGCTTCGCCGTGCGGCCACACGGTGAAGCTCAGGCACATCTAGGTTGGGAGCGTTCGTCCCTAGTGACCTAGAATTCCGGTTATTGTTATTGTTTCGTTCCTTCTAGCTTCTAGTTCTAGTAGCCCGGTCACTCACTCACTAGGTTGGCCCCGGCCAGGTTTTCGCGAAATGTTTTGCAAAATTTGGGCTCGCTCAACGAAAAAAAAATGTGCACGAAATTTGGGTGGGAAACCAACGAAATTTGGGCTACGCTCCCGCGAAAAGGCGAGGCGCGGCGGGGGGCGGGGGCGGGGGGCGCGGGGGGGGCGCGGGGGCGCGGGGGGGGGGCGAGAGGCGAGGGGCGAGGGGGGGCCAGAGGCGAGAGGAGGAGAGGAGAGGGTGAGAGGGGCGAGGGGAGTGGGGAGGGGCGAGGGGGCGGGGAGGGACGGGGTGCGGGGTGATGTCTAGCAGCGGGAGCAGGCGCAAGCGGCCTCTACCTTTCGACTGCTACAATGACGACGATGAGGACGACAACGAGGACGAGGATGAGGACGTGATGGAAATGGAGGATGAGGACGACTCCGACGACTTGCTTGAGGAAGCGGTGGGTACTGTAAGTAAGGAATGATGGGCAGGAAGACGGCACAACGAGGGAGGATCGAGCGCGGCGCAGCCTTGTGCACAACGGCTTTGCACATGACACAAACCCAGGATCGCCAACGTCTGTAGGAGGCACCACCTTCGAACCAGGGCAAGCTGTCCTACACTTGTCGTTGGGTGAGTGTACGGTGGTGGAGGCAGCACGCGATGACGGCAGGGTCCGTGTGCGATGGGAATCCAAGAAGGGCAGTGGCGCTGCTGCCGAGGTGCACGCGCACCATCGATGGGTGGTACCAGCGTCACTAGCAAAGATTGGGTTGCGGCGCTCTCCACGGCTTGCGGACGAGTCGCCGTGGGATCTTTGGAGTCGAGCTTCCTGAATTGGCGGCGCATGAACGAGAGCGCAAGAAGAAGATGAAGCCGCCGCCAGTGGGGTCCCGCGGTCCCAATCAGGCTGTGCGAATTTCGAAAGAAACCAAGGTAACGATCAGCACGCGCCTCAAAGAATTCCCTGATGACAGCTTGCGCATCTCCGGTGGAACCTTGTTTTGTGCAGCATGCAAGATGTCACTCGCGAACATCAAGAGCTCCATCAAGGCGCACATTGCTGGCGGCAAGCACAAGAGCGCCATGTCGAACTTCAAGAAGCGCACCGAATCCGACGCGATTTTAGTGGGTGAGCTCGGTGAGTACTTCAGCGAGCACGCTCACGAGGCGGGCGCTAGCATTTCGATAGATGTTCACCTTCTCCGCTACCGTGTCGTCGAAAGCTTTCTACACGCGGGGGTCCCCCTCGAGCGCCTCACCTTCCTTCGGAATTTGATTGAGCGTGGCGGGATTGCACTATCGGATCATTCTCATCTGATTGCCACTTACGTACCTCAAATGGCTGCGAAAGAGTTGACGGTGCTGCGCTCCGAGCTGAAGGACCAGCGCGCCGGGCGAATCGACAATCACGGCTTCGCAATCGGCAAGTATGACGTCGACAAACAAGACCCCAAGAACCAAGAATGCACAGGTTATAGCGGGATGCAAAATGACCGTCTTCTCCGAGGCCGGCTTAAAAGGCGAACACACAACCATCAACGGCCCGTCGATGCTCAGCTCAGAAGACGTGCGGTGGGAAGACGTCGACCTACAGGCTATCGGGTGGACTCAACCAGTGCGCTCCCTGAAAATCGAGTGTCATCCGGACTCAGCGGCGGCCAAACGTAAAAGCGAATTCCAACATCGGAAGTAACTAAAATATTTGCAAAGGGGGCCGCATTTTTGCTCGGTGTCATTGTGATCGTAGTAATTGTGATCTTTCTCTTGTATAAATTCCTGAACAAAAAGAATCCGAAGAAAGACGCCGCCGCGCCACAGGTGAAATAAGTTACCAAGGGCTCTGTAGTTTTGTGGGTGTTTACATTAACGAAAGGCATGATATTATTCGGCACGCCGGCTTGTCAGATTACCAGCACTTTTGTACTCTAATGAGGGGGTCCTCCAAGTAGAATTTATACCGTCCACATGGGGGCAGCTGCCGAAAAAACAACCAAACCTGAGGTTGCACCCTCTCGGCCGCTTGTCGCATTCGCGATGTCTCAGAGGCAAAAAGAAATAACAGTAAAAGAAAAACAGTAAACAGTAAAAAGAAACAGAGGAAGCTAGCCGCGCGGGCGGCTGCTAGCCGCGCGGGCGCGCGTGTGCGGGCGCGCGCCACCGTCCAAATACGGAGGGGCACATGGAGGGGGTTTCAAATACGGCAAATTATCACAGGGTGTCTTACACCATGTGCCAATGTGTCATTTGTCATTTGTTGTTTGTGGTTCTATACCGTTAGTGTTAGCGTGCCTTGTGTGGCAGTCCCCCCTAGGTATCTTTTAATCATCTTGTCATGGCGTAGCGCGATGGCGGCGCGGCGCGCCGCTCTCACACCGCCGCCGGGGCTCGCGCTGCGGGCTCCCGGCGATATGGAAAAAAAAATCTTCTTAAAAAACCCCGCTACGTGTGCGGCGTGAGGCAGTGTGCTTGTGTACCTCCCTACTACCCAACCTTAACCCCTAACAACCCCCTCCCCCTTCCCCAGTTCCCTCGTTAGCGGAGAAGCTGGTTCCGGGGAGGCCGCGCGCGCTGCTTCGGCCAGGAGTTGGAGAGAAGGGGGCGGGAGACTGTGGCTCGTCTTTTGCTTTCGGTGTTAGCTTTGGTCATTCTCCCTTAAATAATTTAGATTCCTTTTTTGGTAACTGCTGTGATTCCTACCCAGAGATTTAGCTGCTTTAGGTGACGTGTCGTAGGTCTAGCCCCCTTGCCGCTTGCAAGAGGTCCTCCGACGTTCCTATGTTGAAATCCTTGTCCACCGTGTACAGCGGGCTTATCATTCTCTTAATGTGTTTGTTGCTCGGGGCGTGTAACCCCATATTCTCCCGTTGTTTTTTTAGCCTCTGAAAGAAACCGACTTTCGCCGTTACTAACAGGTGATATCTCGTGAGGATCGCTCTTAAGATCGACCTGACGGACCTGCCGTCCGCGTTGCCATACTGAATGTTATAGAAGTCGGTTAGAATATACCTCCACGCCAAGATACCTAAGTATCCTGAGGAGGGGTGCGGTCTGTCCACCTGATAGCAGAAAAGACGTTGGGGTATTTCGGATCCCGGCTTAAGGCAAATCCCTAAAAGTCCTTCTATGAATTCAAAGACAGGCTCCGTCGCGATACATGAGGCCAAGTGAGTGGAACTCTCGGGGGCTATGCCACAAAAGCGGCATGTCGGATCGTCGGCAAAACGGTTCGCCGTAGCTATTCTCCTATGTAGAATATGTTTAAAATGCAGATAGGAGTCCCTAGGTGTTAAAAAATTATATTTGTACAGTTGCGATACTTGTTTGCACTTCCCCGAGAGGACCGGTAACCTTTTCTCCCATCTTACTGTGGATTTTTGTGCTTTGGTTTTCCTCAAAGCGAGGAACGCTTTAGTCAAGACCCTGACACTCACATCCTCTAGCGTAGTTTGCGTGCCTTTTAGCGTGTACTCTTGAGGTATCGGATACGCTGTTTCCGCCGGGCCGTCGTACGCTCGTCCCCACTTCAGTGGGGTGAATAGCTCATCGGGCAATAGCTGCGGGCTGATCCGCTCGTGGATGTGGGGCTCTCCCATAACATTAAGTTGTACTTTGTGGTAATCGCCTCTTCGGCGCAGATAGAAGTTATGGTCTTTGTCCACTAGAATTTCACCTAGATCATGCGCGTCCGGATCTTCTTGAGGGACTAACTCTTGCTCCTCCGGAGGAGGAGGCGGGGGCTTCGCTTGTTTTCTAAGAAGGTCCGTATAGTCAGGTGTGGTATCTACTAGTCTTGATCTAGTCCATTCGGATATCTTTTCCCACGACTTAAGAAGGGGGGCTACTGAAATGTAATTTCCTCTATGGCGTATCCACCGTTCTCCGTCCGGCAAGTAAGCCGCGCATTCCTCTGTAGTGTATATGTCCCCCGTGTCCGGGTTAATCGTATTGTGTACGATAACCGTCTGAAGAGACTCCCATTTAGACCTATGTGAATGGTGAATCGCCGGAGGTTTGTGGAAAAGATCGTGCCATATCGGGGAGCCCAGGGTTCCTTCCCGTGTGTTTGTTTCCCTATGGAAGTTAACAACTAAGTTTATACTTAGCTCGCCCATGGGGGGGCACGAGCCCCCCCCTCTCTCCACTCCTCCCCCGCCATGGGGGAGGAACCACCCATCCTCCTGGCACGCCTGATGGCTTGCCAGGAGGCCACTGCCCTGCTGACCCTCTCTCCCACTGACAGGCTCGCCTGATTCGCCCATCCTGGCCCGGCGTGGCCAGCCCATTGCTCCAACCCCTCCTCCCCCCCTGTTCGACAGGCAGACAGGTGCAGCGTGGGGGCCCCTGAGGCTCAGGAGCGCCAGCGAGGGAGAGGCAGGGGAGGCCAGGGCCCAGCCCCAGCCTCCTCTGCCCCCTGAGCTGGCCTCCATGAGCCTCCAGGGTCGCCAATGGGCAGCTGCAGGCCTGCCGCAGGCGCGCCATCGCGCGTGCCGCAGGAGAGGGGAGAGAGAGCGCGGAGAAGGGGGTGGGCGGAGCGGAGCTCCGCCCACCGAAAAATAGGTAAGTCCCGCACCTGTTTACAGGATAAGTCGGGACTGAGGTCGCCGCCCACTCGGAGACACAGGAGGAAGAGAGGGAACAGATCACCGGGGGGAGGCGCGGGCCACCGGACCATATCTAAGCCCTTCACCCCAATCCCCCTAGTAGTGCACGGGGGGAGCCGCCTGATGGCGGGGGGAGAAGGGCTGGGAGCGTGGGGGTGTAGAAAGTTTTCCTACGTGAGTAGAAAGTAGAGGGTCCACGGCTGCGTGCGCGGTGAGACTATTAAAAGGTTTAATTTAATCCCTATGGAAGTTAATCCGTCTAAAGTTCTCGAGCGCAAGCTTCCAAAAAGCCGGGAGCGTGCTATTACCACGAATGCTAGCCGTGAGGCTCTTCACGTCGACCTTCGCGAAGACCGCCGCGCGCCCTAAGGGGGTGCGGCAGAACCATTGGTCTAAGACTGTTTTCCATTCCGCCGTTGACGGGTTTAGGTAGCGGGCTATCCATATCGCTTGAAGCGCTCGCGTGTGTTCGGCCATGGGGAGTAGTCCGACACCCAATAGGGGCCCGTCTTCTCTCGTCCCAACTCTCGGGTACGTCGGAAGAGTTATCCATTTTATACCCTCGTGCGAGGAACCTAACTCGTCCGCCTGTAGTTGGGGAGATCTATCCCATAGTATTGTTTGAACGTCAGAATCTATGGCCTCCATGAACCACGCCGGCGGGGTGGACGTGGACAGCCAATATCTCGGCGTCCCGTATATTATGAAGTTCACTAGTAGGGTCCTTCCATGAATGGAGAGACTCGTCATTCCCCTCCATGTTGCGACTTTCTTTTTAAGCTTGGCGTATAGCTTCTCCCAGAAGGAGTCATTGTCCGTTCCTTCCCAGAATGGGACTCCTAGTATGGTCGCAAATTCGCCTTCGCCGAGCGTTTTAAGATAAGCTAGCGTCTCGGGGACCTGCGCTCCCGTAAGTGATCCCATTCGTATTAGTATGCTCTTGCTTTTGTTCACTTTAGCCCCGGTGGCGGTTCCATAGCTTTCTAGAATGTGCATCGCCCTCTCCAATGACTCGAAGGAGTTTGCTAAAATTTGCGTGTCATCCGCAAACTGCGAAAGCCTCAACTCTCTAGGTCCTATCCTGATTCCTTTCATCTCCGGGTCGGCGTTTACTAGACGTGTTAGGCCTTCGGCCACTAGGAGAAAGGCTAGGGGCGATGGCGATATGGAGCTCCCACCCAGGTAGAGGGGCAGGGCTGGGCTTGCTGAGCCGACTCTCGCGGACCGCCGCGAGCTGGGTACCCCAGGGGTTCCGCCCGTCCTCCGCGCCCAGTGTTCCCCCGCGGAAAGAGTGAACGCACGGCGTGCACCTTCCTGGAAGTTGCTATGCGCACGCACGGCGCCCCCGCGGGGGGCGCCGGTGCACATCGCGCCGTGCCCACGCACGGCGTGCACATTGTGATTGCAAGTCATCACAGGTGCTGCGTAACGAAACATCTCTTATATGGCCAGTTTACGTAGTTGTGGGCCGCAGGGGGTACACAGAGGGAACGAGTTGACATGCGCACGCACGGCGTATCCGCGGGGGGACCGATGCACATCGCGCCGTGCCCATGCACGGCGTGCACCGATGTGATTAGCGAAGAAGCTTTGACGGCGTCTCTCTCTTATAATTTTAACATGATCTAATGTTAAACGACTACAATACAACTGTGGACATTTGATCGCTCAATTCGACTGATGTCCCACTATTGACGGAACGACACTTTTCATTCAATGTCATTCACATTTGAGATTTGTTTGTTTTCAATTTGTGCAAGCGTCATTCGGATCCCATCCGTACTCCGCTTAGGAGGGGGTATCACAGGGTGTCTTACACCATGTCCAATGTGTCATTTGTCATTTGTTGTTTGTGGTTCTATACCGTTAGTGTTAGCGTGCCTTGTGTGGCAGTCCCCCCTAGGTATCTTTTAATCATCTTGTCATGGCGTAGCGCGATGGCGGCGCGGCGCGCCGCTCTCACACCGCCGCCGCCGGGGCTCGCGCTGCGGGCTCCCGGCGATACAAATACGGTCTGTATTTGGCCTTCGGCTAAATACGGTGAATACGTCTCTCCCAACTAGGGTACGTGATGCTTGTGTACATCTTTACTTCACTACTCTACTCGTCTGACTTTTTTAATTGAGATCTCTCGATGGATCCAGAGAGAATGAGAGAGAGAGAGAGAGAGAGAGAGGAGAGAGAGAGGGAGCGCGAGGCGGAGGCGGCGGCTGCGGAGGACCGACCGGGCGATATCTCACGTACTTTCAGCCTTTTATTAATGTAAAGAGGATGCCCTCGGGGCGTGCGAGGGGACTGTGTGGGCGATGTCGCCGGCGCCCCTCGTCGTTCTCCTCCTTCTCTCCCCTTCGTGGCCAGCGCATCTCCCACGCCGCCTTGCGGCGCCCCGAGGCGTGCCACGTTCCCCGCCCCCATGCCTTAGTGATCGCCGCGCCCAGAACGAGCTCGCAGTGGAGAGATTCCTCGCTCGCACTCACTCCCTCACCGCCGCTGCGAGAGAGAGGCACTCACTCTCGCAGGCTTCCCAGCGGCCCCGCGGGCTAGCGCGCGTTCGAAAATGGCTCTCCAGGCTGCTCCGACGCATTCGACGCCGCTCTAATTCGCCCGTCGGGGGCAGTGCAGGCGCACACAGGCGTGCAGGCCGCTGGCCACCACCGGAGCCCCTCTGGGTCGCTCACCCTCCCGCTGTCAAGTCATGGTACGATTCAGGCACGCGGCTTAGACCTCCACCGCCGCGCAAGCCGGTCAAGAAGCCGCTTCGCAGTTGGTATGATGAGGGAGTGCGCCTGCGACCCACGCAGCCCGCTGCCGCACTTAAGAGCGCTGCAAGCGCGCCGCCACCGCCGCCAAGGGAGGACGTGCCGCCCGCGCCCGCGGCTAGAACAAGAGAGCATGGAAAGGTGCGGAGCTGGTACGACCTGGGCTACCGCCTCCGCGAGGACGGGGCGAGCACGCTGCTCCCTGTACCATCGCCGCCAGCCGCTCCGTCAAACCCTCTTTCTTGAGGCGTGTAGGTGTCGCACAAGTCCAACCAACATGTCCACGTGTCATGGCGTACCGCCGGCGACGCATGTGCCCCAGGCCCCTCAGGCGTTCACGCATCTACCCGTCACTTACGTGCCAGACGCGACGGTACGCTCAAGATTTTAGTCATTCGAGTGTGAGAACGGTCGCTGTTCATCTCCTATGGCGGGCGTGAGCTCTAAGCCGGAGTGTGGTCCACCTGAAGCATGCGCCACTATGGCTCCTGGCCATGTGTGCACGCGCGCAGGCACTCTCGTTTTCCGGATGGGTATGCCTTATTGTGAGCGTATTCGCTACTGCCTGCGTGCTGTGAGACACAGCGAGCTCTTCATCAGCACAATCTTTTATAAGCGTTGCACAGAACCGACAGTAGCAAATGCGCACGAGTCTGGTTTCGATGGTGTTTGGTGTTTGGTTAGGAAGATGAGCTGCCGTTATCGATGGCTATTGCGTCCGCAAGTCTCGATCTGAACGGTGTATACACTGCACAGGTAGCCATGCCAATCGCCAATCGATACCGATCGCTCGTTGTCGACCCCTGGGTCGTTGGTCCGTTGATTGTTCGCTAGTGCCGGAGTCGAAAGGTGCACTACGGCGATAATAGTTTGTAGTTGCCTGCACGCGCCCTGCCGGCTTGTCGGCCTCACCCGCATATTTACTCATCATTCTGGTCTCTCAGAATGATAAGTATAGAATGTTATATCCTAGCCAGTCCCGCTAGCTGATTGGACAACACTTTCAAGTCCTTGACCCTGATATCCCGCCATGCCTAACGGCCCTAGCTAGATATGTATGGAGAGAAGCGCAAATGGTTGCGTCTATGCGCGACATGCACGGCGGCACACCAATCGACCGCGGGACGTGAGTGTCCCGGCTAGAAGGGGTCGTGCCGCGGGGGCTCTACGTTTGACGCGTCGATATCGATCCTAGTCGGGCTGTAAGCTGTAAGTACTGATATTGGCATATTATATTACTGATGTATTAAATTTTAAATTTTTAACAAATTTTTATGGGTCGCGGCGCGGCAAAGGAACGGGACTAGCGCTCACTCAAGACAGGACTCCCTGCCGCGGCGAGCGCAAGCACCCTTCCCCCTTATGCCACCCAGCTCTTCACTAGCTTACTACCTGCGCTAGCCGGAGCACCCCTCCCTCCACACTCAAACAGCCCCCCACGCCAAGATCCTGTTCTGGTCTCGCAGGCAAGGGGGCCTAATGGGAGGGTGAGGAGCAACTCCTCAAAGAGGAGCTTTGGGGAAGGAGATGTCTGAGTGGGGGCGCTATACCCTTGCGCTAGGCATGGGCAGCGACGCCGCCTCAAGACATGTCCTCCCTCTGGTCTTGAGTCGAAATTTTTGGTGCTTGAGCTTGAAACCGAGGGCGAGGGGGTTTGTGCTTCTTGGGTTGGTTGTAGTGGGATGAGGGAGTGGGAGATGGAGTGAAGTGTTGAAAGAGGGCCCACGGCAGGGCACTGAGTTGTAGGTACTTGTGGCCCACAAGCGTGGGGTGAAAACGGGAAGTGTATCAACATGTGTCTTGAATTGAAATTTTTGGTGCTTTGAAGCAGAGGGTGGGGGCCTAGTTGGGCTGTCAGTCCGTAAGCTTGCGGTAGGGAGTTGCCGGGGCAGGTAGGGGGGGACCCTGCGGAATCCTTGGACACCCAGGGGAGGTGGGAAATAGTGGTAAAAATGAGTGAGTGACCGGGCTAGCGTTAGGGGTAAGCACAAGTATCCGGATATTTGTCTTGGATATTTGGGTGGATTTGCTCCACATAGATATCTCTAGATATTTCAGGGATATTTGGGCTCTTGCTGGGATATCTATACAGGTTAGTTGGGTTCTAGAACAGTAAACACGTTTAACAGTAGTTAGCTAAGGAGCAACACCGCTTCACAGGGCTCCTACGCGCATTCATTCAACCCGGCGTTTGCATACGGGCGGGTCGATGAGCTTTGGGTGCGGCGTCTTAGCGCCTTGGCATGCTTTGCTAATATCTACGATGTGAGTAATGGGTTGCAGCGAGAGCTCTCTTCCTACCTACTTTCCTGCCAAGGTACTCACATCGACTATTCCGACGTGGAAAGTTTTTCAAGAGACGTCCTAGCATGGTGGGCACCCAACCACTCGAAAATCCCCACGTGGGCATTGGCTGCTCGAATAACCTTTTTTTTGCCTCTCTCCTAATTCTGCTTCGTGTGAGCGCGTGTTCTCTTTGATGCAGTGCTCGTTTGGTGCTCATCGGGACCGGTCGTTGTCGGATCAATTGGAAGTGTCGGTGATGTTGCGATACAATCGCAACAAACGCAAGAAAGAGGGCTCTTGACGCGCTCTATGTGACATATATATGCATGTGGCTTTAATATGTTGAGCAACCTAACTGCGCATACCTTATACAAAGCTTTTACTGATGGATATTTTCTGGATATTTGGGCTTTCCAATGGATATATTGTAGATATTTTGCATGGATATTTGGGCGTCTTTTGAGGGATACTTGTGCTTACCCCTAGCTAGCGTTTATGAAAGAGGTTAGCGTTGTACATGCGTGGTGCGTGGTGCGTGGTGCGCGTGCAAGAGACATAGACATAGGTGTGCATGACTTGCTTTTGTGTGGGGATCCATCACGCCTGCGTCAATCAGCTCGCGCTCCAGCCCATACTCGCCGAAGAAATGGTTCTCTACCACGGCCTCCCTGTGCTTTTGTGACCTCTTCTCCTCCTCTGCCCTCGAAACCCCTTCGGTGACAACTAAGTTTATATTTAGTTCGCCCATGGGGGGGCACGAGCCCCCCTCTCTCTCCACTCCTCCCCTGCCATGGGGGAGGATCCACCCACTCTCCTGGCACGCCTGATGGCCTGCCAGGAGCACACAGCCCTGCTGACCCATCCCTCTCCCCACAGGCACGCCTGACTCGCCCGCCCTGGCCCGTCGTGGCCTGCCCATTCCTCTGACCAGCCCCTCCTCCCCCTGGGCCCCCCGGTTCAGGACCCCCCAGCCAGCTCCAGTCGACCCGCAGGGCCGCGGAGCGCCAGCGAGGGAGAGGCAGGAGGGGCCAGGGCCATGCCCCAGCCTCACCTGCCCCCTGAGCTGTGCACCCAGGCCCTGCAGGCCATCTGGGGACCTGAGCGAGGGGCCGCAGGCGCGCGCCATGGGCCCCCGCCGCAGGGAAGAGAGGAGGAAAAGGGAAGAGGGAGGGGAGGGGGGAGCGGCAGCTCTCCCCTCCGGCAGTAACGTGTCTTCTCGCCCCGTTTGGGTAAGAGAAGACGGGGGCGCCAGAGCCAGGAGGGAAGGGCCGCGGCTCGCCGTGGCCACTCGCACTAGCGAGGGAGATTAGCGCTTCTGGGCCCCTATCTCACGAGTGCCCCCCCCCCCCCCCGCGTTGCTTTTACCCGAAAGGGGTTTTCCCCCAGCGTGGACTCGAGGAGAGGACGCGTTGGGGTGCGCGGGGTCGGTGCGTGCACTGGGGGGAGGACAAATATCGAGGGGAGGGGGCAGTGCCCCCACCCCCCGGTATCACTCGGACACCTGGCTCGTCAGGCATGGCGGGATTCCGGGACGGAAAAGTTGTGTCCAATTAGCTAGTGGGGTTGGCTAGGATATAACATTGATTATTTTATTATCGAAACCCCTTCGGTGATGTCGGTGATGTCGATACCGCGAGCCCGCCACCATCCACCATGGATAAATGCGTGCTGAAAGAATGGATGAGACAGGTCGATGTTGGAATTGGAATTAATTGAGGTGGTTGAGCTCCGGCGTGTGGCGTGTTGAGAAGAATAGTACCCTTGCCGCACTTTTTAGTCTTGTTGAACCTGTGCCGCTCTGCCAGCACAGCGCGTACCTTTACAGAAATCGGGTGCCTGTTTTGGGGGTCGTGAACGTCAGCGCGAGCCAGAACCCAAGATGCCAACTTGAGCCTCTCAGCGTTTGTGAGAAGCTGTTGGTTGGCATCCCGTGGGGAGTCATCATCAGAGGTGCCCCTCTTCAGCTCCCACGCCACTTTGCCGCGTGTTGCCTCCGGGAAATCCCCTGTTGCAAGCGTGGCCCCTTGACGCCAACGCTGTGCAAGCGGTAGTTCGCGGCTGCTCTGCGCACGTCTTCGACGACGCGCGCGCCCGCTGTTCTGCGCGCGTATCGCGGGTATGGACTGTGTAGTGGCCCGTCGGCGGCTTGGGCTTGCTGGCGGGCTTCCTGGGGGCCATGATTGCCTGGGGGGAACAGGGGCACGCCCACGAAGCGGGCACGCGCACGAAGCGGCAGCCTCTAGTACTTATTTGCATAAGTTAAGGGCGGGCATGAGTCATCAATTTGTAACATAGCTCCGTGAAACTCGATGTGATTGATCAAGCTACGGGAGCGAGCACAGCATTCGATGGGTTTCGATACGTCTCCGGGTCGTCCGCGGAAGAAGCACGTGCTTGTTGCAGCAAAAAGAAGTACAAGACGTAATGCAAAAAGAAGTGGCTACAAAGTAACACGCGATAAGTAGAGAACGAGAGTGCGCTGCTTTACCGCTCGGAGCACTTTCGGCGTGCTAACACTTCCGTGCCGGATTTATGCGCATGCGCCGCTGCCTCCCGCTAAGCAGGCGATTCCCATATTGCGCGCATGTTTGCACGACTTGGAATCAATCAGCGAGTTTGTGGTGTGGAGTACAAGGGGCGCGCCGAGGACGCGAACTGCAGCATCTTGACCGCCTCTTACTGTGCCCCAACTCATCCCTATCTCAGCCAACTTAGCCTTATACAACTTGCGCAGTGTCATTCTTAGGTGCTTGGTTGGAAGCCCATGAGCCCGGCGTCTATCCGCTGCAGCCGACAGCGCGCGCCCGAGGCTTGATCCTTGGCCGCGGGCGTTCTCAACCGTGTCGACGGCTGCGTGCAACACTTGGCTGTGCACGCCGCCTGCCTATCCAGCCACGATGTTGCAGCATAGCTCATCTCTGCGTCAGCATGGGTAGCAAGCCACCAACGAGAGACAGTCCTTCACCGCGCCATGGCTTGCAGCTGAGAGACGACAGCGCTGACGGCGAGCAGCGATGCATGGGATGGATGGCCCGCATTACCCAGCACCTCGGTGCACGCCTGCCGAGGGCGCAAGCGACGTGACCATCATGTGCTGGTCAAGCACTCATAATACCCACGTGTTGCCATGATAGTGGACAGTCTACCAACAATGTGCTGGCGGGCAGGGAGCAAGGGGTGGGCAGGGGGTCGTGTTGAAGGCATTATACCTGGAGATTGGCGCTGATCTGATCCAAGAGCCGTTTGATGTTGGCTGCGATGAGCCGATCACGAGGATCGATCCTTGGGAGGATGGCTTGTAACCACCGTAGCTTGAGCGCCGTATCTGTGCCCACATTGGCTGCGAGCTGCTGGGCGAGAGACGTAAGAATTACTTGCGATGGAGGTGCCCCGACCCGTGGGTACAGGAGCGTCGCGGGGTCGGCTTTGTTGCACAGCCAGATGAGAAGCTCGGGGGATTGCGCCTTCCGGGAGGTGAGGGTTGGGCGGGAGGACGAGCGGGTCAATGTTTCCTGGGTCTATAGCAACCCGGCGTAGCGTGATGGAATCCTCGCACCGGGCACGTTGACACATCGTGTTGTTTGTAGTCGTCAATGTGCAGGCGCGCGGAGCAATTGGGTGCGTGGCGAGGATGCTAATGTTATCTACTCACCTGCAGTGCGCTCGCAAAAGCTCGCTCGTGCTCCCCCTTCGCCAGCAGGTCCTGCAGCTCCATCGTCCGCTTAAAGTGTTGCAGCATTGCTGCCGCATCGCCTCCGGCGATAGTATGGGCGGGGACAGCTCCCGGACGCGTTGGCGTGGAGGGTGGGGCGCCATTTTGCCCGCCCAAGTTGCCTGGCGAGTCGAAGACGGATCGAGCAGCGGACGATGTCGCGGGGCGCGAAGGGTTGGTGTGCGGAGGTAGTGTGGCGGCATTCGCCAGGCTAGCGGCGGCAGCGGACGCTGCAGAAGTTGCGGCAGCAGCATCGGCAAGAGAGGCGCCGATGGAGGCCTGGGTTTCGGTAACGAGATTGGCAAGACGCTGCTCGACGGCTGCAAGCGGCGTGAGGCTCGAGCGGACCTGAACAAGGGCGGGGGGGGCAATGTCGATCTTTCAGGCGCATGGGGTGCCAAGGCGTTCTGACATAAATCCGCTTGGCGACAGGGTCGACGCAGGCAATAGGGTCGACGCACCTGATTGCTCACGGCCTCCGTAATGTCGGTGGTGCCGCTGGTGAACGTGGCATGGATCTGCTCGAACATAGCCTTGGTCGACCGCTCATAGGCAGGGATGAGCATCTGGCTGAACGCCGTACGCAGCGATTCTTCCGCGGCGGGCCCAACGGTTGCACGAAGCGTCGAGTCAACTGCCGACGGGATCTGGGCAACGGCCAGAGAATCCACTCAACAAAGCGGCGCAAGCCCACTCAAACACAATCAAAATGTGCGCAGTCGAGGCGACGCCGGAGACGTGTGCATGCAACTCCGTGGGGGCAAAGCACAACGGCGCGCCTCGATGCGGCGCGGTCAGCGGGCCCTTCACCTTTGTGGCGATACTACGCTCAATGGCCATCTCGACAGTGGCGGCGATGGGGCCCGTGAGCGATGCAGCAAGCGAGGTGGCGAGGAGGGGAAGAAACGTCGTTGAGAGAGATTGCTCGACGATTTGCGGCAACGTGGTTGCCAAGGCAGCTTGGAGGGAGGCCTGATCTACAGGCGGAGGTAGAGGAGGGCGGATGGCGGCACCGATCGCAGGGGCGGCATCGGTCATCGCAGCGGCGACGGCCGACACGATCGATGAGCGCAAGGCGGCGACCTCCGCTGCGCGGCGCTGCTCCGCCTCGGCCTGCATCTGAGGCAAAAAAAAAGGACGACCGGAAAGAATCAGCAGGGGAAAGAAACCTAAGGAGCGGGGATGGCATTCGAGGAAAGCGCTCGTACGCAGGGGTTGGAGCGCGAGCCCGCACCTGCTTAATCATCGCGGCAAACTCTTGCCGCATCGCATCGAGGAGCGCCGACTGGTTAGTTGCCAGCAGCGCGCTGACCTCTTGCGCGGCGCTCGTCGAGGCCGCGGCTGCCACACTCGCGGCCATGTCGGCCATGGACGGTACGAGTGCTGCAGGCGCTGCAACGGGAGCCGCGGGCACAGCCACGGGGGCCACGGGCGGCGCTAGCAGGCCTGGTGGGGGAAGGACGGGCGAAAGTCGCACTGGAGTGGAGGCGGCGGGGGCTCCTGTGTCTTCCGTCGGGCCGACGGTGGTGTCAGACCGGGGGGGCGCCGGCGGCGGTGTGGGAGGAGGCTTGGGGAAGGAGCCAGAGAGCTTCCGTGCCGCCATCGGGATGGCCTGCGCAGGCGCCAAAGAGGCAGCAGGTGCGGGCGCCGTCATTGAAAGTGCTGCCAGGGCCGCGGGAAGTGGCGGGACAGGCGCTGCGGCTGCGTCTCCCTCGCCAATCTGGTCCGCGTGAATCGTGAGACACTGGACGCCATTGGTCTGCACGCAGAGCAACTGCACGTCGCGTCCGGGCGGCGGCGGCGGCGGGCCGCCGTTGCTCAAGTCGGCGGACGAGGAGATCGGTGAGAAGGAGAGGACGCGCGCGTTGGCGTTGAACTGGCCAGTCGGCGAGAGGCTGCTTAGATCGCTGCTTAGCTGATAGGCCAGAATGGTGGACGGCTGAGTACCGGTGCCTGCGGCAGACGAGACAATGAGCAGCAGGCGCGCTTCCCTCTCGAGCGCAGCCAGGAGCGGACACCTGGGCGGCGCGCCGGGCAGGTCGGGTACAGCGAGTGTGTGGATACACTCAGGCGGCTCAGCTCCAGAGACATCGACGCTCCACAGGCAAATCTTGTAGCTGCCTTCGCCAGCGGTGAGCAGCGTGGTGCGGTGAGCAGCAGCGGAGCGCTCACAGAAAGTCACCGACGCCACCCCACCCCACCGGCCACCCGCGTGCGCCGCGAACGGCGCCGACACGAAGCTGACGCCCGAGCCGGGAATGTACGCGCAGACGCTCACTGAGCCGTCCGCCGCGCCAACTGCGATGGCCGCCGCGCCGCCGCCGCCCACTGGCATCATGTCGAGCGCCGTGAGCGGCGCCGTGATGCCTGATGCTGGCTGTGTTGCCTTGGCATTGGTGTCCCCCATCTCGTCCCAAGCGTCCTCCCAGACGAGCGCCTTACCGCCTAGAATGGCGGCCAACATTACGGACCCGCTTGGCAATGAACATAACGCCACTCGGTCGTTCTGCCCAGCAAGTGCCACGTCCCCCGTCGTTGCAAAGAGCTGCTCGCTGTCGATTGAGCCGTCCGTGGCGCGCAACCGCCATACAAAAAGCTTGCCATCATTGGCCACGCTCGCAACTAGATTATCAGTGCTAGTCCCACCGCTCCCATCGTTGAGAAAGTGGATGTCGACCGCCTGTATGCGCACAAGTCGGTGAGGTCGGGTGCATGGTTCCCATCCCTTGTGGCCACCGTACGCCCTGCCTCGCCCATACTTCATGTCCTCCTTCGCGAACTCAAAAAGAAGTCGCGTATGTACTCCGCCTGCCCCAGCCCGACCCCCGTAATCCCGTGCTCCGCCCTTCCAGCGCTACCTCGCACTATTCGTGCCCGTCACGCCCGATTCTCCCTGCTCACCCCCACCCCCTCCCCAGCTCCCTGCCTTCCCCCTACCTCTTACCCCCCCCCCTTTTGCAGCTCCTGCCTCCTCATCCCCCCCCGCCTTCTCCTTCCCTTCTTCTCTCCCCCCCTCCCTCCCTACTATCTCTCTCACCTTCCTCTCTCCCTCTCTCCTTCTCCGCATCTCTCTCCTCTCTCTCTCCCCCCCACCCTCACCCCTCTCCCCCTCTCCCTCCCCCTCCCTCTCCCTCTCCTCGCCCCCCATTCCCCTCTCCCCCTTTCCCCCACCTCTCTCCCCCACCTTCCCCCTCTCCCCCCCCCCCCCCCCCCCCTTTCCCCCCCCACCCCCCCCCCCTCTCTCTCCCAATCGCCCCCCCCTCCTGCCCCCCCCCCCGTTCTCTCTCTCTCTCCCTCCACCCGCCCCACCTCTCTCTCTCACCTCTCTCGCATGGCCTCTCAGCAGGCCGAGCGCCTCGCTCTGCCGGTCGAGCACGCGCAGCACGCCCGAAGGAATGGCGTAGACGGCGAAACGACCGCTGCACGCGATCAGGCGGCCAGAGTGCACCGCCGCCTCCCGCTTCAGCATCGAGAGGCTCTGGGCCTCCACGTCGGCCAGCGCCGCCGCCATCGCGCCGCACCTTTTGAACGGAGAAGACGGAGAGGGGGGGGGGCGCAGCAGTAGGGGCGGGGGGGGGGGACAAAAACAAAAACCGAATACTTGAGTACTCTACTCAAGTATCGAGTATCGAGTAAAGTACTGCAAGGTTTCAGGTGGTACACGGACGGGAGTGCCTACCCCCGGTATTACGGCGAGCGGCGGGTGGCGAGCGCTGGCAGCGAGGGAGTGGCCCACCTTCAGGCCCCTGTGGAGGGTGGAGGGTGATGTGGGGCATGGGGTATGACTCTCATAGTATGACGCAGGAAGTTGGCGGCCTGGGAGCCCGGATGGGACAACAGGTACAAGGTCAACAGGTTTCGGGGGCCTCTTCCTATTAAGAGGACCTCTTAACAGGTCGCAATAGGTCCGTAACAGGTCAAAATAAAACTCATTTTACTAATATTATAGATGTATCAGTATGTGATGTACATTATGAATATGATTGGCTTCTGACTTCTGAGCTAAGTTACTAGGGAGAGGAAGGGATCTGGGATGATTTGGGCGTGGCTACGATAGCGGTACCTATAGTATAGGCCTATAGCCACGCGCGAGGCGAAAATATTGAAAGGTCTTTTTTTACCTATTACCTATTAACAGGTAACAGGTCTGGTAGGCCTCTTGACCTCTTAATAGAACCTATTAGAAGCCTATTGTCCCATCTGGGCCTGGGAGTGGGAGAGGCCGAGAGGCCGCTATCCGCTATGGCCTATGGCCTATGGCGCTATGGCGCAAGAATGCAAAAAGAATTCACATGCAAAAATGTTGAGTTCGACGCTCAAGTTCGACCAGTTCGACTTCGACTTCGACACTGAGTTCGAACTGAGGTTCGAAGTCAGTCGAAGTCGAAGTCAGAGTCGAACTTAGTGCAAGTGCAAACTCGGTGCGAACTCAGTTTTAACTTGGCTTTACCGGGCTTATACTCACTGGAAACACTTTGCAAAAGACTTTAGAATCGTCTAAGTTTACGTGAAAAAGTCAACTAAGTTTATACTTGGTTGCCCCATGGGGGGGCACGAGCCCCCCCCTCTCTCCACTCCTCCCCTGCCATGGGGGAGGAACCACTCATCTTCCTGTCATGTCAGATGGCTTGCCAGGAGGCCACTGCCCTGCTGACCCACTCTCTCCCTGGCAGGCACGCCTGCCTCGCGCGTCCTGGCCTGTCGTGGCCAGCCCATCAGTGATGGGACGTCAGGCTGATATCAGGTCCTGATACCATGATATCAGGTCCTCTGGAGCTGACGACCTGATATCAGGTATCAGGTAGGAGCAAAAACAAAACTCATACCTGCGGACAAAAACAAAACTCCGTACGCACGCACGAGAAGACGCAGCAGGCGCGCGCGCGGAGAGCGGAGAGTCCCAGTCACGGCTCACTCCCTCTCTCCTTCCTCCCGCTCCTACCTCCCTTGCCTCCCTCCGTCACTTGCCCGTTCCCTCCCTCCCTCCTTTACCTCCCTCACCCCCTCGCCGCCCGCGCCTGCCCCGCCTCTCTCGCATCCCTCGTCCCACTCCCCACTCGTCTCACTGTCTCCCTAGCCGCCTGCTCACTCCCTCGCTCCCTCGCTTACTCCCTCACTGCCTTGATCACTCGCTCGCTCTTCTTCCCTCCCCTCCCTCCCCTCCCTCCCCTCCCTTCCCTCCCTCCCCTCCCTCCCCTCCCTTGCCCGCTCCTACTCCCCGAGTCAAATGGCGCAGGAGCTGGCGATGCCGCACGGCGCCCTGGCCACGCCCACAGTCTGGGGAACGGTGGAGGCGGACGAACTCGAGGGCAATGCTTTCGAGTGGTCTGCCGTCGGGGAGATCCGGCCGCGCGAAACTCGTGCGCGGCAATTGAGGCCATTTCTACGTACGGATACTAGTACTCGTAAGTCGACAAAAACTATTGTTATAGTTTTAGCGATGGAGCGCGCGCCGACCGCTCCCCTCTCCCAGCCCCCCGCCGTCACGACGCCCCAACGGGGCCGCCCCAAGCCGCCGGAGCCGAAGCGCTCGCAGGCCTCAGCACCGCCTGACAACGACGTCGAGATGGCGCCGCCACCCTCGCCTCCCAGGCAGCCACAGAAGCAGGGAGCAGGCAAAGTCCTGTTCCCTGCTGACAAGCAGAACCTGACTAGGGGTAGGCCAGGATATCCCGGATATCTATTTGGATATTTGGGCAGCTTTGCCGGAAATGGATATCTTTTGGATATGCCTGGGATATTTGGGCGTGTGTTGAGGCGGTGGCACCAAAAAAAAACTCTTTTGTCCGTTACTTCGGAGAGCAAGCTGCGAGTGAGAGTGAGAGGTGGAGGGGGGTGACGAGGGCTCTCGGCTGCCAGAATGCCACAAGGTGGGCTTGTGGGCTTGCACTGCTTGCCCCTGCCCGCGTGTCGCCCTACCACTGCACAATCACCCTCATGCCGCTCGTGGCTCGCGGATCTCCGTTTGGGGCAGCTGCATTGCTGCATCATCAGTCACCATGCGCTTGCGCGTGCGACGCGGCGAGTGAGTCACACAGCCTAGCTTGCTGCCCTTGCCCTCCCTTGCCCTTGCTCACGCGCTTGGGCGTCACCGTCACTCAACTGCTTGTCATTCCCTTGTCCTTGCGCAGTATCGAGCCGCTCGAGGCGCGCCACGGCGCGCTTGCGCAGGAACGACAACCTCAACGTCCAGGGGCACCACCACAACGACAACCATGAGGCAGTGTATGTTTGGTGCAAATCGTGCGTCCTCTTTGGCGGATCAAGTGGAGGCGTCAGTATTATTGCGATTCAATTGCAACCAGCGGATGAAAGTTCCGGCATCGAGCACAGATGGTGATTTATGATTTGTTACTTTGTTACTATGGTGTGCCGACGACGTGTGTAAAGATGTGTGCGTGGCCCGTGATCTATCTATGTATTATCATTATCAAGCAAAATGAGATGGGTAGGATTGTGGTATCATATTCCGTGCGAGTGAGGGCGTGCATGCATGCTGCGCGCAAGAGCCGGAGTTAGCCTCAACCAAGCCGTGTCGTCAATCACAGCTCACAGAGAGGAGGGGAGAGGGATGGATTGAAGATGGACAGGGAGAGGAGAGAGGGCAGAGGGGGGGAGGAAGGGGCGGGGGGGGGAGGCGTGCAAGTAGAACTTATACCATCCTTATGGGGGAATTTGCCAAGAACGCAACCTAACCTGAGGTCGCAGCCTCTTCGATTTCACATTACAAATTTAGTAACATTACGCATTACGTGCTGTAAAC
>CM030942.1:454605-466179 GCA_018136815.1 Isochrysis galbana | reverse complement strand
GGAGAGAGAGAGAGGGAGAGATGAGGAATAAGGAGATCAACAAGGAGGAGAAGAAAGGAGGGAGATACGCTAGGATATCGAAAGGAGGGGGCGATCTCTCTCTCTCCCCCCCCCCCCCCCCCTCCCTCTGTCTCTCCCTCTGTCTTTTCTCTCCCTCTCTCTCTCTCTCTCCCTCTCTCTCTTCTCTCTCTCTCCCTCTCTCTCTTCTCTCTCTCTCCTCCCTCTCTCTCTCTCTCTCTCCTCCCTCTCTCTCTCTCTCTCTCTCCTCCCTCTCTCTCTCTCTCTCTCTCCTCCCTCTCTCTCTCTCTCTCTCTCCTCCCTCTCTCTCTTCTCTCTCTCTCCCTCTCTCTCTTCTCTCTCTCTCCTCCCTCCCTCTCTCTCTCTCTCCTCCCTCTCTCTCTCTCTCTCTCTCCTCCCTCTCTCTCTCTCTCTCTCTCCTCCCTCTCTCTCTCTCTCTCTCTCTCCTCCCCCCCCCCCCCCCCCCCCCCTCTCTCTCTCCTCTCTCCTTTCTCCTCCCTCTCTCTCTCTCTTCTCTCCTCCCTCCCTCTCTCTCTCTCTCTCTCCTCCCTCTCTCTCTCTCTCTCTTCTCTCTCCCTCTTTCTTCTCTCCCTCTCTCTTCTTTCCCTCTCTCTTCTCTCTCTCTCCTCCCTCTCTCTCTCTCTCTCTCCTCGTAGCGAAGGCCAAGGAGGAAGCAACCGCCCCCCCCCCCCCCCCCCCCCCCCCCCCCCTTTGCGACGAAACACCCACGAAACCTTGGCAAAGAGACCCCCTCGCGGGAAAGGAGAGAAGAGGAAGAAGGAAGGATCTCGGACCTCTCCGACGGACAACGACAAGCTTCGACCCCACCGGTCCCTTCCCACCCCCCCACCCCACCCCCACCCACCCCCAACCCGTCTCTCTCTCCCCCCTCTAGCTCGTCCAACCTCCTCGCGCGTGGCTATGATGAAGATGACGCTCGGACTCATCGTCGGCCTAGCTTCTCTCGCCTCCGCCGTCCCGCAGCCTCTCACCCAGATCGAAGAGGCCGCATACGGTGGCCGATGGTTCCAGATGTATGCCTCCTTCGGTGTTAAGTATACCTTTGAGCTGGGTGGCAACTGTGTCACAGCGGACTACGGCGCCACCGCCGTACCAGCCGAGGAAGGCCTCCGCGGTGCCACCTTCTCCGTCCTCAACACCGTACGCCTATTCCCTGCTTTTGCACGGTACCTGCCCAACATCTTCACTGGGATTCGGATCAACGGCTTTGCAGTCCAGTCGCCGGCCAGCGACGGATCGCTCCAGGTCAGTCTAGGTCCATTCGCGAACGATCCAGCTGCCGCCTCCTACTCGGCGCCTGGCAACTACTGGATTGTTGCTCTCGGACCGGTCGTGGATGGCAAGTATGACTGGGCAGTGGTCTCCGACTCGCAGCAGTCCTCGCTGTACATCTTGACTCGCGATGTTGTGCGCTTCCGGTCCGATTATGAGAACAGTGTGCTCGCTCAGGTTGAAAGCATGGGTTTCACGGGCTTCTTCAACAAGCCCCTGGCTACCAATCAAGATGGATGCTACTACGACGGCGAATGATCGTCCTTGCTGGGCGTGCGAGGGCCACTCCTCCCAGAGTGCGGGGTGCACTGAGCCACGCCTCCTCAATTCACTGGACACTGTGCACGCCCACGCATGTTGGATTGAGATGTCATGTTTCGTGGAGGCAGTCCATCTGTGTAGAGCTCTGGAAGTGTGTTGTATGAATGGCGATGGACTTAGTTGCGACACCCGAAAGTGGATCAAGACTGTTCAGGTAGGGCATGTCACGTAAGCTTCCAAACGTGGGGCACTCATTACAATGGCAATTACAGGCCCTGGCCGAGGCATTTGAGTCCATTACTGCACGCGTTGCAAACGCTCCAGTCTCCAAAGATCCTAGGCGGTATGACAATTGTAGGATGGCTCGACGCCTTGCGGTATTACCTGTGAGAGGCGCTACAACCACTTGCCACTTGGCTCTTGGCATCGTCTTGGTTCTTGGGCACTTCTACCCTAGCTCCTAGCTCCCTAGCTCCTCCATCCTCGCCCACATCCTGCGTTCTGCTCTCGTCCTATTTCGGGCTTGAGGACTTGGTTACTTCTCACTATGAGACCCTGCGGACGCAATTTCGACGGGTCGATCGAGGGAAAGATCCCCCACTCCCCCTCCCTCCTGTGGCAACTGCCAACGGCCGCTCATTCCCGCCACCACCACGCCCTCCTTCGTCCTTTGCTCCATTCTTTGTCCTTGTTCCTTGGAAGGTTAGGAGGGGGGGGGGGGGCACCTTGCACCATCATCTCCCCCTTTAGGCCCTATCTGCCATCTGGGCCCTTACTACTACTCCTCGCCCTTCGTTTGCTCAGTGCGGCTGAGCTTTTGTGTTTTGTGTGTTTGCGCTCGTGCATGCAGAGAGGAACATGAACGTGTGCTTGGTTAGTGCGCTTGTGGCTTGTGGCGGCTGTGCTGTATTGATTGGAAATGGAAAGCAGGCGCTACCCAACGCTCAACTGCATACTCAGAGGTCCGAATCTAAGATCCTTTTTCGTTTTCTAGGTAGTCCCCCTTCCAAGCAGTAGGCGATAGAGAGAGGGTATATGCTCTTCGCACATCCCCAATTGTTGTTCAAGTTTTGGCGATGGAGCACACGCCGACGGCTCCCCTTTGCCAGCCCCCCGCAGTCACGACGCCATAACGGGCAGACCCAAGCCGCCGGAGCGCCGAGGCGCTCGCAGGCCGCTGCCCCCGCCCCCGCCGACCGCGACGTCGACATGCCTTTACCTCACCTCCTTGGCCCGATCCGGCTGTAGAGAGGTAGAGAACAGGCAAAAGTCCTATTCCCCCAGACGCTAACAAAGCCGGCTGAGCCAGGCTCAGCCGCCCACCTCCCACGCCTTGCCACCCACTCAAGGACTCACCATGGACCATGGAGGGCCCCCCTCCTAACCCACGCTCCACGCTCGCCTCGCCGGCCATGGGTGCCGCCCGGAGGCCTCTGTATGCCATGCGCCAAGGGGTAGCTGGGGGGGGAATCAGTTTGAGGGCAGGCCCAGCGCGGGCGTGGGAGTGTGGCTCGCGACCCGCGCCCACTGGGGGGTTGGGTGGTGTTGACGAGTGCCCTGCGTCATGCCAAAGGGCTAGAGTGTGGAGATGACCGACAAGCGGCCCCCGGAGGGAAGTTGGAGTCTGAGAGGGAGGGCGCAAGGCGCCCCCCCATTGCTGAACTAAGTACATGTGTTGAGAGAGTAGCTCATTTAGCACTATCAGGAAGTTGCCCCTCGTTGTGTCTGATTGCTAAGTACTAGCCTAGCCTATTGCCTATTACCTAGAATTACAAACTAGCGACCTTGGCTCGCTGGAGCCGCCGGTCACCAACATCATGTGTGCCTAAAACTAGAAGATGACGGTTGCGGGAAATTCTTTCACATGAGCAAGCAAACCACCATGGGAATATGGCATGGAGAGCCGAGCGATGCGAAGGAAATGAAGAAGAAGTTCGAAATCATTCGATCGCGTTCATTTGCGCGCCCCATGCCATACACTCAATCTCGCCGCTTAGTAGCAAACGCAGGTGACGCGGCCATCGGCACCTCCCGTAACAAGCCGCGTGCCGTCGTTTATCATGCAGGTGACACCGTAGGTCCGACCGAGCGCGGTACCTGCGGGATGGAAGAGCGGCGAAACGGTATGGGGCTCGTGAAGCCGAGACAAGTGGCCGAGCGGCTCGTCGCAGCCTCCCGTGAGAGTCCACATCTTCAGGTCACCATCGGCCGAGGCGGTGAACGCGGTGAATCCGGCGTCGTCGACGCTGAGCGAGCGGACTGCCAGCGTGTGCGCAGTCCACTGTGCGCGGATCCTCCGCTGCCGCAAGTCGAAGATGGCGATATTACCGCGGGCGCCTCCGGACACAATCGCACGCTCCGAGGGCGCGTAGGCGACGCAGGTGCCACCTTCAGGATGAGGTGCGCAGCCGGCCACCTGGGCCTGCGTTGGCGGCAGGAGCACGTCCCATAGGCAGATGCTATTAGCCTTGGCGCTGCCGCCATGACCCGCCGTCGCCAAAACGACGGAAGAGTCAACGTAGCACACGTCGCTGCCTGAGCCCGCATAGCATTGAAGCGACGTGAAGGGTGAGACAGCGGAGTTGTCGTCGGCCCGGCCGCCTTGAAGGCGCCAAAGACCTAGCCGGCCCTTGTCGTCAATACACGCGAATTGCTCCGAGCACGGGCTGATGCGAACGTTGGAGGCACAAGCCGTTAATGAGGAGCCCGTAAACGGTTTGGCAAGTGCGTAGCGGGCACGAAGATGGTCATGCAGGCCGAGCCCTTGCAAGGTTTGCCCAAACTGCCAGCACTGGACGATTCCATCGCCGCCGGCGAGGTAGAGCGGCAGCTGGAAAGCAGAAAGGGAAGAAGAAGTCAATGTTTGCCGCGCCGTGGGTAGGCATGCGCGTGCGCAGAGGGCAACAGAAAAGCCCTACCCGGTCGAAGAGCGCACCTTTGGGTGAGAATACAAGCAGCGCGTGACGAGATTGGAGCCCAAACTCTGCCAATGTACCGTCAGCTGCGTGGCCGCACTGCCTCCTCCTTTGGGTGTGCCCACGAGCGTCGCATATGGGCGCGTGGCCTTCCTGAGACCTATGCCCCAAGCGGCCAATTGGCCGCCTACTAGGCTGCCCGTGTGCGAGGCGCCGCTGTGCAAGCTATGGGCAAGCTTAGTATGTAAGACAGGGCCATCATGTATCGCACCCGGCATCTTTGCATGGTCGACGTCCGACACTAGCTCCAGCTGATACACACCCTTGGTGAGAGCCACGGCAAGCTGCGAAGAATTGAGTGAATTGGCGCATACCGCCCGAACAAACTCTCCCTTGCGACGCAGAAGGGTGACGGGCGGCGAGAGACGCACGGGCTGAGCGCTTCGTGCCGCCGAGCCGCCGCCGCCGGGGTCAAACGTGACGGATGGCCCACCTCCGGCCGAGTGTTGCGAGTCGGCAACATCGATGGACCGACTTGTCGTTAGCTCATCGCTCGGAAGAGGCCACAGCTGATGAATGCGCTCGGTGGCCAAGTTGGGTAGCGAGAGGGGTGGCGGCGGAACGCCCGCCAGCGGCTGCGTGGGGCCGACACCATGCCCACCGCCCGTGGCGGGCCGTGCCGCAGCCTGCGCCTCCGGCTCCAGGAGAGTCCACATGTCGGCGATGCAAGCACGGTCCTCGGTGGAATCCGAGCTCGCCGCTATAGCATCCAGAGGGAAGGCATCCATCGTCAGTTGCGCGGCAAGTGTGCCCAAGCGGACCTGAAGCAGGCCGCTCCACTGCCTCAGCAAGGCGTGGATGCCATATGGCAAGGCGGCGGAGGGGTCAGAGAGCGGCACGTCAGTAGGCAAGTGCATCGGAATCTGCAGCTTGGCTCTCGGAGGAGCGATGGGTGCGGGAACCGAGTCAGTGCCGGCGAGCGGGAGTGGAGGGAGCGAAGCCCCGACCGCTTTTGACGGCGGCGCAGCCGAGGACGACTCTAAACGCCCACGTTTGTTTGGCGCGTCCGTGGCACCGCAACGAGAATGAGCTTGCGCCGTTGCCTGTGACGCCATCGGCTCGCGCGGCGACTGAGGGACTGACCTAACGCTCGACGACTCGGACAGACGTTCAATCGAGCCTCCAGCGAGGACCACAGCTATGGCGTGGTCCACGCGCTCAAGAATCGCATTGAGAAGACGCGCACGCGCGTAGGCCAAAGCATCCTCCTTGTACAAATCTTCGCCGCCGCCCTCGTCCTTCGGCGGCAAGCGGGTAGGAGCTAACGTGACGGCAGCGTGGCTGAGACCATTAGCAACACTCTGGCCGACTGCGGCTGCGGTAGCCGGCGTTGATTCGCCTGCCGACACGCCCCTCCTAGCATGCGCACACTGTATTGTTTGGTCGTCATTCCCAATGGAGGCCGCCATCGCACCATTGGGCCCGTCACTCTGCATTGAAGCTTCGACCGCACATGACCACAAGCGCTGCCACAATCTCTCGGCAAGCTCCGCTGAGCACAAGATGCCGGTCATGCAACAAGTGGCTTTTACGCATTCGAGAAGAGCGGGAAGTGCATTAAGGCGCACAGCAAGAGCTAGAAGCGCCACAAATACAGTCGCCCTATCATGCATTTCGGCGCACGAGGGCTCTTGCATCGAGGGCAGGCCGTCCGACGTGGTGACCTGGGTCACGGCCAAGCGCAATGACACCAAGATCACGCAGACGTCGCCCAGGATGTCGATGCAGTCGTGACCACTCAGCTCCATGGGCAGACGCGAGCTTAGCACGGCGCGGACCGTGGTCGCCGACTTCACGATGAGAAAGGACGCCGCGTAGTTGCAGCCCGGCGTGAGGGCGTCCTGGAAGCCATGAGGACGCCCCGTTGCTCGGAGATGCGTGTCGCATTGCAGAGAAGCAATCAACAAGGCCCCGGCCAACGGCAACAAATTTTGCGCATGCGTGTCGCAGATGATGGAGAGAAGGTCCGCGGCAACGCGTTCCCTGCTCAGCTTTAAATGGTTGGCAGCTGATCGCAGCCGCGTCGCTAGGGCTGGCGCCAATCCCCGCACACGAGCGGTCAGTTCGGCGACCGCGCTGCCAAGCGTGGGCGGCCACACGCTCTCTAAAGCTACGATGGTATTGGCCGACTGCAGCGCATATCTGAGCGCGAGCATCCGCCTCGCCCAGCGCGACCGACGCAGGTGGAGGGGCCCGCAGTGGTCAAAGTGCAACAAGGCAGCGACGCTCAACGTAATGGTTCCACCACGACAAAAGGCGTCTATGGAGTGATGCAGCAGTATTGATGGCAACGTGGGCGGCGAAACCACTCCCGCCGCACCACCAGTCCGGGAAATCGTCGAGGAAGGCGGGAGTAAGGTGAGAGATTTTGACGGCGACGGTAGACAGGGCTGAGCATACGGCCACTGGGACCTGCTCTCTTGCATGCGGAGGAGGGGGGAAGAGAGAAGCTCTCGGACGAAGGCGATCGTAGTGGCGGGTTCGTAAGCCGGAGCGGGTAGCAACCGCGTCCGCCCGTCGACTTGAGTGAACGAAGGCGGCAAGGAGCTGCTGGATGCCAATGGCATCTTAACTTTGGCCGAACCACTAGCGCCAACGGTTCCCACGAAGGATTGCCGGGATGAGACATTCGGTGATTCGCCGCACGAAAGCCGACCCGAGGAAGCTGTCGAGCTGAGCACGGACCAGACCGAGGCGGATGATGCAAACAAGAACGTACTCGAGGCCGCAGCTGTCATGTGTACCCCGCCGCACTCGTCTTCGAATACATTTGCCGCCCGCGTGCGACTGTTGGCTTGGCTCAGCACGTCCACAGCGTCCATCGGCGACTGCGCGAGGAGGTGCGCCACAGCTGCAAGCCACACATCAGATATCTCGCGAGCGTACGGAAGGATCTCACCAGTGGCCGTCGAGGGAAGCAGCTCTGGTGCATGTGATGCGTGCAAACGACAGAGAAGCACGGCGAGCTGCAAGTCGGAAAGCTGGCGGGTGCACACGCGCACAGCAGCCTCAAAATCACCGCCGAGGAGAAAAAAGGCGATGGCGAGCTCATGCTTTTGCTTCGTGAGCAGGGAGAAGGCGTTCTTCAGTGCGGCGGAGCGCCAACGAGGAGTGGTGAAGTCGTTCGAGAGGAAATCATGCAACTTGGTGTTGCGCACGGCTTTGCAAAGGGCCATGAGGGCTCCTTTCTTCCCAAGGGCCAGGTAGAACATTGCGCAGGCCTCAGGGTCCTTCGTGGCGCTGAAGGCCGCCTGAGCCAAAATAGGGGGGACTGGGGATGTCAAACCGCGATACGGCCACAAGTACTTACATACGGACGCTCAGGGCTCAAGCTGTGTATACGTGCTGCGGGAGAGCATGGCGCACGCGGAGACGAAAAATGGCCGTAGTGTAGCAAGTACCAACGCAGCTCACCTTGGCGGCACCGTCTACAGCTTGTGTGAGCACATCCCCTACGGGTAACCAGAAGCCAGCTCCAATCGTTCGGAGTGATGCCCACGACTTGTCTGGGAGCTTTTGCAGGCAAAGGTCAAGCAGCGTCGCGTGGCAGTCGCATTGCAGCGCCCATGCGACTTCCACTGCGCTCACCCGTGGTGAAAGCTGCAACCGTGCTGCATCGCCAGCCAAAGTCGCAGGCTCTTTGCCCGACGGGCGAGATCTGCTCTGAACGCCTAAACTGGAGCTCCCTGCGCTAGCCGCATTGAGAGCATCCCCATCGCGATGGGATTCTTCGCGCTGATCCGACAACGCCCAGCGGCCGAATGTGCGTAGAATGAATGTCGCGCCAAAAGAGTCGAGAGCCCGTCCGGCAGTCATCACTGCCTCATGCGCCTTAAGGAGCCCAAGTACGCCCGCCAAAGCAGACGAGTCTAGGGCGACACGAGGAAGTGACGGGATAGGCGCGTCGTCGAGCAATCGTGCCAACTCCTCTACCTTGCCATGTAGCGGCGAGGGCCCAGCACCGGCGAGGGCCCCCGAGACGCGCGCGGCAGCCGCCTCCACGTCGGCCACCACGGGTGCCGAGAACGGATTCGCTCGCGGTGCAAAGATGTCAGAGATCTCTTCCTTGGGCGCGAATACGTCGGAGATATCCTCCTTGGGCGCGAAAATGTCGGAGACATCCTCCTTGGGCGCGAAGATGTCGGAGACGTCCTCCTTGGGCGCGAAGATATCAGTCATATCAGCCGGCGCTGATAGGGTGGGAGGCTCGGCGGCCGCCGTTGCCGTTCGATCGAGGACGTGCGTTCGTGTGTGCAAGGAACCAAGCTGGTCGTATTCGTGTGCTGATGGATCTAATGGATCGGAGACCGTACTGCGCCCTGCGGACGCGGGTGCTGCCGGCTCGCTTCCACGTGCTGCAGCGGACGGCGAGATGGACTTCGCAGGAGAGTGGCTATCGTCGGTGAAAGCGTCGGCTTCGTCACAGTCGGGAGCCTCGCCAAATAGGGCGTCAAGAAGAGGCTCCAACGCCATCCGGGGGTAACTCGCCCCTCTGCGTGCTTCTTGACCGGATCTGAGGAGACTGAGCAGGTGGTCTACTGCAGCGGCAGCGGCTTGCACGTCTCCCAAGATCAAGTGGTCTCGGAGGATCAGCGGGTGCCAAGGCGGTGGCAGCGCGGTGGGCGGCGGAGAACAGAAGAACGCCTCGCGCTTGTCACGCGCCGTGCCCAAGATGGCAGCCTTGTGAGCTGTCGCCACATCGCCGGCGCTCCTGAAGGCACCGCAACTCGCCGTGGTCCCATTCGCAGAGGCGCACAGGGGTGGTGCATCCTGCACGAACGCCGCCGCGGGCACGTGCCCGTGAGAGATCCCAACCATCGGCATGCCCTTGGCATGGTGCAAGAGGCGCCCCATGTGCGGGCATAGTAGCAGCTGCGAGCGTGAGGCAACGACTAGGGCATCTGAGTTTGGCATGGTGCTGGCAGCGGTTGGCGTGGCATGGCACTCGATGGACGAGAAGAGGGACCAACCACGCAGCTCTCCCGTGCATGCCGTAGAAGAAGAGAGTCCATCGCTGCCTACCGACCTGTCGCAGAAGACGAGAATGCGTGCCGTTGGCGGAGCCGAGGCACCGGGTTGGCTTGTTGCCTCACTGCCGACGGATGTTGCGCATGCATTGGAGCGTACGCCGGAACGACTTTGGGTGCCCGCGTCGGCGGCTGGGTGTGAGGTTCGCGGCTCAGGCGATGCCGAGCACACGCTAAGCTTCTCGTCGGCGAGCCAGACACAGATTGGGCCGTCAAGCCTCTTCCGCAATTGCGGCGACACTACCTCATCGGCGCTCGACATGTTGACGACCGTCGTGCCATTTGTGACCGCCAATTTCGGTGCGCTTGAGGAGAATGTTGGAGCCGGGAGGCGCGCAGGCGTGGGGAGGCGCATAGACGCGTGCGCATCAACGAAAGGACGCGCGTGATCAGGAAGAGCATGCTCGGAAATCGGAAACGAGTGGCTCGAGGACGACGCGGGACTACAAATGCAGCCAAGATTCGCCACGTACTCTACAACAGGCAACTCTCCTGATGGCGTGATGTCGACAACATGTAGCAGGGCAGACCGCTGCACTGGGTGATGGTTGAGCGCGCTCTCGTTGAGCGCGTTCTCTTTCATCCGACCCTGCTCATCCTGACCCCCTGTTCCAGCCGAGCCGGCGATTACGACTAAGGCCACGCGTGCACCGCACGGCTCACACGCGAGAGAAGAGACGGGCCCTTCGGCAGAGAGCTGGAGCGAAGCTCGGAGGATGGCGCGCACGCCTTCCGCCAACTGGTCACTATGTGCACCTCGCGGAGCGCCATCTGTTGGCGCAGGACGAGACTGGGGTTCGGTCAACCCGATTGCCCAAAAGCAAATAGTCCCCCTCGCTGTAACAGTGAGGAGCCCGCCGAGCAACGCGGTGCACGTAGCGCTAGACTCATCGCCCGGCAGCCGACGCAGCACAGCGGCGCGCTCGATATGCCCCCGAGCGTCCCCGGCCTCAGTGCTGACGCGGACTTCCCCCAGCCAGTCAAGCTTACACTCATGCACGCGTGACGTCGGCTTGCGCCAAACTTTGGCGACACTGGCGTCTCCGCGCAGCACGATGCCGTGCGCGGCGCCACTGGTTGAGCCGCGGCCGTCTATGGGCAACAGCTCGTCGCACATCCAGAAGCCGGTAGCGCCAGCTCGATCGTGACGTGGATCCGGATAGCTCGCCACCCAGCTCGCCACCGATGGGCCATTCGACGTGAGAGTATCGCTCTCGTCACAACTCCAATGCGCATGGCCAAAGCTGCCATCAGCGCCACGGCGGGCAAGCAGCACGCCGGCCTCGCTCGCGAGCAGTAGCGTCGCCGGATCATGGCGCAACCACGCGACGGCCCGTGCGCGCCGCTGCAGGTGCGCCTCACATCGAAACAGCCCCGTGCCAAAGAAGAGCGGTGGCGTCCCGATCTCGACGCTTGGCCGCGTAGCGGAGCAAGCATCGGCTTTTGCCAACCGCTGGCCGTGCGCATCGGTGTGGCGAAAGGTATACGGTGACGGCGGCCGCTCGTTCTCCACCGCGGCACCGTCCCCGTCAATTGAGGAGTTGGGGGAGCTCAGCGAAAGGTCGGTGGCGCATGGGCTCGTTCCAAATGATGGTTGGGGAGCCGGCGTGCTCTCAGTAAGGGAGATGCCGAATTCGCCGCGGTCGACGGGGCTCAGAACGTCACAGCCAGCGGCGGCGCTGGGGCGCGGAAAAGCGCGAAGGCACGACGGGGATTCTGTCGGTCGGCATAGGAGCGGACATACCCAGATCAAGACATCTCCGTCGGAGTCGAGGGAGGCAAGCAGGGGAAGCTCGGGGTGTGGGACGACGGCCTCGATGGAGGCTTCAGCGTGGTGGCCGCCCATCGTGATCTGGCGGAGCCTCTCGCCCGTGTGGGAGCGCTCCACATTGATGGCAGCGAGTCGCAAGTCGCTCATGCCGCGAGCGACTGACATCTGTTGGGCAAGTGAGTCCGTGTGCGGACCAGGCTGGCCGTCGTCCTGAGACGGCAGCGCAACA
>CM030942.1:441079-454505 GCA_018136815.1 Isochrysis galbana | reverse complement strand
CCCCCCCCACCCCCCCCCCCCCCCCCCCCCCCCCCCCCCCCCCACACACACACACCTTCTATTTTTTGCTCTCCTCCTCCTCTTTCTGTTCGAATAGAGCGCGTGGGACCGCCGTGGGCAGGCCCATACCGAGTAGCGAGACGAGGGCTAGATGTAGCATGGTCTTAGCGACGCAAGGAGGGGGACGAGATCGGAGGACACACAATTAAGCGTACACCAAGGCACATGGGGACTATGAGCCCCTTCTACTACAAAACTCCAGACACTCCCCCACAGCATGACGCATGACACTGATGCTGCCTTAAAGACGAGGAAGGACGGACTCAGTCCGAAGACTGGAAGGGCTAACATCATATGCATCAATCAGAATTGAGAAGTGTAGCCC
The DNA here is from genome assembly GCA_018136815.1 of Isochrysis galbana. NCBI lineage: Eukaryota > Haptophyta > Isochrysidales > Isochrysidaceae > Isochrysis > Isochrysis galbana. The sequence goes on along the minus strand of CM030942.1, from coordinate 454,120 downwards.
GGTGACGATAGAAGGTTGTCTTATCGAGACATTTGGTGAAGATATCCGCTGTCATTTGTCCAGTACCAATCCAAATAGGAACTGATATCTTGTGGAGATATTGTTCTCGAGCGTACAGTAGCCAACGCTCATAATGGCGATTGCGAGCGGTAACTCCAGGATTCTTAATCGAGTCACGAGCAGCGGAATTGTCAGTATGAATGCCAATAGGTAGCGAGGAGCACTACCGGATGACACGTGCTCGGAGCTCTCCGCTATAGAGGGAACTGGGGAAGGGGGAGGGGGTTGTTAGGGGTAAAGGTGGGTAGAAGGGGGGTCCACAAGCACACTGCCTCACCCCGCATGCCGCATGTGTAGCGGTGATTTTTAAGAAGTTTTTTTTTCTCCGGTTATTTAAAGGTACAAGCTGCAACAAGGTCTGCAAGAAGCGTGGCCGGAGACTCCACTAGGCGCCTCCTCTCCGGTTATTTAAAGGTACAAGCTGCAACAAGGTCTGCAAGAAGCGTGGCCGGAGACTCTACTAGGCGCCTCCTCTCCGGTTATTTAAAGGTACAAGCTGCAACAAGGTCTGCAAGAAGCGTGGCCGGAGACTCTACTAGATCGACGATGTCGTCCTGATGGTTAAGGACCGCCTGGGTTCCTCGAAGCCGGCTCCGGACAAAAGCGACAAACCCTCGGCCGCTACCTCAGGAAGCGGCCGCGGCTCCGATGCTCGAAATCATCGCAATGGAGATCGGTCCCACCAGGGACGCACCGACCACACCAGGGAGCCGCCTCCTAAGTTGGAGGGTGGACTCCCACCCCTCGACGCACCGCCATCGCAGAAGAGCCGCCGCTGCGCGCCGCCTGCGGACAACCTCGGCCATCCCGAGGGCGCCAAATGGGATTTGGAATCTTGGCGTAACGCCAAGGTTGACTTCGACCCGATGTCACGCTATTGTGGGCACGCTGATTTGGCTGCATCATTCGCTAGGGCCTCCTCTCCGGTTATTTAAAGGCACAAGCTGCAACAAGGTCTGCAAGAAGCGTGGCCGGAGACTCTACTAGGCGCCTCCTCTCCGGTTATTTAAAGGCACAAGCTGCAACAAGGTCTGCAAGAGAAGCGTGGTAGACTAAAGAAGGAGAGTTTGAGAGGGGGAGACTCTCCTATTTTCTCTAATTTCCCCCCCCCCCCCCCCCCCCCCCCCCCCCCCCCCCCCCCAAATTTTCCACAGCTTCCTTGATATCTAATGATGTGAGGTCTCCCTGCGAGAGAGAGAGTGAGGAAGATGGAGTCTGTATGTGGTAGAGTTCTAGGAGAGGGAAGGAAGGTAGTCACGGGGAGAGAGAGGAGAAAAGGACAGGGGGAGAAGAAATGGCGGAAGAGAGAGGCCGATGGAGAGAGAGAGATTAGTAGAGAAAAAGGAAGAGACTCAGTAGAAGAGCGAGAGAGGGAGAGTAGAGTATGACAAAGAACTAAGAGGAATCCTATGAAGAAGGAGACACAGAGAGGAAGGGGAACAAGAGAGAGAGCGTCCGACGGACCACCGGTGTCTGCCAGCGGTGCGATGCCGCTTGTGCTGGTGTCGATGGCTCTCGTTGCGGTCTCTACGGGCTCTAGCGGGACGAGGAGCGTGTGCATCAACGGGTATATCATGGACCGGTACTGTATCCGTCTGGGAACCATGCTTGACGGCGCGGGCGTCACGCTCGAACGGCCAGATTTGCACACGCTCCACTGCCTCGTCGACGTCGGAGTGTGCGCACCGCCAGCCAATGCGCAACGCCGCTTCCCGTCAGGAAGCCCTGCCGCCGCTCGATTCACACGCCCGCTCAGACTTCATCTGCGTCTCATCCAGGCCAACAGCCGCAGGCTGCACGGGATCGTTCCGACCAACTCGCAGTTCAACAGAAGTACTGAGTGTGTTTCATTTCCATCTTCTTGCTGTACAGGTGCCGCAATTCGGGATTCGAAGTGCTGGCAGACCCCGTGAGCGGCTCAAGGTATTGCCGTGCGTACCAGTTCGATGAAAACGGGAATGCACTCGTTCTGGCGCACGCCCGAAACGCGGGCTCGCCGTCTCTGGGCTGCAGCACCTGCACGGGCGGCGGATCTACCATGCGAGGCCACAGGGTGAGTAGCCCCAGGACTTAATGCCCGAGGGTGCGCGCATGTCTCTCAGCAAACTATTCCATTTCATTGAACGCAGGCGACCATAGTAGGCCAGGTCATTGATGCGGCGTCCGATCCTCCTCTCCTAGCAGTTATCGAAGTCCGGCAGGGCGGTTGCGAGGGCTACAATCTGACTGAAGTTGAACAAATGTGTGGCGTTGTAGGGTCTGATTTTGGTCCTAGCCAGAGCGAGGTAACGTTGCTACCTCGCATCAATGCTCACGCTTCTCTCATGCTTGTCAGCTGGGGTTTCATCCTCCCCTCTGGCGCCGTGATGGCTCGCTTCTACAAGCATCGATCTCCCGAATGGTACCATATGCATCGGATTTTTCAAGGTGGTGGATTGGTGAGGCTCACGCCTTTCCCGCTGAATATCCTGAAGTACGTTCAGACTCAGCAGACACAATTCTGTGGCTTGATGACCTGTGCTGACATCCCATCCACTCTGTCACCCATAGATCCTCTCCCTTATTGGGTTCATCATTGCTGTGGCTTCATTTGATGTGTTCTCCAGCAGTGATGCCAAACGGATCAGCCACGGTGCCATGGGCATCATTGTGATGGCTCTCGGAATACTCCAACCACTTAATGCACTTTTGCGCCCGCACAAAAGCAAAGGCGATGGGCTGCCGTCAACACAACGGCGAATCTGGCATGTGGTCCACGCTAGCAGTGGTTGGATATCTGTGATTATGGCCGTTGTTGTCATCATTCTCGGGACAACTATTGTCCCAGGGCTCCCAACCGACCGCGGCCGTTTCCAAATTGCTTATGCAGCCGCGGTCATCTTGACGGTCCTGTTCAGCATTGCATCTTCTTGCGACCGCGAGTCCAGAAGGAAGAAGGGCGCGGATGTCTGATAAAATGCGACTGCAAGCTTCATTCAATATGTGCCCCTGATTGACCGACTCGAGCAAGCACGGCAAAGATGCGTTGCACAGGACGACTCAATATCCATGCGTTACTGCAATGCAGTCCTCACTCATGCATTTCTTCTCCCGCCGACACCCTGACCTTTGTCTGTGAACTGGTCCTCACGCGTCTACGTGCGTTGGCCGGTCTGTCGTTTGTTCGTGCTCACAAGATTCGAGCAAGAGCGGGTGCCCGGGTGCTGGCCGTCATTGTCCATTCTAGAGCCTGTAGGCCGGCAGCCAAGTGTGGGACCTCAAACGTCAAGGTCCCACACCCACACGCGCAATGCTCGCCGCCCAAGCGCTCCGATGCCAATGCGCAATGCGACGGCGCAGCGCGGCGGGTATCAAGCAAATCAAAATGGGAAGCAGGTGCCGATGTTGCGCACTCCGTGGCTGACGCTAACGCAAAGGCTCTTTGTAAGAAGTCTAACATGAATGTGCCATCGCGCGGGCAGAGGCTACATCACGACGTTTAAAAGTGTCAGCCGCGTCGTACGGCGTACGGCAAGCAGCGTTAATGTCGAGTCGAGCGTTGCCGGAGGGGTCAAATGTGTGCGCATGTGCGCGCTATGTATGTGCAGCTGTTGTTTGTGTTTGTGATAATACTAGTAGTATGTAAAGATCGCCGATTCCACATCCTCATCAAAGGAAAAGTTGGATTCTTCCAACGTATACGCCGACAACGCATCCTAGTGCCTAATGCACCTCCCCCACCCTCTAAGAAAACAGTTAACAAATTCCTACACCCTCTGTACTCAGTAGATGAGACACTTGTGCTAACCATCTCTGAGAACTTAAGTACAGTGGCCATAGATCTAGATATCCCTTGCATACACTAAGGAGACCTTCATTCTCCTCCCCACAGCTCTAACTGACCGCACTTCACCCCCCCTGGCTAAGGTGCATAGCCATTCCGGCGCTCCTAGGGCCGATAATAGGCCTCAAGTAGGGTAGGATAGGGGGGGATAGGAATGGTTAGTTGTAGAGAGCACTCACAGCCTGCACACACTACCGTAGGGTACTGCCATCTTAAGATTTTTTTTTGGTATGTAAAGATCGCCTTATGTATAGCTATAGCTAGATAGATGCTAGTGCTAGCTACTAGTGGTAGCTACTATAGCTAATAGCTTGGATCCGTGTTCGTTGCTTGTCCCGGCATTCCGCATTCCGGGCTTGTACTTTTGCACGTACGCAGCATTTCCCCCCCCTGCTGAAGCGGCAGAGTTTCTGGTGCGGTGTACATAGGGCGTTGTCTTCCGAAAAGACGCCGAGTTGTGAGCTTTTCAATATGAAGTGGCCATCCGGAAGTGCCCGCGATGTCGGGTAGAGCGCCTGTCTTTCCCATGGTCGAGAAGTGAAACGGGCGGGCTGCGGCGCCGATCTGGCGCGTCTCTCGATCTCGTGAACCGAGTCGCAGCCGATCTCTCATCGCCTCTCGATCTCATTTTGTATTTTGTCGCCCTTGTCTCCACAGACTGATGGACCGACGGACGTCACCAGCACGAGGTGATATCGTAAATGATGACATTACTCACATTATCTCCGCTTGCTGACTGGGGAACGGCTGCTGGTTTTGGGGGTGGCACAACGGGATATATATTGAATAAACAAATACTTTTCTCACAGTGCCATCGCCGGCTTGGGCCGGCTTGGGCCCCGAGCGACCGCTGGCTTCGGGAGGGGGGGCGGGGGGGGGGCGGGGGGGAGGAGGGGGGGGGCCGGCACCCGGGGAGAAAGCCGCGAGCCGCGAGAGGCGAGGCGGGAGAGGAGAATTCTCTCGGGGAAGGATTAGAGAGGGTGAGGGCCTGGCGCAACAACTGTAATGCGTCTCGCTCTCGTCGCTCTCGCTCTCGTAACACTCGTACCCAACAAACTCGCCTCGCCTCGCCAGCCCCTGCCATCACAGCCCTCCTCTCACTCGCCCTCGCCTCTCGCCGCTCGTTCCATGTCGTTCTCGCCGCCGTCCTCGCCCTCGCTCAAGCCCGCCTGCCCGCCTTCCTCTGCTGACGGGCTTCAGCCCGTCAGCACCTCCGAACTCGTCTCCTCCGCCGCGCCTGCCGCCGGCATGGCCCCTTCCCCATTGCCCTCAGGCCCTAAGGGCCTTCCCAATTCGTCACGTGGGGGGGACTTACCTTTGGTGTTTGCCGCGCGAGTACACCCCTGTGGCAAGCTGGGCTGCCAGAGAGGAGTGGGGGAAGGGGGGGGAAGGGGAGCGGCGCGCGGCGGGCCTCCGCGGCCGCTGCAGCGGCTAAGTCCCCGGCACCCGGGGAGATAGCCGCTGGAGCGAGCCCTTCTTGTCACTTGTTGATACCAGATCTCCCACTGTGCTCTCGCCGAGATGCCCGGGAGATTTCCAGCAATCTGAAAGACTTCAGCGTCTCATACCGCTGAAGAGATACCGACTTTCGAGGGGCTTGCTATGGGCACTCGAGCTCCTCAGGCGCCTTGAGGAAGACATCGGTTAAAATGTTTTGCCTTACAATGTACCCCAGTGGGGTACGGATCGAGCATGGCGGTACCCCTCTAACAGTCCCTCGCGCCATGGCCCCTTTCCTGCCGCAACGGTGGCTGACGACGCCACCAAATTGGTGCGAGCTACCGTCTCATGCACAACCCGCTGCTTCTGGCTCGAGCACCCTCACCAAGTTCAACGCCTTCGAACGCGCGCGCATCGTCACCAACTTCAACTTGCTCATCATCACTGTACTCGTCCGATGGTTGCTCGCACTACCTCACCAAGTTCAAAATGCTCGATGGCTACGTGGGCGGCAAGCAGCAGCGGTGCATCATATGTGACCGCAAGAACACAATCTGGGCTTGCTCAGATTGCTCAGTAGCGCCTCATAGCCTTGTCCCTCTCTGTCCTCCGGAGACAAAACACAAAGGAGTCGTGAGGTACTACGATTGTCTCGAGAAGCATCGTCAGCGCCCAAATTGGTACCCCAAAGGTAAGAACGGCCGTAATTTCTGCGGGCCGAAGCGCCGCCGCACAGTCGGTTCCATTGATGGTGATCAAGTGGATGACTGCCCTGTTGAGGAGATGAGTTGCGGTGAGTGTGATAGTGAATGAAATGGTGTACCTATTGTTTGATCGCAGTGAGCTGACGTCAGACAGCTGTTTGTGAGCAAATTAGGGTTGCCATGCCTGTCAAGAGTTACAAATGCAGCTAAGGATAGTCGCAGGGGGTCATGGCTTCAGGGTGCCGTGCGAGCTATGACCAACCATAATGGCTATGTGGGTCTAAGACTCGAAAAATTGGTAAAAACAAAATTAAAAACAAAACCATTGTACTGTTAAAGAATGTTTACGAGAAAAGTTGATCGGCTCATACCAGAATTCTGCATCATTGGACGGCCCTCCGATTTCGGCCTCGCAGCGCCGCCATGGCTGGGTTGGGGCCAGTACCCCTTTTTGCTCCCGCGGTTGAACCCGTGGGAGAAACCTCCAAACTCGGGGCACATGGCCAGAAGATGCATAGGTGCGCCCAACCCACCCACTTTTCCGCGGTACGCGCGCGTCCACCTGCCCTCAGGCCCATTTCCCTCTCCAGAGCGGGGGATTGCCGTGTGGACGCTGCGCCGTCCTGCACCCTCTGCGGCGCATCGCGCGTTGCCACTTCACCAAACCCGCTCCCGTGGTCATATATGGGTATATCCCAAGAGGTCCGGTCAAATTTACCCTTCCCACGCGTCCCCATCGCTCGCAGGTCCGCAATGCGTATCTGTACTCGTAGCAACGACAAGGCCCTGCGATCTGTGTATTTGGGTGTGTTGAGGGGCAAGTTTGGCGGCGTTTCAGGTGTGTGATTTGGCTGGAGTGTGCTTGTATGACTTGTTGGATGCAGTCCAGCGAGGGGCGCTGCCTCTTTCCGCTGATGTGGCGAGCGGTGTGCAATTTTGTGTTGTAGCGTTCCTGTCGCATTCATCCTAGATGATGCGATTTCCAGGCTCTTGTTTCCAGGTCCTTCGCCGTGCGGCCACACGGTGAAGCTCAGGTACATCTAGGTTGGTAGGGTTCGTCCCTAGCGATCTAGAATTCGGGTTCTCGTTTCGTTCCTTCTAGCCTGTTTGTCAGGTCTAGATTCCAGGTTTCCTCCTTTCGGGTAATCTTTACCTAAAGGAGCCAGGTCGCCTGTCACTCGCTGCGCGCTTGTCTCAGGCTCTCGAGTTACCTTGTGAAGGCTTGTTTAGCTTCTTGCAAGGCTTGTTGTTTCTTGTTGAGTTCCGGTTCTTGCTTGGGACTTGCTCACTTTCACTTTCGTTGTCGTTGTCGTCCAGGCCTGTTCTTCGTAGGTTCCGCTTGGCTTGGTTAGGGTTTCGTTGCCTTCCGGCGTTTGGCGTTGGCGTTCGGAAATTTCCTCTCACATTCCCTAGGTCCGCTACCCTTGGCTTGTAGGTCCTTGCTTCTTTCTTCTCGGTCAAGGTGTTTGGCGAGCGAGTCGGTTGCTCTATCCGCTCGAGATTTGAGGTTTAATTTGCCATCTCCCCTTGGAGACCGGTGTAGGTTCGCTTCCTAGGTGAGGGAATCTTTCCCCTTGATGCAAGCTACATGCAAGCCCTTGGCCCCTTTGGTGTTCCTTCCCCTTGGTTGCTACTCAGGGTTGTTCGTTAGAAGCGTCTAGAAGGTTCACGCTCAACGGCAAGATTTCCTCTGTCGTGAAGACATCTCGTTGCGATCTGTATCCAAAGTGATCGCCGTGGTCGCGCGACAGGACGCTCCCCTTCGGACTCTCCGCTACGTGGGAAGTTACAACGGAGACACGCTCCGGCCGTCGCTGCGGAGTCTCTCTCTCTCTCTCGCTCTCTCTCTCCGTCTCTCGCGACGTGTTTGAGTTATCGGTGATTTGGGGTCGCGGTTGCTTGATAATTTGCTTGGTTTGGGTGAATGATTCCGGTGTGTTCGTGAGTCGGTGTATCCTGTTGTTCTCAGCTTCGTTGTCCGTCGTTGTTCGCTGCGTCGCTGCACTCAAGCAGCTTAGGCTCCCTCCCTGAGGGAAGAGTTCTTTGTAGGTCTAACAATCTCTTACAACCCATCACACTAGGGCCGCTAGGAGCGCCTCGCCGCCCCACAGCCCTTCGTTCGCCGTTCGTTCCCCGTCCAGACACCCAAATGGGGTTGCCCGACCCAGTCCAGAATTTCATTCACCCGACTCCCGGTGGGGAGGAGGGCCAAAGCGCCGCGCTAGCCGCCGGTGCTGCTCGCGACGGAGTGGCTCAGAGCCCTCCGGCTCCGCTCGACTCGACAAGCACGAAATCAAAGCTCACGTCCTCGGCCGCAGAGGAGGAACCCCTCAGGGAACCTTCTCTGCCCGCTGCAGCTTCTGTTCCCGAGGGGTTCCCGAGTGATCCCACGACCACTGAGGCTGCGCCAATGCCACCCATCACTCCGGCTGCTATCCCCATGATTGGCTCCGACCAGCTCGTGTCGGATGGCGAGCCTCCGTCCGCTGCCTTCGGCACCCACCGGGTGCAATTACAGTGGGCCATGGTGGAGCATGACCCTCTCCCACATGAGGCCAACTTCAGTGCCGCTGAGCTGGCCAATGAGGTGGAGGAAGGCCCCCTCCCTCTGATTCAGTTTGACCCACCTCCTCACCTTCGAGATGATGAGTCTGAGGTCGGTGAAGGGGAGGGGATCAGCTTCCGAAGCCCCGCCTACCGGGACTATGCCCCGCCGTCATCAAAAGGGGTCCTTGATCAAGAGATCACCCCGATCGAGACGGCCGCGGCGCGTCAGGATGCGGAAATGGCAAGGCTTCAAGCGCAGACCAACACCCTAAAAGGGGCTGTGGAGCGCCTGCAGTCATCCCTTGCCGCGGCAGAGGCGAGGGAGGGGCTTCTCCGGGATCAAGTTGAAGCAGGGTTCAAAGCCCTGACTCAGCTACTCCAAGCCCGCCAAGAGCCCGCTTCAAGTCCGTCCATGGATCGGACCGAGGCGGCTGCGGATTCTGCTAGGCCGGTTCAGAGGGAACCACCCATGGGCGAGCCTCCTGCTCTAGACCCAAAGGGCCACGCCTCTCCGGCTTCTAGGGTTCCACGGTCGGCGTACCCGACCTCCAAATCGGAACCCCGCCGCCAGGATCAGAGCCTTTACCGGGGCCCGACCCCGATGGTGCCGTTCCGCCACCCTCGCGACCCCTGCCTTGCGGTGGGGATGGATGAGCGAGAGGCAGTTGTAAGCGAGTGGAAAAATCTCCTCGCCCTGCCCTCACGCGATCTGGCCGCCCTTTACCGCGACTCCGACGAGCATGAGCTCATCCATACCATTTTGAAGAGCAACCTCTCCCTGGCGGGCAACGTTTGGCATTGCCGAATTTTCATGGAGGAGGACCACTTGCTCAAATGGGTGCGTAGCCGCTTCTCAGCCGAGCAAACCCTTCACCATCAGGTCAGGATGGGCAAAGAGCTTTCGGAGCTCCGCTTCCCAAAGGCCCTCGCCTCCGATAACGTTCAAACCGCGGCGACAGCCTGGAACGAATTTCGGCTAACTCTCATCAAGCCGTTGGAGCGGGCACTAGCGCTCGGCTGCGATCATCGCGAAATATTTACCTCCCTCCTCGCGGCAGCCGGAGCCAATTCCAGCGGCAATTCTCGCATCTTCGCCTTCCTCCTCGATCTAGTGGAGGACCGCGCCCTCGCTCTCAATCCTGTCCTCGCTGCTGACGTCCTTCTTCGCAAATGCGACGGGACCTTCGCAAACGGGGCCGATGGTTTCGCGAAAGACTCGGCGTCGATGGAGTGGGACCGCATGAGGGAGCGCGAGGCCGGCGCTGATCTATGTGAGCTCAGCAAGAATTTGGTTCGCGCCTACATCCGCAAGCTTGGCGATTCCGCGGTTGACTCCACCAACGTGTGGGATCATCCAAACATGGCCCATGAGATCAACCAGAGGTTCGAAGAAATCATCCGGAACGATAAGGTTGATCCTCAGCGCGGCGTCGACAATGCGATTAAATTTGCGGAGGTGCTCGCGGAGACTCGTTTCCGCGTAGAGAACCACGAGCTAGGTCGGTCGGCGCTCTCGTGCGTCAACCTCTGCCAACGGTACCTCAGCCCTTACGAGCAGGCCCGGGTGAAGCGTCATCAATCCCGGACCTCGACGAAGCAAACCGCGGCTAGCGTACGCACTAAGGCCTCAGGCGAGGCAAAGAACGAGACATCCTCGTCCCAGAAGACCGCTTCGACCACGGACATGGTCGCCGCCGTGCAGGCAGCCGTCCAAGCCACCGTGGCTGAAGCTCTTCGCGGACAGGGACACTCGCCTGCTTCGAAGCCTAATTATCGGGCTGCTGCACCGCCGGCAAGTTACCACTCCAACTCACCGTTGCCGGCTATACTAACCGATCCACCCGGTCGAAAGGGAGGCTCGTCTCGGCCGCCCAGCCGTCGCTGCGATCCGCCGGCGAACGGCCAAGGGCTACCGCCTGACCTGGGCGTATCCCGGTGGACGCCCGAGCTTTGGAATCGGGCCCGAGCCCGCTTCTGGGCCGTAGCAGGCTATGCCAAGCACCCAAGGGTCTCGGCGGCGCTAGCAAAGTGCCGACCGGCCGATAATTCAATGGAAACTCCACGGACGGACGATATCAATAGGGGAATCACCGAATGGACGAACGAAAACGGCTGTGCCTTCTGCGCTTTCCGACCTCACGCTCCTCCTGGCACTCCAGCCAGCGAAGCCTGGAAATATGGCACGGGAGACGGTGCTCACAACCCCGTCATCTGTCAGCCATATATTCGCTTTCTGTGTGAGGCTGGCTGCGGAGAGTGTGGATCGGACGAGCACATTCATAAGCTTCTTCGCTCGATGGTCCGGGTTAAGCCTCAGTAGGGGTCCGGCGGGGTCCCCGTCCTTCAAACCCTGGCGGAGAACATCGCGGGCGGTGGGCCCGAACGCCACCACCACCATCCCGATCCGATCCCTACGCCGCTTGGGGAGAAGAGCTGTCAACGCGGCGATTCTCCCCCTGTCTCTAGCTCTATTCAGTCCTCGACGGTGGGAGCCGCCTCGCCGGCTGAAGCCCCCGCCGAACGGCTATCTCGGAAGCCGGAGTCGACACTTGACCCGGGCTCCTGGAAACAGGTTTGCCCCGGAGATCGTCGCGACCCGACTCTCCGAAATTCGTGTACGTCTACAAGTTCTTCTATTACTTCGCACGCTATTAGGATGTTAGGGGCTGATTCTCGCACGCTGCCCCTCTTGGAGTCTGTTTCTACGGATACTATGCTGTCATCGGTTCCTTCTAACTCTCCTAGGTCTTTCGACGCATCTTCATCCCTGGATTCACCCCCCGACGGCCCTGCCCAAGGGGGTGGGCTAGGTAGATTCGACGCGTCTTCGGTCTCTTCGTTTCGTAAACGAACAGTTGTGAAGCCCTCGAGGGCTGTCGACTCGGTATCATCTTCTGCTCTAGGTTCTATGGATAGGTCCGACGTGGCCGCTGCCGCGTACGAAAACGTTGTTCTCGTTCTCGAACGGCTAGAGTGGGCCGGTCTGACCTGCAAGATGTCCAAGTGTGTCTTCTTTGCCACCTCTACGGAGTACCTCGGTCACGTTGTCTCGAGGGAAGGTCTCAAGATGGACCCGAAGAAGGTCGCAGCTGTCGCCGACATCGACCCGTCATCCATCAACTCCTTGGAAGCGATTCGATCTTTCCTCGGCCTTTGCTCCTACTATCGTCGATTCATTCGCCAATTCGCCGCTAAGGCTGCTCCTCTCACTGCCCTCACGCGGAAGGGCTGCGACGTGGCAAAGGAGTCCCAGTCCGAGGAGTGTCGCCGAGCTATCCAAGAGCTCAAGACAGCGATCACTTCGGAGCCCGTCTTGACTCCACCCAGGGATGATCGGCCCTTCATCGTCAAGACCGATGGGGCTAGCAAGTTGGGTATCGCCGGCATCCTCTCGCAGCTAGGAGACGATAACCGTGAACGAGTCGTTGGGTATTACGCTCGCAGTCTCACCTCGGCCGAACGCCATTGGACGGTGACCGAGATTGAGCTCTTGGCTGCCCTGGAATCAATCCGAAATTGGCGACCCTACCTTTGGGGGCGTCGGTTCAAGTTAGTCGTTGACCACTCTGCGCTGCGATGGCTGCATACCATGAAGGATCAAGTAGCCGGTGGGCCAGCCTCTCGGCTGACTCGGTGGGCTCTCAAGTTGGCTGAGTACCGGTTCGATGTCGAACATAAACCAGGAGCTGTTCATCAGGATGCTGACGGGCTGTCCCGGCTAGCATCCCTGGAGCCGGAACACGAAGATGAACCACTCGCCGGCCCAGCGCCGCTAGCGGTACGTGAGCCTAGCTCAGAGTCTCTAGCCGAGCGTGAACGGTCTCATCCGGTGGCTGCCATCACGCGCTCCGTAGTTACGGCGCGAGGGCTTCAAGCTTTGGACCGATCTCGTCGTCGAGCCTCCGATTCCGGGCCCGCCATCCAGTCCAGTTATTTGGCCCCGGGTACGCCGACTTCCGAAGAGATGAGAGCGGCCCTGGCGGAAGATCCGTTCGTAGAGCCACTCCTAGGCTCAGGAGAGACGGTCAATCACGAGCCATCAGGCCTAGGGTCGCCTCCGCCAGCCGCCGCCTCAGGCCCCATTGTCGAAGATGATTCGTGTTCCAGTTCTGTCGCTCCCGCTCCCGCTCAGCAATCCAAGATGTTTCGCCGTTTCGTCGTTCACGATGGGCTCGTCTACTATCGCACCGTTCCTGACTCCACCGACCCGGACTCGCTAGTGCTCTATGTTCCGCCCTTGTTGCGGTCTCGCTACCTCTTTGCCTACCACGATCGCTCCGGTCACCTTGGAGTTTCTCGTATGTCCGGTCTTCTTCGTACTCGGGTATACTGGCCGGGCATGTCTTCCGACGTTGCATCCTACGTCCGGGAATGCCACGAGTGCACCCTCGCCAAGCCGCTACCTAGGGCTCTAGCGTCGCCCTCCGGTCTCTCCGTGGGTACCTACCCCTTTGATGTGGTCTACTG
>CM030942.1:352150-440979 GCA_018136815.1 Isochrysis galbana | reverse complement strand
TGCCCTGCCTCCGCAGCACGAAGAAGCCAATCAACATCACGGTGCTAGCCCTCGTTCTAGATCGCCCTTCACTGCGGTTGCCGTAGCCTGGCGTGTCGTCGAAGCACGGTCCCGGCGAGCCGCGCATGTGGCAGCGCACATCAAGAAGAGGCGCGCATGTGGCAGCGCACATCAAGAGCTTCACGTGGAGTGATTCCAGGGAACCCCGCCGCCCTTCACCTAGAGGCTGGCCACGCGCGGAACTCGCCCACCTGCTTCGGCATGCCCGTTTTCTTGCTCGGTGCCATCACGTACCCAGTGTAGGAGAGGCCGAGGTACTCATCCTCGCGCACGCTGCCGTCGAATGTCAGCGGTGCCTTAAGCTTGTCCTCTACTGTCACGATGAGCCTCCACCCGTTGCCCTTCGGCTCTGCGCGCCAGATGCGGCCGCGGTCGATGCCTGACTTGCTCGTCTGCATCGTCCCGTCCTCGAGAAGCTCGAACCACGTCTCCTCCAAGCCAGAGCGAGAGGTTCGCACCTCCCAGCCTCCCTGCAGCGCCACCGGCCGCTCGCCCTCTTCCTCGCTCTCCGGGCGAAGGGGCGGCCCGCCGAAGCGGTTGGAGGGCGTGCTAACCGCACAAATCGTCTGGCCGCACCGCGCTCCGCCGCTCGCCCCCCGCCACAGTGGAGGAGACCAGCTGAGGTAGAGCACGAGGCACACGGCCGCCATCGCCGGACAGTCCAGAGCCTCGCCCCCACCGGCCGCTGAGCACGGGGAAGCTTCTCTACAATTAAACTACTCTATGGCCAGGGATATCGATCCCTGTGGAGTTATTTCCCCGGATGTTCTATCATATATCATATCACATATGATATCTCAGTCTCAGTAGTCAGGGACCTGATACTAAGTATCATATGACAAAACTTAGGATGTGTACTTAATACTTAATATATATATATATACTACCTCCGTTCCAAAACTGAGATGTCAGAGAGGCTTTGGGAAGCAAGGGCGGCGCCTGGAGAAGGATAGGCACGCCACAGAAGGCTAGGCTATGGACAGGGTACATGCTGGCTTAATGAGGTACCTTAGTTGAGGATGTTAACAAAAATTTAAAGCTACTTACGACGTGTCAAAAAAATGGCCTCTATTCACTGTCAGAAACAACGTCACGACGATGCGGGAGGGCGTAATCATTCCCACCCTCTGCCTCCACAATGGACAACAACACACGAGACTTGGTATCAAACAAAGCATTCAACTTCTCTGGAGGGTAAGCACGAAAAGATTCGAGGCACTGTTGAGTAAAGCGGTCCAAATTGAAGTCGCGACGCTTCGGGAGACGCGAGTCGATCGACTTGAAGAATCCCAGGTCTAGGTCGCAAGCGTTGGTGTCCGGGGAGTTGGGCACTTGCCGAAGGAAAACAATGTCGGGACCGTGTTGCTTGCCGCGGAGCCGCGGAGCCTTGAGCACGTCTTGGAGCCGCTTCTCCATGGTGTCATTCTTGTCCTTGCTCTTGCTCTTGTGGGGTGTGGCGTTATCCATTTGGACGGTGATGGTCTTGGCGTTCTTTAGCTTGTCCCGAATGGCGGGGATCACTAGGTTGCGCATCATGGACTCGAACTTATTGGCGTCCATGGCCACGTCGATCGTGCGCATCTCGCCCTTCTTCAAACCTGTGCGCCTGTCACCACGCCTCGCGGGTACTTGCTCGCAAACTCTCCAGGCACCGACAAGGCCGTCAAAGTTGTGGCGGGCGTCAGGCCGGGCAATGGCGCACAACAGCATCACCTTACCGATGAAGCGTTTCGAGCACAACCGTTGCTTGGGCTTCTCGGCGCCGGGGGGCAACTTCAGCTTGCCTGTGTGCGTATAGACATAAAACCACTTCTCGTCCAAGTCTACGTGCTCCACCCAAGGGTTCCCTACGTTGTTCTGAGCCCACTCATACCGAGCCTCTCGCATCGCGTCGCTCAGAGCGGGTCGTGTCGACTTACCCACGATGCGCCACTTGTTCCTCTTCATGTGTCGACACACTGTGGCTCGAGGCAGCCCCAGAGCCTCCTCAATCTCGGCGAATGTCATGTCGTAGGCGTTCTCGCGAAGGGTGTTCTCTAGCTCCTCTGCCTCCTCTTCGCCAATGCGCATGGGCCTGCCGCCTGTGCCCTTGCGCGAGCTCGGCAGCTTGCCCTCCTCCGCGAGACGCGCCGCAACCTTCGCGGGGTATCGGGCGCCCACACCATACTTTGAGCAAAGCTCAGAGAGGGCTCCACGCCATTCTGCGCTATTCTTCCGCCCAGGTAGCCGCTCGTACGCCACCGCAATGGCCGCCTGGCGGTTTGGCGTCAAGCTGCATCGGCGCTTGGTTGGGCGACGGTGCTCATCGTCGCTCCCAGCCGCTTCAGGCGTGCTGGGAGGGGAAGGGTCGTCGGTGGGTGAGCTCCTCTTCTTGCGCCCCCTGCCTTGCCACTCGTACTCGCCGCCAGTGCGAGCGCCGTGCTGCGGCGGCTCCGCCACCTTCAGCCGCGCCATGGGCCGCGAGGCACGAGGCACGAGCTTTCGCGCCAATCGCTCTCGCAAGCCCAATTGCACACTCACCCACATTTGAAAATGGCCAGTTTCAATAGTTTTTCGAGTTCGGAGCGCCCCCTATCCCTTACCCCATTAAGCCAGCATGTACCCGCAACTTCCCTGTTAAAAGTGCGTTTTATTTATTCGGAGTTTGGGGGAGGTATAAATGTAAAACTAAAAAAATCTTGAGTTTTGGAACGGAGGTAGTATATATATTGTACATAGTATTAGTATTGGCGCGAAAGCCAAAGCCAACGACTGACGCCCTGCCGCCGCTCCGCCCCCCCTCCCCCCTCCCCCCTCCCCCCTCCGCCCTCCGCCCCTCTCCCTCCTTGCCTTCGCTCCCTCACCATGGCGCCGGTCACCATCGACGAGCTGTTTGAGAACGACCACGAGGACATCGATTGGCAATCGATTGGGGAAGGCGTCCCATCCCGAAGCCAAAGCTCGAGGGCAACTCGCTGCTCTGGTCCACGCATCGAGGAGGCGGCCGGCTGCCAGACGAAGACAGAAGACCACGAAGTAGCCCAGTCACTCACTATGGGGGTGCGGAGGGCACCAGCTGCAATGGGTAAATGAAGGGCTAAATAAGCTCCCTATAGGTTCCGGTAGGATGGATCAGCAAAAAAATTTGAAAATTGGGGGTTCTCTGGTCTCTGGCGAAATTTTCGAAAAATACCGAATTTGGAATTTCAGGCCTTCGAACTTCGAAGACGGTGCGCGAAATACAGTCGGGCCCCCTCAGGTTTTTTTTTAGTGAGGCCCCCAAAAACTATTGTTATAGTTTGACCTATGGAGCGTGCCGCGACCGCTCCCGAGCCCCAGGCGACCCTCGCCACCGCGCCCCACCTGGGACGCCCCATGCCGCCCGAGGCGGCTCGTCAGAAATCCCTCTCAAAGCCCATCCAGCCCATCCAAACCACACCCGCGCGAGCGCGCGGGGTGGCGAGCACTGGCACCGAACAAGTTGCCACCATGGGCCTCTGCGTCTGCGTAGCATGCAGGGGCTGCACCATTCCTTGGCTTCGATGGTGTTCGTGAACTTCACGGCGCGGTCGGTGGCGGCGGGTGCGGTCGGTCGTGGTTTGGGAGAGGGCGCTTCCTCGTGCTGCGGTTCCGGGTTGGGCTTGGGCTTGGGTTCGACGAATCGTACGGACGTGGGAGGTTCGCGGGTGATCTCCGACAGACTCCGAAAGAAGCGCTTGAGCTTGAAGTTCTTTTCCGGTGTGAACGCGGTGGGGTTGTTGATGGTTAAGAGGAGCTTTGCGTCTTTGGGGTTTGGCTCGGTCGCGTCCTCTTCGATGACGATGTCGAACTCGAACATCTCCGGTTTCCCTTGTGCATCTTCCCACGCCTTGTGCAGGAAGGTGTCCGCCAGTGCGGAGAGGTCGTTGAATGGCTTATCCTGTGTGATCGCGGCGGCGTAGTTGCGGAAGGTGTCTCGCATGATTTTGACGAACTCCGACCACAGCTTCGGCGAGATCTCTTCGATGAGGCGGTTGGCGAGGTTGGCCTTGAGCGCGAGGGCTGCGACCAGTGCGGCATCGAGGATGCACGAGTGAGAGTTGTCGTTGAGCGAGGGAGAGGCAGGAGGGGCCAGGGCCATGCCCCAGCCTCACCTGCCCCCTGAGCTGTGCTCCCAGGCCCCTGCTGGCCTCCTGGGGACCTGAAGAGGGGCCGCAGGCGCGCGCCATGGGCCAGAGCCGCAGGGAAGAGAGGAGGAAGAGGGAAGAGGGAGGGGAGGGGGGAGCGGCAGCTCTCCCCTCCGGCGTTTACGTGTCTTTTCACCCCGTTTGGGTAAGAGAAGACGGGGGCACCCGAACCAGGAGGGAAAGGCCGCGGCTCGCCGCGGCCACTCGCTTCGGCGAGGAGAGATTAGCGCTTCTGGGCTCCCATTCACCCATTCACGAGTGCCCCCCGCCCCCCCCTGCGTTGTTTTTACCCGAACGGGGTTTTCCCCCCAGCGTGGACTCGAGGAGAGGACGCGCTGGGGTGCGCGGGGTCGGTGCGTGCACTGGGGGGAGGACAAATATCGGGGGGAGGGGGCGGTGCCCCCTCCCCCCGGTAGCACTCGGACACCTGGCTCGTCAGGCATGGCGGGATTCCGGGACGGAAAAGTTGTGTCCAATTAGCTAGTGGGGTTGGCTAGGATATAACATTGATTATTATATATTTATATATATGGGTGTCCTGTCTCGCCAGCGCAGCGCCACACGTCCCACGGCCAAACGCGGTATTTGGTGTATGTATTTGGATTTGGACCGTATGCCCGTATCTAGCACCGTAGCACCGTATCTGGCCGCATCTGAGAGTGGACCGAGATATGAGTACATGAGTATGAGTGCGATGGCGATGGGTGCCCCATAACCATAACCATAACTAGTAGATAGTAGCTAGTAGCTAGCAGTACGTACTAGTAATAGCCCGAATCCGCGAATCTTTTGAGGATTTGAGGCTCGATTCGCAACCCACCCGTCACCGTCACCCGTGGATGTGGATGCGACAACAGGCAACAGGACTTCACAGTATACTTAGATTTTAGCAACATGCAAGTCTACTTTTGTGACAAGCTGTAGCAGTAGAGCAGCTAGCCAGATCCTAAAGTAACATCTAGACCAAGGCCCAACGTTTCTACGTCGTTGTGGTGCAACACAAGAAAAAGGATAACGTATAGTAGACGGGGAAGAGCGCCCAGAGCACTTCACACGCGCTCCAACATTGTCACATCCAGACAACTGGTCCGAAACATCTCACGCCCTGATGACGAAAAACGTCAAGCCTGAGGCGCAGCTCCTGCACTCCCCTCAACGAGCCCGGGATCAATAGGGTCAAACCTCCGACGGATCCGTTTTGGGCCAGGTCGAGCACCAAATGCAACGTATGGCTTGAGCTGAGAGGACAAGCGTGAGACGAAAGCGTCAAATTGGGCCATCGACACAGGGAGATGGCCGTGGTCAGAATGCGGCCCCCAGAATCTGGCCCTGCAAATGCAGCACTATGTTCAAAGTGCAGTGAGCAGTGCGAGGCGCAAGGTCAAAAGGGTTGCTGCGCACTGGGAAGTCGGTGAGGTCTGGCATGTGCCAGTCCGCGAGCTTCGTCTGAACCCACAGACCTGCGGTTAGGGCGGGAGCGCTCGTGATTCGGCTCTATCGGGTCCCTCTTTTCCGCCCTCCTCCTCCTCCTCTGCCTCCACCCCGTCCGTTCACAGTCATCCTCAACATCTCTGCTGCAATCCCTCTGCCTCCTCATCTCCCCCCCTCTTCCCACTTCGCCGTCTTTCTTCTCCTCCCCCTCTCCCCCTCAGCCCGCTCCTCCTCACCGTCCTCCACCCCCCCCCCCCCCCCCGTTTCCCTTCCCCCCACTCAGCTCTCCAACGTACCTTTGGAGGTGATCTTGCCATATTTCTTGTCGCCCTTCCCCTTGTAGAAGTTCTTGTTGCCGCGCTTGGGAGAGAAGTTGCCCTTGGGTGTGTGACTACCGCTCTTCAGCCGTGCCAGCGACAGCAGCGGCGCGCGTGTCGAACCCCACGAGGGCAGCGCGGACCACGCACGGCAGAGGCCGGAGAGCAGCAGGCCGCGCATCGCTGCACGCGCGCCGTAGGGGAGACAACAACAAATAGAGAATTAGACTACGAGTAAAAAAATCTTGAAGGAGCCGCCCGCTATGCTGCTACTGACTCACACCTCACACCCCTCCGGTATCTCACTCGCCATCGCCTAAACCCCACACTCTCACCCCCTCTCCCGCTACCCCCCCCTATGGGGGGTGGGCCCGCGTGCACTACGACGGGCCAGACGGGTGGGGGGCAGGTTGGGGTTGACGTAAGTTTTGTAAAAAATTTTGTCAAATTTGGGTGGTCAATCGAAATCGAAATTTTTGACCAAAATTTGGGGCCTTTCATTTGGAAAGAAACAAAACTTGGGGGGCCGCGCGGAGCGCGGCGCGAGGGGCGAGCGATGGTCCGCCGTCGCCGCATCTTCATGGAGGAGGAGGAGGAGGAGGAGGAGGAGACATCGACGGGCGCCGCGCCCAATGCCAATGCCGCCGCAGGCTCCTCGCGTCGCCATTCCTCCACTCGGAAGCGGGCGCGGCGAGAGACGATCGTCGATTTGGTGGAGGACGAGGACGAGGACGATGAGGAGGAGGACGATGAGGAGGGAGAGGAGGAGGAGGATCTATTGGCACTGTGGCAATCCAAAGGGGGTACACCATCTACGCAAGGGGATTTTTTTTGGGGGGTGGGGTGAGGAACTACAACCAAGGTGGCGGCCGCCTCGGCCGGCTGCCCCTCGAGCCCGCGGAGGCTGCGGCACCCGAACCGAGCAAGGGGATGGCCCGCTCAGGTGTGTGACCTTGTCCCCTCACCCCATGGAGCGTGTGTCCACCCGCCTTCGAAGGCCCGAAATTCGGTAATTTTCGAAATTTTCGCCGGATAACCCCCAATTTTTTTCCCTGATCCATCTCACCGGAACCCTTAGGGAGCTTGTTTAGCCCTTCAATCTCCCATTGTAGCTGGTGCCATCCGCAACCCCATAGTGAGTGACTGGGCTATCTGAGTGGGGGCGCGCGCGTTGGCGCATGTCAATTGCCGGAAGGAAGGGCTGGATAGCTGGGGCGGGTGGTAACTGGTGGCGGTCCAGGCCGCCGCGGAAGAGGGCAATCAACGAAACAGATAGCGGCGGCCTCACCTAGCTCCTAGCGGCGTGAGCGACTAATCACTACGCACGCGCGGAGATAGGGGCGGTGGCCTTCAGGTACTTCCTGCTCAGCCTCGCACAAGAAACGGATAAATGGCTGGCAGTAGTAGGGGGAGTGTGCTCCATCACCGGTGCCATAGCGCCAGTTGTCCGGATGGCTGGCGCGAGCGGCCTCAGCGTCTGGCGGAGGAGGGCGGAAGGCGCAATAGGCGCAGCCATTGGCAGTTGTCCACACGCCGCCCTCAGACGTAGGACGACGCGTGCGGGGTTCTTTCAGCGTAGCGTCTACCGGGCGGGCTCTGGCGAAAGAGGCGGCCAGACCCGAGTGGGTGCAATAGCGGGCCATGGGATCAAAATCCACCTTAGCATTACGCCAGGTTTCAATGTCCCATTCCATGCCCTCAGGGTGACCGATCTTGTTGGCTGGAGGGTCGCACTTGCGGCTGCGCTGCGGCAGCGGTGCGTTGAGCGGCGGCAGATCGCCTGTAGTCGGGGCGGGGGGTGATTCCTTGGTGTGGTCAGGCCGGGTCTGAGGGCGTTTGGCCTGGCGACCGGCTGAGCGCTGCTCGCCTCCACGGCCGCCTGTCCCATTGGCTATCGGTTTCTTATCGGACGGATCGGAGCCGGCGCTGGATGAGCCTAGGCGCTCCTTGACCATCCGCACGACGTCGTCGATGTGGCCGACGGTAAGCGGTCCGTTAATGTCCGGCCCATCGCGTTGGCGATCGTCCAGGGGCCGGCAAATGCCGGCCTCTCGCTGTACGAGACGCCCTCGTCAGCACGCCAGCTGGTGTGGGGGGGCAGCAATTCGTTGTGAGGGCTCTTTTTTGGCGTCAGGCCTCGGCTCCTGGTCTAAGGTGACCGCAGGCGCCGCGGAAGCACCCGCGCGCGGGCGCCATGTCCCCCCACTGCAGGTCGCGTTGCCAGCGCTCGAAAGGGCCTCTGGGGCCCGACTTCAGTAGGCCATAGCGAGCGTAATTTCGTCGCTCGCGGGTAGATCCCTGCGGCAAAGTAGTAGGGAATGCCGAGTAGGGCCCCAATCCACTGGGTCGAGTGTCTTAGGTGCCCTGTGAGTCTGTATGTGTGAATCTGCCCGTGGGTCGTTGAACGTCAATGACCGTAGTCTTCAACATTCGTATACAAAAAATTCGCTTTTCGCGTTCGAGTTTTTCGGTTTCAAGCTGGGGATCTATTAGATAGCGACTGTTTTAGGTGTCTGGGCACACTAAAAAAATTCTAGGATGCTAATATGACGTAGTTCCAACACTGCGAAGTCGTTGTCTTTAAAGCTACCGGTAGTCTTCGTTGCGCCCCTTCTACCGCAGGGAGAATCCGAATCCGCACGCCTTGCGCGACCACGGCGAACATAGAAGACGGTATATAGCGAAGAAGGCTCGTACTCATGCCGAAATATTCATGCCAGGAGGCCTGAATACAACATGGGGGGGGGGGGCTGCGCCGGTGGGAGTTCGCGGGAGGGGGGGTGAAAGGGGTAAGCGGTAAGCGGAGGGGGGGGGGGGGGGCTGTGCATACAGAAAAGAACGAGGCAGAGAGGTGAAAAAGGGACGAGGGTGTGTAGTTTTGTCACGGAGAGCGGAAAGGGCTGGGGCGGGGGGGGAGAGGAAGGCAGGAGGGAAACGGGAAACGGGGGCTCGCGCCAACTTTTCTCGTGGCAACGTTCTCCCGCGCTTCTAAAAGCAAGCATAGTTGAAGAATTCATGATTGGGAGATCTACCCAGGCCTAGGAGGGGCCCTATTTCCGATCCGGAGGCCCCCTAGGGCCCTCCCAAGGCCCATAGGGTCTCCAAATATAGCCATAAGTACTCGAGACTTTCTGAGCGTCCTCCTGGAGGACTACGGCTCTACTAGGGTTAAGAGTACACCCAGACACACAAGGACTATGAGTCCCTCCGTCCCTTCTACTACAAAATTCCGGACCACACTGGCAGTCCATCTTCTGCGTACGAACATTGAAGAGACGGAGAAGGAGAAAACAAAACGAGAAAGTGGAGCTGAAACGAATCCGCCTCTCTCTCGCTCTCTCGCTCTCTCTCTCTCTCTCTCTGAGAGAGAGAGTGGAAGGAAGAGAGGAGGATAACAGGAGGGAGAAAGAGGAAGGGAGGAGACGGGAGAAACAGAAAGGATCTCTCTCTCTCTCTCTCTCTCTCTCTCTCTCTCTCTCTCTCTCTCTCTCTCTCTCTCTCTCTCTCTCTCTCTCTCTCTCTCTCTCTCTCTCTCTCTCTCTCTCTCTCTCTCTCTCTCTCTTCTCTCTCTTCTCTCTCTTCTCTCTCTTCTCTCTTCTTTCTGTTTCTCCCGTCTCCTCCCTTCCTCTTTCTCCCTCCTGTTCTCCTCCTCTCTTCCTTCCACTCTCTCTCTCCTCTCTCTCTCTCCCACCCCCTCCATCTCTCTCTCCCTCTCTCCCGCCTCTCTCTCTTCAATATCTTCTCTCTCCCCGTCTCTCTCTTCTTCTTCTTTGTCCGTCCCTCCCCCCTCTCCCGCTCTGGCCCCCCCTCCCCCCACCGCGCCTTCCCCCCCCCCCTCATGGCAGCCCCACCTCTCCCCCCCCTTACGCCGCCGCCGCCCAGCCTCCGCCGCCCGCCCTGCCGCCCGCCCAGCCTCCCCAGCCGCCCGCCCTGCCGCCGCAGCCTTCTTCCCCTTCTCTCTCCTCTCCCACAAAGAGAGAATCTCCTCTCAGCCTTCGCCACTCTCAGAGAAGGAGTACGTGGAAAGAGAGGGACGCTTCTCCCTTGCGTGCTTCTCCCTCCCGCCACACCACGGGCTACCACGCATCCCCTTCTTTCCAAAGGCACAGCATGCAAGCCTCTCCTTCGTTCCGGAGGGCGGGGCGGCCGATCGAGCGTGGACTCTCTAATCCAGTCTCCTCTCCGGTCTCCTCTCCGGGCCCTTCTCGTCTTGATGCCACGCCTGCGCAGCAGCCCAGTGAGCCGGCCGACCGGCAGGATCACACGATGCGGTCGAACGAGGAGAGACTGGCTGCCTTTGCCGAGCAGATCAAGGCAGAGGTCATCGCGCGCAGGGGCGCAGCGTTGCGCTCACGCAACGCGGCGCAGGTGCTACCGAGCGAGCACAACTTGCTCAGAGCAGTCACCGAGGCCGACGCCGAGCTCCACCGCAGATTGCAGCCGTCTTCGCTTCGCAAGGAAATGGCGCGGCGCGAGCTGGCACTCCAGCTGGCACAGCTCGAGCGCCCCCGGGACGAGTTTGCTGAAGGTCCAGACCAATCACCATCCGGGCTTGCTGCCCCTTGGGTGCCGTCCTCGGCCAACGCTAGCTGCGGCAGCGGCAATAGTGGTGTGGCGTGCTGCGTGGCCGAATGCCCATCCGCACACGAGCAGCGCAAGGAGCGGATGGCCAAGTGGGAGCGGCGACTATCGAAGATGCACAGAGAGCATGCCGCATCTGAGTCGGGGACCCCCCCGGTGTCCCTAGCGGACGTTGAGGCCGGCGTTGCTCCTGAGTCGGCTGCAAACGCCCAGCGGTCGGACTCCGACGATTCGGACGCGCATTGTGGACACCTGGATCCGTCGGCGCGGCCTGCCTGGATGCGCACGGGGAGGGCCCCGCTGCCGGTGGAGGCGTTGGGCGATGCTGCGGGGATGAGCAAACGCCAAAGACGGAAGCAAAGGCACGAGGCGCGGTTAGGGCGCGGGGGCTTGCCTGGTGTCATTGGGGAGGCGCTGCCGGCGCTCCATCCCGATTCGGCGTCAGGGTGGGATGGGGATGGCGCTACGTCCGGAAATTCGCTTCCGCCCGGAGATCCGGGCGCAGGACATGCGCCTGCGGCATCTTTCGAGCCGCAGGATCTCTTTGAGATGCTGTTAGACCCACCCGATGAGTATCCCGCACCGCTGGCAGACGGAGAGAGCGCGATCAAAAATGCGTTCGCCGACCCATCAAGGCGGGCAACTGAGGTGGCGGTCATTGCTGCGCTCTCCCGGCGGACAGCAGCCGCTCAGCCCTCAGAGAATCAGTCCGCGCCAGGCGCGTCGTTGGCCGCCGTATTGCGTCGGGGGGACGGCCTTGGTCGATTGCAACCGGCTGCGTCGCCGACGGTGGCTGCCGAGTTGGGGCCATCTGAGGGGGAGGCTGCCCCACGCGCCATCGCCGAGGCAGACGCGCCGTCATGGGCGGTTGGAAGCGCGGCGCCCGGCCAGGCTGCTACCCGAGAGAATGGGGCGCTGTCGCGCCGTGCCAGCTCCATGGACGCCTCTAGCACCGGGGGGCAAAGTGGCACTCTTTCAGCTCGGCGGGCGGACGGGCGCGACCGTGCCTTCGCCAACACGCGCGTGAACCTTGGGTCGTCGGTATTGACGCATGCTCAGGCCGCCACAATGGCACACCGCGGCACCGATCCGCGCCCACGGTTGCCGACGCGTGCCAAGGCGAGGTATACGCGCCCGCAGGATGGGGACATTGCGGCTCAGTACGCGCCGACGGTGGAGCCGGAAAAGATGCTCGCGGAAGCTCGCCAGCGAAAGGCGGAGGATGCGGCTGCAGGTATCGCTGTCCCCCCATCGCATCGCGCCCCGTTTGCCGAGGCCTTCGAGCGGAGGAAGAAGGCGGAGGGAAATATGACCTTCTTCGCGCCCGTCTGGCCCGCATTCGACGACTGTTGGCCGTCGTTGCACGAGATGCCCCAGCCCTTTTTGGCCCTCAGCTTTCCGCCCGAGGAGCTGCTCCCCACGGGGACGGACATGGACGACTTCCCCAATGAGCGCGTTGCACGCCTACTCGCGGAGGTGTGTAAGCTTGTCTTTGAGGAACCGAACCCAAGTGAGAGAGCGGAGTCCGCTAACACGGACGGCGGCTTGCATCTCAGGCGGGGCCTTGCAAGCCTTCCCGTAGGCTCAACGGCCGCTACCATCGAGGCAACACCGCCGTTCGCATCTAACGGCGATGGTCCATCGGCCGACGCGACTGAGCGGCGTGTGCGTTCTGATAGGGAGGTTGGCCCCAAGAGCGGCGTTCACATGAGCGAGGAATATGTGACGTCGCCGCCGGCTGCAGTGGGGCACGAGCTTCTGGTTCGACAGATCATGTCCCACCGCTTTGATCTAGGGCAGCGCTTGCCTCTAGTTCCGGTTGGCATAGACACTTCGCACGATCGCGTTTTGCGCCGCGGCCGGCAGCGAGGCGCGGGGAAGGCAGCGTCCGCAACGGTCGTCGCAAGCATCGAGAAGTCTCTCGGCCTGAGCAGCGAGCCTTCATCTCCTCCCAAGTTGCTTCGGCGCAGGTCGACGAGGAACGCCTTGGCAGGTGTGCAGAGCGAGGCGGACGACATGAGAGCAACCCATGCGAAGGGGTTGGCCTCGGAGCATCAAGGTGTGCCCGAGGCCTATTCGGATTCCGACTCTATTTCGAGCACAGTGATGAGTGAATGGGATGGTGACCGCCCATCCTCTGCGGGCTCGGTGGCAAGTAACGCCTCGGCTCGATCGTTGCGCTCAAGACGCGAAGGTGAGACGAAGCGGAAAGCGAGGCTGCAGAGGCGTCAGTCGCAGCAGGAGCTCAGGGAGCAGGCTCGGCTGCTCAAAGAGCAGGAGGAGCTGCAGGCGACCCCTCAGCCGCTTCCCGCCGCCACGCGCGAGCGCATGCAGCGTGTCTTCGATGCGCTCCAGTCGCCGCTCGAGGACCAAATCGCCTTCGCGGCGAAGTACACTCATGTCCACAATATTGCTAGGATCGACGAGGCACTTGGGTTGTACGAGGCTGCCATAGTCAAGCTCAAGGAGTGGCGACAGCACAAGATGGCGATGCGGCTCGCCACTGCGCGTAGCGTCGGCCTCGAGTGCTACCACTTAGCAATGCAAATCAAAGAGGTGCTCGACGACCAACCATCGTTCCGGGGCACGCCGTTCACCGAGCTCTTCGCACACTACGTACCCGAGGTGGAGCACGAGCGCGAGCGGCAGGAGCGGCTTAAAGAAGTGGCTAGTCGTAGTAAACCATTCAGCATGTCGACAAGCGCTCGCCCGGAAATCGTTTGACGGAATCTTCGCCACTGGATCATCTAGGCACTGGCGTGACTACTCGACGCATCCTGTCCATTGTGCCCATTGGCTAAAGCGCCATCTCAATGCTACCCCAACGAGGATGCACGTTGGCGCGCCAACGGGCTTGTCTAGTTTTACCCTGCACCACATTGTTCCATGGCAACGGTGAGCATATATTGTGGCGCTATATGCGCTGCGGAAAGCCACGATCGCCGCCGTTGCCCTTTTCGTGCTGCTCCTCACCTTAAGCCACAGCTGAGCAAGATCCCGGCAATCACTTTCGCTTTATCCACTTGACTTGACTTGCGTACATCGATGCTCCTTGTGAGCGCTGGAGCGGCCATGTGGCGTCTGCAGGTGTTGTGTATGTCTCCCTATCCTTCGCGCTCATGTTAGCCAACCATTGCTCGCTTTTCCATGTCCTTGCCGCATCGGCCTACGGCCTCTGAGCTTAGCACATTTTTTTCTGTGTTGACTCAGCGTCGCTGCAGGCACATGTTGGTCGAATTCTCAATTTCGATGGCTATGTCGTAGCTATTAATGCGCAGGCCACAAATCAGCATGCCATTGGCACAGCGTGCCCCGCGAGGCGCACGCGCCCATGCTGCACCATGCACCACGCACCGTGGAAGTGGAAGCGCCATAGCCAAGCTACAAGAAAATTTTCCTGCGCTATTTCTACTTCTACTTCTCCGCAACACCTACTAAGTTTATACTTAGTTCATGCGATACCAGAACTCTTCGCCGCCAACGAGAAGGTCGATGAGGACATACGAGCAAACGAAAAGAGCGCTCAAGCGAAAATACTATGTATGGCTCTATCACTATCAAGAACGCCAAAGCACCAGGGGTCCGCCACTATGGCGTGGTGTGGCTGATGCATGGCTAGTGCGGCAATAGCGGCACTAATACTCAGTTATCGGTTGCGCATGTTATTATTAGTACTACTAGTAGTATGCTATCAAACACGTGCCCATATACGCATTCGTCGAACCCACACAGCTCTCCTCCGCAGCACAACTACCATGGCATGGTCCACTTGGCGGAATAGTACACACAAGAATCACCACCAGCACTACCACCTGCGGCTCACCTTGCTACTTGCCATTCGCCTCCTCCGACAATACACCGCCCTCGCCACAACACGACGAGAACCTCCTATAGTGCATCCTCCTCCTCCCATGCACAATTACAACCACTCAGCCGTGTAGGGGGCACGATTGTGTAGGAGATACGTTTGGCCAAAGATCACAATGACCAGGGTAACGTCCGCGCCGCGCCGCGCATCGGCTGCGGCCACGATTGGGACACCTCATACTGTTGCCGCTCGGGGTTCAGTCGGGACCTGGCAAGTGCTTTCCACCAATGGAGCCACTCCGACTACTCCACACGACCAATGAATGGGCCACAAAGTGGTAGATGGGTACATCAAGCAGTAACGATGTACGTGCCGCTTCCTGCCGTACGGGCTGCATGCAGGGCTTGTCTCGATGTGGCAGACCGCACAAAATCGCTAAGCTTGGCCCTGCCGAGTTGGGGATCAAGAGAAGCCCTGCTTAATATCATGAACGTCGCGCAGTGGGACCCAGCAATGGCGACTCCTCGATCCGAAGCGATCGGGTGAAGAGTAGCCCAGAGTGGCACGAGCACGCAAACACGTGCTAACCCTGAGCGCACCGGCACCAGCTGCTGCCCTTCCCTCGTCTTCCATCATAATCACAGCTGCAGCCCAATGTGGTGACCCGCCGTTGGTGCAAGTGTCCCTCAGTGAGCGTGCCGTTTGCCGCACACGGCCGCTCACGCGCGCGTATCCACGTTCGAGGCGTGAACTGCCTCGGACATGGCCGCGGCCCCGGAGCGCGCCTCGGCCGCCTCGGCTTCCGCAGCGCGCGCGGGGCTGGGGCCCCTTAGCCGCAGCAAGTGCGCCTCGGCGCGGCCGAGGTGCACACCAGTGCCTGTGAAGATGGCGGCGGGCGCGTCATCTACAAAGTCGCGGCCGCCGAGTACAAGGAGGGCTAGGGAGTCATCGTACCCGATGAGCTGAGCAGTATGACCGCCTCTGGGTGGGGGTTCAGGCCCGGCAGCACGGCAGGCGCCGTAGGCCCATGTGTTGGTGTCGAGCCAGCATAGGCCTGGCAGGTCGCGCTCTTGCCAGCCGTGGCCATCGCGCAAGTCCATCAGCTGGCCGCCTCCAAAGATGAGGATCTTGTCGCCGATGACGGTGAGTGTCTGGCCACCACGCGGCGCCGGCGGGATGCCCGAGGTACGCGGCTCCTCCCATGTGCGCGTGGGTAGGTTCAGCAGGAATACCTCGTTTGTCGCGAGCGTCTCGCCAGCCTCATCGCACCGGCGTAGGTATCCGCCCCACACGACCATCGCGGTGCCGTGACCGGGCCGCTCGATGAGCGTGGCGCCATGTCGGTAGCGTGGACGTGGTGGTGCGCCGCTCGTGTCGAGCAGGTGCCAAAGTCGGCTTGCCAGGTTGTACATGCGCGTGACGGAGTCGCCCTCGAGCGACGAGTGAGGCTTGTGCGAGGCGCCGCCAAACACGATCAGGACGGGCCGACGGCCCAGCATGGTGGCGACGCACGTGTGGCCGAAGCGGGCCCACTGCGGCGGGGCTGGCTCTGCGCGCCAGCGGTGCGGCGGCTCGAGCGACACTGAGTGCATGTCGCCGCAGGTGAGCATGTGTGCCACGCCGCCTCCAAGCACATAGAGCCTGCCACCATGCTCAGCCGCAGCGTGCGCTCTACGAGGCGAGGGCGGCCGGCCCTCCACCGCGATCTCGACCCATTCAACACGCTCGGGCGGCTGCGAAAGGTCTAGCACCGAGAGCGAGTTCGAATACATCTCCCCGTGGCGCCCTCCAAAGACGTAGAGCCTCTGTTTCCACAGAGTTGCCGAGTGAGCAAAGAGCGGTGCCGGCGCAAAGCCGGGTGGCGCGGGCTCCCACGCGAGGTGTTTGAGGATGCATGCATGTCGATAGGCTGTACGCCAGCAGGGTCCGTCTCCGCGCCTCACCCAAGGCGCATGGGGCGCGAGAAGAGAGAGAGAATGCCCTCTAAAGGCGCGAGAGGAGGCATCGGCGAGCCTTCGGCAGCTGAGAGAAGTGGAAGAGAGGGTAGAGAGGCGCGCGGCGTGAGGCCCGTTGAGCGCCTCAAGGATCTGGACGAGTATGTCGTCGGGGAGAGAGTCGAGTGTGTGCGGGGAGGCTGAGGAGGAAGGGGGGAGGGGGGAGGGGGGGAGGCGGCCATGGATGGGAGGGGGGAGAGGCGGGGGAGGGGGGAGAGGAGGGAATTAGGGAAGAGAGCAACCGAGGAGAGAGAAGAGATGGGCCGTTTAACGGAAGAAATCCAAGGGGGGAGGTGGGGGAAGGTCAAGCCTTCGCGAGCGTTGGGAAGGCCTGGCGGACTCTGGAATGGACGGGCCATTTAAGAGAATATACCACCTGTGGTCCGTGAGGAGATGCGGGGGGCGCGGGGAGGGTGGATGAGGAGAGCCGCGCGCGGGGGGGAGGGGGGGGGGGGGGGGGCACCGCGGGGGGGGGGGAGAGGGGACTGTGTAGAAGAGTACTTTAGTAAGAACTGGGGAAGATAGGAGGAGGCTCTTTGGACCAAGGGGGGGTTGTTTTGTTGTAGACACGTGGGATCTAGGCCTGGGCAGTGTGTGGGGTGTGTGGGAACGTCCACCTTTCAGCGACGGTGTCTCGGTCGTGCGCTCACCTCGCGACGTTCCCTCTGATCTACATTATGATTCTATGGCCCTGCTAACTTTGAACAACACGGGTGCAAGGTCGCGTTCCGTCGAAAGAGAAAGAGAAAGAGGAAAGAGGACGGCGGGCGGAGGACCACTGTCGGCTGTCGGCAAACAAGCGGACGCTTGATCGTGGCAAGTCTCAATCGGGCTAGCTAAAAAAAACCTTCTAATATTCTCGCCTCGCACGTGGCACTGAATCACTTTCTCGTAGCCACGCCCCCTTCCCTTCCCCTTCCTCCCCAGGGTACTCGGCTTATAATACGTACTAGTATACGTAAAAGACGTAATTTTGAACCCGATATTTCGAAGATATTTGGGAGGCCGCACGGGATATAAACGAGATATATGTCGTATTAGAACGGGATATTTCGAAGATATTTGGGGTTTCGCGCGGGATATAAAAAGGATATGTGCCCGGGATATATGGGGGTAAATAACGGGATATTTTGGCCTGAGCCTAGATAGGGATACGTTAGTGTGGAGAGTGTTGACGTGAGTGTAAGGTCATCTCGTCGGTCCATCGGCTTCGGGTCGTCTGTCGTCTGTCGTTCTTCGTTCGTCGCTCTCGCAACTAAGTTTATACTTGGTTGCCCCATGGGGGGGGCACGAGCCCCCCCCTCTCTCCACTCCTCCCCTGCCATGGGGGAGGAACCACCCATCCTCCTGGCACGCCTGATGGCTTGCCAGGAGGCCACTGCCCTACAGACCCACTCCCTTCCCCACAGGCTCGCCCCATTCGCCCATCCTGGCCCCTCGTGGCCAGCCCATTGCTCCAACCCCCCCTCCCCCCCTGGTCGACAGGCAGACAGGTGCAGATTGGGGGCCCCAGAGGCTCAGGAGCGCCAGCGAGGGAGAGGCAGGGGAGACCAGGGCCCAGTCCCAGCCTCCTCTGCCCCCAGAGCTGGCCTCCAGGAGCCTCCAGGGGTCGCCAGCAGGCAGCTGCAGGCCTGCCGCAGGCGCGCCATCGCGCGTGCCGCAGGAGAGGGGAGAGAGAGCGCGGAGAAGGGGGTGGGCGGAGCGAGAGCTCCGCTCACCGAAAAATAGGTAAGTCCCGCACCTGTTTACAGGATAAGTCGGGGCTGAGACCGCCGCCCACTCGGAGACACAGGAGGAAGGGGGGGAATGATCACCGGGGGGGGGCGCGGGCCACCGGACCATATCTAAGCCCTTCACCCCTATCCCCCTAGTAGTGCACGGGGGGAGTCGCCTTATGGCGGGGGGAGAAGGGCCGGGGAAGTGGGGGTGTAGAAAGTTTCCTACGTGAGTAGAAAGTAGAGGGTCCACGGCCGCGTGTGCGGTGAGACTATTAAAAGGTTTATTCGTTCGTCGCTCTCGTTCTCGTTCTCGTTCCCGTTCTCGTCCCTCGTTCTCAACACTACCTCAATACCAAACCCCACCAATCCCTTAGCCTCAGCCTATCCATCCCGATCCGCCCAGCCATGTCCGCTCCGTCGTCGCGCTCGCCCTCGCCCAAGCCCGTCCTCCCGCCTTCCTCTGCTGAGGAGGTGGTCCAGCCCGTCATTGGTCACCCCCCAACTTCCGCGGGTGGCCGGGGATACTTTGGGCTCTACGCTTTGGCGCGGTGCCATCTGGCGTCCGCGCTTGCCCGCCGGCGGCTTCAACTTCATCTTGCGACGGCGATGGATGCGCGCGAGAGTCTGTGTCCTCACAGCCCGAGCCACCTCATCCTGCTCTTCCTCGCATTCCTCGGTCGCCGACCATTCTTCCCGTTCTTGCTCCGGCTCCTGCTCCTGCTCGCCTCGTTCCGCGCGTGCAGAGGCGAACAGCTCTCGCCATCGCATGCACGCCGTTGCAGTGGCAGTGGCGGACGTGGACGTCGACGACGAGCTCGTGGCCGTCGCTGAGATGAACCTTCGGCTGTCGCCCTCGCTCTCATTCTCTATCGTCACCGTGGCCTGCGTGTTGCCACCAGCATGGGCCGGACCTTGGGGCATGAGCGCTGGCGGCTCGTGCCCCCCTTTCTCCGCTTCCCGCCTCCCACTTCCCGCTCCCACGCGCCCCCCCCAGGGAACTGGGGAAGGGGGAGGGGGTTGTTAGGGGTTAAGGTTGGGTAGTAGGGAGGTACACAAGCACACTGCCTCACGCCGCACACGTAGCGGGGTTTTTTAAGAAGATTTTTTTTATTCTCCTCACCCCCTCCCAAAGTACCTATATTTCGCGAAATTTTGAACGAAATGACCACAAGAAATAGTTGCCCAAATTTCGAAAAAAATTTCCGAAATCCTGGCCTGGCCCTACTCCTCAGAGGCCGAGCTCGCGGCTACCACCGTCTTTCACCCGTTCGAGGCCGGCGCCGCGCCTCCATCACCACCCCCATCGCCCTCCGATGCTGTGGAGAGCGGGCATGAGCCCGCTCTCACTGAAATCTGCATGGAAGAGGCTGTTGAGGTGCCACTTTCCCGTCCATTCCACATATGCCCGTCATTTGCCCCCCCCGTTCTCCCGATGAGCCCGTTCCGGGCTCCCCGGACGAACCGTGCGCCGCGCTAGCCGCCGGTGCGCCTTCGCGACTCGTTTCCAAAGAGGAAACGAGCTTCGCTCCGACACGCCCTCTGCACCGCCAAATCCGCCCTCGCCGCCGCGCGCGGACCCCGTCACCACTGCACCCGTGCCCAAGCCTTCCCAAGTATCTTCACCCGCTACCCAAGTCGATAGGCCGCCTACGGACGCGTGGGTTCAGTGAATAAAACTACCTGTTTACGTGATAAATATGATCTTGCCGACTACTGATGAGCCGAAACGCTCATCAGGCCCGTGCCCCCTCGCCCCCTCCCCCCCCCCGTTTTTTTTTGGGCTTTACTGGTAGATAGAGACTGTTATACTTGTAAGTTCGAGGGATGTGGCACCCAAACTTGCAGGCACTTGTAGCAGGGAGCCCAAACTTGTGACGCGGTCAAGATCAAGAAGCCACCCAAACTTTCGATAAAATTTGTAAAAGTATTGCCCTGACCCAAAGCCTCGGCACTGACCTCGTGCGAGAGCACGAGGCACAGTCCCGGCCAGCTCATACCAATACCAATACAACTAAGTTACAACTCCCAACAAGAAAGAAGAAAGGCTTGTACGTGTGCATGTGTATGTATGTACGTGTGCATGTGCATGGCAATGGCAACACAAAGCGCAAAGCATGCGCAACAGCCAAGCGATAGGCCTAAGAGGATGGGAGAACCCCACTTCATATGGGTCGTGAGAGGAAAATCTCCAACCCCTTGACATACAACACGATGGCCCTTGACATACAACACACAACACGAAGGGGAAAGCGACAGCAGGGCCACGCGGCCCGGCTCACCATCACCATCTTAGATCTTAGTCTTAGTCCATAGTCTCAGCCACCTACACCTACACTGCTTCAGTCCAAAAACCAATAGGCCACCAGATTCCGAAGCGTAGGGGACGCCCCCCAGCTGACCGTCCCCCTCGCAGGGTGGGGGGGACGGGGGGGGGCTCCCTGCGGGGTTCCTCTTGCACTCTTGCACACTCCCGCGAATGCCCCGCCGCTACCCACAGTTGATATACCGGGGTGGGCCTCGCTCACCGTTGTAACCTTAACCCCTAACCCTGTTTGACCGCCAGACAGAGCACTGAGGGCTTCTCGGCCGTGTGCCCCCCCCCTCGGTATCTGGATTCTCCTCCCCCCCAGGGCTGCGGTCGGCGCGCAATTTTGACCGAATTTCCCCCGCGCATCGTGGGTTTTCTCCCCCCGCGGCGCGCTGCTCCCCCCCCCCCCCCTGAGAGAGAGAGAGAGAGAGATGCTTTGGCACGCGGGGGGGTCAACGCTGCGGGAGGGACCCTCAGGAGAGAGGAAAGAAACCTTCTGTTGAGTGAGAAGAGTCGTGAAGCAGGGGGAGGGGGGAAGGGCTCTCGCGCGGGCAAGTGCTCGCGGGGAGAAGGTGGGAGAGGGCAGCGAGAGGAAGGCACAGGGGAAGGGAGATGAATGTAGGCCCGAGAGAAAGAAATGTGAAAAGGGGGGAGGGGGGGGCAAGGCAGCAGAGAGAGAGAGAGAGAGAGAGAGAGAGAGAGAGAGAGTGCGCGTCGGGGGCGAGGGGGAGGGTGAGCGAGAGGGGGGGAGGGGGAAGGGGAAGGGGGGAGAAGGCCCCCTCTCGAGCTCGCCGCGCGGCCACGCCCAGCCTGCCGCCCCCTATGGCCCACCCCTTCGCGTCTACCCTCTCACCCCCCTCCCCCCTCTCTCCCTCCCTCCCTCCCTCCCTCTCTCTCTCTCCCTCTCGCGTCTCTTTCCGTACTGCAGGATGCACACGATTGCCGCTCGGCTGCGCTCTCCGCGGCTGGGAGCCGCCCTTACCAGGGGTCTGCGCGCCTCCGCGCCAGCCGGTGAGTTCGACGCGACCGGCGCACGCCTCGGGATGCCTATGTCTGCCTGTCCCCCCCCCCTCCTCTCCCTTTTCCCGTCTGCAGGACAAGGCAGGGGGAGGGAGGGGGGTGAGGGAGGGGAGGGGAGGGGAGGAAAGGGGGGGGGGGGGGGCAGGGGAGGGAGGGGGAAGAGGAGGGGGAAGGGCGGGGAGCTTCTCCGAGGAAGAATAGCTTCTGGACGAGGGGGGCGGGGGAGCCCAAGGGGGAGGGATCTCAGGCAAGGCGGGCAAACGTCAGGAGCACACATCTCGGCGGAGGAGTGTGTAGGCGCGGCACGCTGCGCGTTCAGGCAGGGGTGGGAGGGGAAAGGGCATCCCTACACTGCGTGTGCCGCCTACTGAAACACCCCCATTCCTCTTTTCTTTTTCGCGCAGCTGCCAAGAAGGGCCAGGCGTCGGTGGCTGAGCTCTCATCGATCATTGAGTCGAAGATCCTCGACTATGGCGGCGAGGTGCAGCTTGAGGAGATCGGCAAGGTCCTCGCCATTGGTGACGGCATTGCGCGTGTGCACGGTCTGCAGCGGGTGCAGGCCGGAGAGATGGTTGAGTTTGACTCGGGCATGAAGGGTATGGCGCTCAACCTCGAGAACGACAACGTTGGTGTCGTCGTGTTCGGTAATGATCGCGGGATCAAGGAGGGCGACACGGTCAAGCGCACTGGCGCCATCATTGACATCAACGTTGGCGACGGCCTCCTTGGACGCGTCGTCGACGGCCTTGGCGAGCCGGTCGACGGCAAGGGCCCGCTTACCGGTAACATCAGCCGCCAGCGTATCGAGGTGAAGGCGCCAGGCATCATTGCGCGCCAGTCGGTGCACGAGCCCATGGAATCGGGCCTAAAGGCCGTCGACTCGCTCGTGCCCGTTGGCCGCGGCCAGCGTGAGCTCATCATCGGCGATCGTCAGACTGGCAAGACTGCCGTCGCTATTGACACCATCATCAACCAGAAGGCCATCAACGATAAGGGTGACAAGTCCAAGTCTCTCTTCTGCATCTATGTCGCCGTCGGCCAGAAGCGCTCCACCGTCGCGCAACTGATGAAGACCCTCATGGACGCTGGCGCAATGGAATACACCACCATCGTCGCCGCCACCGCCTCCGACGCCGCGCCGCTCCAGTTCCTCGCGCCCTACTCTGGATGCGCCATCGGCGAGTACTTCCGCGACAACGGTATGCACGCGCTCATCGTCTTTGACGACCTGTCCAAGCAGGCTGTCGCCTACCGTCAGATGTCACTACTGCTCCGCCGCCCGCCCGGCCGCGAGGCCTACCCCGGTGACGTCTTCTACCTGCACTCGCGCCTCCTTGAGCGCGCCTCTAAGATGTCCAAGGAGATGCTTGGTGGCTCCATGACCGCACTCCCCGTCATTGAGACCCAAGCTGGCGACGTGTCCGCATACATCCCCACCAACGTCATCTCCATCACCGACGGCCAGATCTTCCTCGAGTCCGAGCTCTTCTACCGCGGCATCCGTCCGGCCATCAACGTCGGTCTCTCTGTGTCCCGTGTCGGCTCTGCTGCCCAGCGCAAGGCGATGAAGCAGGTCGCCGGCACGCTTAAGCTCGAGCTCGCCCAGTACCGCGAGGTCGCCGCCTTCGCCCAGTTCGGCTCGGATCTCGACGCCGCCACCCAGTACCTCCTCAACCGCGGTGCCCGCCTCACTGAGCTCCTCAAGCAAAACCAGTATGTGCCGATGCCCTTCCAGGATCAGGTCATTTGCATCTATGCTGGCACGCGTGGCTACCTCGACAAGCTCGCTGTGTCCGATGTTGGGCCCTTCCAAGAGAAGCTGCTCGCGCACGTCAAGTCAACTGCGCCCGCTGTCCTCGCCGAGATTGCTGAGAAGGGCGCCATTGAGCCGGCGCTCGACGAGCAGATGAAGCAGATCTTCACCAAGTTCACCGCCGAGTTCTCCGCCTGAGCGCACCGGCGCCGCCATTTGTGCAAAGAGACGCGCCGTCCCATGGGCTGGGGCACCGCAGGACCACCAAAGGCTGCGTCTGCCAACTAAAGAGATGGCCGAGGGTCGGGCGCCATCAGGCCCCCTGTCGCCGGCTCGGCCGACGATCGTGGGGCCCCTTCCGTATTGACCCGTGGATGGCGAGGGCAGGGGAAGGATGGCGCGGCGATCATGGGATAGCGAGCGCTAGTGCAGGCACCCGACGATTGCGGGCTCGCCGAAGCTGTCCTAGCTAGAGAAAGAGGGAAACGTGGGCAGCGGGTAAGCAACTGCCATAGTTGTGAGCTGTATGACAGCGTGTGTTGTTGGGCCTATCTATCACTCCTCGAAGTACTTTACTTAGCACACTGACACATTATAGCAGTGTACATCAAACACAAAGTTTGTCGGAGCACCAATACGTATTGCCAATACGGCCAGGGCCAGAAATATTAATTCAGGATATTCCGGCTGGGATATTTAGGTGGATATCGCCCCGCGGGATATTCAGGATATTTTACGGGATATTTGGGCTGCCCCAAGGCATGAGCGCAAAAACCATGGCCGGCGGCACTTGTCGCCAAACAAAAACCAAATCTGGTGCGAGCTCAGTGAGTTCAACTCTCGATACGTAACATGCTTGTGCATGTTACTGTTACTGTGATACTCTGTGAGGCCTTCGGGAGCTGAGTCGCATGGGAAGGGCAGTGCTGGCGGCGGAAGGTGCACTAACCATCTCTCGCCCTCCTCTCCTCAGCGATGCCTACCCGTAGGGAGGGGAGGCAACTGCCTCATCTGTCGGTCGCTCGCTCGATGGTCGATGGCTGCCAGCTGCCAGCGGGGGCGGGGCATTGCCAACTTCATTCCCTTGCGAGTGCAGGGGCCCTCCGTTGTCCGTTGTCCCTCGACGTTCCCAAGGAGGACGAAGGAAAATTCGCGGTGCTCGATGACGCGCCTCCGGTCGACGCCGAATCTCTTTGTTCGAGCTCCGAGGTGCGAGGTGCCCGAGGACCGCACCCAGCGAGTAGACATCTTTTGCTGCTCCACCAAGAAGAACTCCACATGCACGAGCTCGGTGGTGGCGTACATGGTGGCTCTCGCGCGCTTCGGCGGCGCATCGTTGGTCGCGGCTCGTTCGGCCGGCGCGGCGGGGGTGAGGGCAGGAGAAGAGGGGAGCGGCGCGCGCTCCATGACCCTATCGTTTTATTTAACGAAAGTTCCGCCCGAGACGCAGCATTTCCCCCCCTCTGCTGAAGAGGCCGGACCGTTGGCGAGTTGAATATGAAAACTCCGCCCCGCCAATCGAGGAATGTCTTCCTCAAGGCGCCTGAGGAGCTCGAGTGCCCATAGCAAGCCCCTCGAAAGTCGTTCAGATTGCTGGAAATCTCCCGGGCATCTCGGCGAGAGCACAGTGGGAGATCTGGTACCAAAAAGTGACAAACAAGAAGGGCTCGCTCCAGCGGCTATCTCCCCGGGTGCCGGGGACTTACCCGCTGCAGCGGCCGCGGAGGCCCGCCGCGCGCCGCTCCCCTCCCCCCCCCCCTTCCCCCACTCCTCTCTGGCAGCCCAGCTTGCCACAGGGGTGTGCTCGCGCGGCAAACACCAAAGGTAAGTCCCCCCCACGCTGCCTGCCGCGATGTGCCCCTTCACGCTCGCCGCGCTCGCCTCCAGGTCGTTCTCGCACTCCCCCCCCTCGCAGCGCGCAGACGAGCGCCAGAAGCCAGGTGCGAGCAGCGCGCGCGCAGCGCGAGCCCCCCGCCCGGCCTTGGCTTGAGTGTGCCAGGGCTGTACGTGATTCAAGTGATTCAATCTTAGTCATTCTATGGGCCTTGACTATGCAGTCATAGTCACACCATAGCCTCTGACTATAGATTACTAGTCATGCATAGCCCTCTGACTATTGACTACTAGTCATAGCATGGGAGCTTGAATCACTGACTATGATCAGACTATAGTCATATGGGTATATAGATATTGTGTCTTGATGTTAATGTTAATCTAATTTTAGTTCTTTTCGCCTCGTTCACGTGCGCAAGAATTGGTACCTGCACCGCGATCAAACTACGGACGAGATGTTATGGGACTTGTATGTGAGCAAGTATGGCGTGGGAGGGCGTCTTGGGGCGTGGGAGTAGATAGAGCACTCTTGGGCTAGCCGCTGTTCAGGAGGACCGATGCGACAGGCGGGCTCCGCGAAAGCGCGGCGCCAGACGAAAACGACTCAAGAGGCAGGGGCCACAAAACAAAAAGAGAAATAAGGTAAGCGACGCGTGCGTTTACGTTTGTTTAGCGGCGAATTTAGCTGACGCGTGCCTGCCCCAACCCCCGCCCCCCACCCGCCTGGCCCGTCGTAGTGCACGCGGGCCCACCCCCCGTAGGGGGGGTAGCGGGAGCTGGGGGGAGAGTGTGGGGTTTAGGCGATGGCGAGTGTGATACCGGAGGGGTGTGCGTCAATAGCAGCATAGCGGGCACCTTCAAGAATATTTTTTTATAGTTATAGCAACGTGAGCTACGTCGAACGCTGTCCAACTCCTAAACCATACAAGACGACGTGCATAATCTCGTATTTTAGCCTTTTGCAAGGAGCATGCCCAGATTAAGAGAGCGTGATACGCACGTGGCACACACAAGGCGGATGTACTATGGCTTACGGGTGCGGGCTCCCATGAGGCGCCGCCGTTCCAGAGAGTGCCAAAACAATAAGCCAAAAGAAAAAAGCACACGGTCGCATGCGCACATGTTGCCTAGCCATACAATGACGCGACGTTATAAATGAGCTAATGCAATACTAGTACTTGGGCTTTGTGAACGCGCCGTGCACCATGCAGGGATCGGCAATGGAGAAGGATCTTGGATCGCCGATGGACTGTATAGGCTAGTACTGCCGTAGGTACGCGGTCCGTCGTCCGTCGTAGTGGCGCGCCATGATCCCCAAGTGCTTGCGAGAGAGCAAGGACTCAGCAGCTACGAGGAATCGAGCAGCCTCATACCATCGGCGTGGTTCGCGCAACAGACCCACCGTGAGCTGCGCCGCTCTTCGATCGCACCCACACTGCCACAAGAAGCGCCAAGGGCGACACGAGCAAGGCACCTGTGAGCGCAAGCTGCTCCGCCCTAGCACTCCCACTACCATTCCCATCGCTTGCTACGTGTGTGGCAGCGAGAGCGAGCTCTTGGGAAGGCAGGGCCCGGCTCACGCCGCACATTTCCACAAATGGCATCCACCTGCCGTCGCACCCATGTAGTAGCGGCCCCTCCTCTCGCCCGGTCAGACACGCGCCTTCATTAGGACTAGTAGCACACCAACCGCACTGTGGCAGGCCGGTGCATGAGGCACAGCCATCGACGGTCGTCTCCACGCAGCCATCCAGCCGTTGGGGTCTAGTAACATCATGGTGGCCGAATGCGCTAGCATTCAACCCTGTAGCGTTCCCAACATGGTGCTCGCACGTCGCGCGAAGCGTCCACTCCATGCGGATGTCGTTCTCCTCGGCATCCGAGTCGAGTACCAACCAATAGTCACCCGGAGGTAGAGGCTGCCGACGCGAGATGACGGCATCGTTGCCGCGCGCGAGACGCCGGCTTCGCAGAGGCGAGCGACACGTCGCAAGCGTGCCGCTGTCTCCGTCGGCTGCCACAGGCCGAGCCAGCAGAGGCTTCGCGCCGCTCGTGGTGGAGTTGGCGCGCATTTGCCACGGGCAGCCTCGGAAGACCCGGAGGCGCGCGTCGGTCACTGAACCGCACGAGTCGATTGAAAATGCCGAGACGTGTGCGGGTAGGCGGAAGCGGAAAATGCGCTCCATTCGCCCGTCACCGTCGATATCAACTAGAGGGGGAGTCGCGGATCCCTCACCAATCATATGAGCGCCCACTGCCTCCGCGATCCATTGAGGCGGGGCGACCGACAATGGCGTGGAAGCCCCTTCGCCCGCGCCACTAAGCGTTGCGCCGCACGTGAGCGTGTGCGCGGAGGCGGCGCTCCACAGTGTTGAGCAGACACGATCGGGGGCGATCTCAGCTCGCCACCCGCCACCACTCAGTGCGTACCGGCCCGCGGGCAGGAGCACCGCAGTGGGCCCGGTGGACGCAAGAGCTGCGCGCTGTGCGGTTGGGACCAACGTGGCCTCTTCCGCAGATGGGCAGCCGTTCGGGCTCGAAAGCTCCCGGTAGAGTTGCGCGCCGGAACCAACCGCTAGTACTGTTGGCTCATCGAGGCCTAGCCGCACGAAGCTGGAGTCAGCGGGCTCCGGGGTACCCGCCGTGCAGAGAGCTGCCGATCCCACTTCATTTGGTACCGACATAATTGCGAACGGTGGGGGAGTTACGCCGTTGTACGCGTCATCGGCCGATGACACGTCGATCCAGAGAGCGGCGCCGTTGGTGGCGTTAGAGTGAGCTCGGAGGGAGACGACAGCCGGGACATACCACTCCGACGGGGTGAAGACGAGAACACTCTGGCTAAGCTCGATTGCCTTCTCCGCCCCCTCTCGCAAAATGAGCGTCACCGTGACTTCTGCGTGCGGGCGCTGCGTGAGTGCCAAATGGAGCGGCGCCGAAAACCAGGCGCCCTTTCGCAGACGCAGCGTGTGGCCAGCGGTGTATGCGGCGCTCCACACGCGCAGCGCTGGGGGCGAAACGAAGAGGCGCGAGCTCTCCGGGGATGCGTCGGCGCCCTGCATCCTCAGCGAGCCGTCGGGCTGCGGGTCGATGTGTGGCCACAACATTGAGGCGCGCATGGGCTGTTCGTATCGGAGGCTGTTGTTGTACGCACGGGATAGCTGGCCAAAAAAATCGTCCCTGGGATGGGCGCATGTTGCGAAACCGCCGTGCATTTGGCCAATAACGAGCCCGTGGTCATCGAACAGTGGGGCACCACTCGAGCCGTGCGACGAGGAGCCGATGTCATAGCGGTGCACGAGCCACTCGGGCTGACGCCAGCACCGCTGCGTGGGGACGACACGCTGGCCGTCCGGAGTACAGCAGCCGGGGCAGAAGAGTGAGGAGACGGGCGGCGAGAAGGATATCGCCAGCTTCTGCAGGTCGCCGCCCGGGTGGTGGATGGTCGCACAGTGCTGCGGCGGCGTGGGGCCAGCGTTCCATCCGTTGAGCCGCACACGGTAGGCAGCTGGTGGTGGCGCTGCCAAGCGCAGCAGTGCCACGTCAGAGTCATTGGCATAGGCGACGAGCACGGCACCATATGTCGCCTGGAGCCCGCTCCCGCGCCACGACTCGGGCGCCTGCGGGTGAGCGCAACCTGGTGAGCGCCAATTGTAAATGACGGTGGCAGGCACAAAGGAGCCTGCCGCGCCATCCCTCCATCCTGCTGCGATCCGTTGCTCGACCAAGTCGCGTACGCAGTGGAAACCGGTGAGGAGCAATGGGCCCGTCGCGCCAGATTCGTCGGGCATAGGCTCACCGCGCGTGTTGATGAGCGAGCCGGTGCACAGTCCTCCTTGGATGAGTACCGCAACGACGCCTCTAGCCACGTCAGCCCAAATCGGCTCACAGCTGACGTCGACCATGCACTCCCCGCCCGTCCCCACGGCGCTGGACAACGGCGCGTCGCGCAGGGCGGTGAGCGAGCGACCCCAGGACCCGTCGTTCTGCATGCGTCCCTGCTCGTCGGTTGCGCCTGCGGCGGCGCGGTCGAGCACAACCTGCAGCCAAGGCAGCTCGACCGTCTGCGCCATTGGCTCGCCCTGCTGTGCTGTCTCCGCAGCCAGCTGGAGGCTCTCGACATTGCGTGTGGCAAGGGCGGCGAGACCGAATCCGACGCTCGTGCCGACGATCGCACCAACCACCTCCACCGCCAGCGGCTCCCGCGCGTGCTCCGGCGGTGTGTGCACCTCGAGCACGAGCAGCGTGCCTGGTATGGGCGGTGTGGAGAGCCTCCCGTCGGCAAGCTCCGCCATCCCCTCTCGCTCGTACGCGCCCTGCGCGCCGACGCCCCGTTCGCCGTGGACAAAGAGGCGCTCCCCCCGCCGCAAGCGCACGCCCGTCAGCTCGACGCTCAGCCACGAGCACGAGGAGCAAGAGAGAGAGAGCCGATGGAGCACCGATCCATCGGTGAGCACCTCTTCGCTCCCGTTGCTCCCAAGGTAAATGGCGCTCAGGGGGATGGCGTGGCCGGCAGCATGGGGTGCATCGAACTCCGTCGGTCTTGCCCGCACCGCCGCACCCACCTCCGCCACAGGGCGCACGGGCGAGAGGCCGAGAGAGAGAGAGGGAGCGAGGTGGCGAGACGACTTCATCGCCCGACGCCGCTACGGCCAACCAAGGAACTCAGAGGGGTTTTATTTTCAGATGGGGGTCGGGGGTCGGGGAGGAGGAGGACGCGCGACTTGCTTTTCTCTAACTACTACTAAGTATAACGAGTATGAGCCGTAGAGCCATAGCCATAGATCATAAACCCTAGCAACCAGCAACATGCAAAAACCACCCTGGACGGCATCACGAAAGTCGAGTCGGGCAAACATCAAATCTGGCATTTCTATGTATATGTTTGTCAGAGCAAGGCTGATCTCACTCTTGGAGATTGCTGATTGCTGATTGCCTGCGAGGGCGCGCCGGCAGCTAGCGCGGAATGCGGTTCTTGGTGGGAGCTCATGGAGCTTTCCTCGGGGGTGACTACGGGCATGGTGATCGACGCACGACGCATGACGCACGGAGGGCGCGGAAGTGCGGAAGGAGGCTTGTGGGAGGTGGTGGCAGGCGACTGGGGGTGGCTCAGGCGCGTGCTTGACTTGTATTGACTCGTTGACTCGAAGTATAGACTCGGGAACTCGGGGGGACTCGCTTGGGAACACGATGGACCACGATGAAGTTGCCCCAAAAAGCTCGAGGACACCGAGCCACACAAACTAACCCAAACGGGGGCGAAAACTAACCACACCTGGACGGACGGCCAGGCGTCGGCACCAGGGCAACTCAGCAACGCGCAGACATG
This sequence comes from Isochrysis galbana, assembly GCA_018136815.1. NCBI lineage: Eukaryota > Haptophyta > Isochrysidales > Isochrysidaceae > Isochrysis > Isochrysis galbana. The sequence goes on along the minus strand of CM030942.1, from coordinate 410,682 downwards.
CGACAGAGGGGAGGCCGACACAACGAGGGCAGATCTCGTTGGGGAGATATGACCGATAGACGAGAGAAGACAACAGACGGTCATGGAACTTTTGATGACATCGAGAGAAGGTAAGAGAAGAGGGCCGGAGGCGACGGACGGCACGCCGAGGGAAAGAACCTGCCGCGGGGGGGGGCGAGAGGGACCGAGGGCACGGCGGGGCAGCGTGGGAGGGCGCGAGGCCAATCTCGGAGCGAGATCACGTCCTTTCCCTCGCGGAGCGCGGAGAGACCCCCCACGAGATATCTTGGGACCGGAGAATGTTTTGGACGAATCTTCCTGTCGTCGGCCGAGGAGATGCGGACGGAGAGAGAGAGAGAGAGAGTCTCGCAGAGCGACTGCAGAACGAGAAGTCGAAGTCATGCCGGTTTATTACCCTAAACGAGCCAACAATTATAGTAATAGCAAAAACAAAATTCGAATCGCAAATTTCGAGACCAAAATCTGCAAACCTGGACTTGAGACCATGGGGAATCCGAATCTGTGTGCCTTGTGCGTTAGTGGCAACACGGGGAACTGTTCAATTGTAATTATGAGCGCGTACCTTACGCGAATATTCATGCCTACAGCCTTCAGATGGGCAGGAATACAACACCCCCCGACTTAAATCGAGACGTCTCCCGATGTCGAGCCAAGAGAGTTCATTTAACCATACGAGACGAGAGACCTAGAAGAGGAGGATTAACCCATGGATCCAAAGCGAGCACAAAATCGGCAGCTTAGCGCGGCGGCCCCCGATTTCGTACGTCACGTCCTACCACGTTCTCCCTTTTACAGGAGTTTTGCTCGGGCAGTTGCGCTGGGCCAGGCGCTAACGCGACGCTAATCATCCACTTCCGGTCGACTTAGCGCTACGAACGTGAACGAGAACGGGTACGACTTGAAGGCAGATCAGGAGGAATACGATTTGACTCTTGACTTCGACGTGGAACTTGATTGGACTGGGAAGAAAAACTATTGTTATAGTTTTAGCGATGGAGCGCGCGCCGACCGCTCCCCTCTCCCAGCCCCCCGCCGCCACGACGCCCCAACGGGGCCGCCCCAAACCGCCGGAGCCGAAGCGCTCGCAGGCCTCTGCCCCACCAGACACCGACGTCGACATGGCTCCGCCACCCTCGCCTCCTCACCAGCCCCAGAAGCAGGGAACAGGCCGTGCCCTGTTCCCTGCAGAGCAACAGAGCCAGCAACTGGCTCAGCCGCCCAGCTCCACCGTCTCGCCACCCAATCAAGGACTCCCCATGGTGGGTGGCGGCATTGCTGCCACCCCCATGGTGGTAACTCCTACCAGCAGTGCACCCCTCGGGGGCGGGCACTTGACACAACAATCACTCCTTGGAGCCTTTGCTCCCACCAACCAACCAGCAACCCATGCGCCCAAGTCGTATGCAGAAGCCACGCATGGGAGCAAACTGAAGGAGCCAGCCCAACAAGCTCTGAAGCAGCCAGCCCAACAACAACCGCAACAGCTGTCGCGCAAGCGGGCCGACCCGTTAATAAAAACTTATAATATTCTTACCGCACTTGCGGCGCATGGACATGGACCCACTACTTTCTACTTTAACGCAGGACCCACGAACAAAGAAAGAGAGTTTCGACTCCCTCAAGCATGAGGAAAGAATGACGAATGACGAATGACGAAAGAGTTCTTCCAAAAGTTCCAATCCCGGACATCCAATAGCGCTATTCCAGAACTATACAATATACGCGTTACGGCGGGCGACTGGAACACCCCAGGCGACGACACAAGAGGCACAACCACCGACGATGCAGAGATACGCAAAGAGCTCCGCAAATACTACGTGTGGCTCTACCAAGAGAGACACAACGTGAGGGACCGCGAGCTAGAGGCGGTGCTGGAAGCACACCCTATGAACGTGCGGGATAAAAATGAGATAGAGGGCGGGAGAATTACCATGGAAGAAATAGTGGACGCCATAGCACAGATAGGCAACGGCAAAAGCGCGGGACCGGATGCGCTACCGGCGGAATTCTATAATTATAACTATTTAAGAGCTTCACAGAGACCCCACACTCCGAACCAGGCCTCAAGTAGTGCCACCGAGGCCGGACCCCGGAAACCGAAGAAAAAGGAAAGAAGGGGGGCAGGGGAAGAGGTGGAGGGAGGGAAGATAAGGGCGTTGTGAGTAGCATAGGGGAGTCCCACAATTAGTAGGTGTGTAGCCCAGCAGAATCTTCAGATGTTTTTTTTTCAATGGACAGTATGAGGTCCGGGCGCCTACAGCGCAACACACTTCGGATGCACGCTGTCCAGTTGCCCATCCATCGCGAGCCAGGGGGGCTCGCGTTCTCTCCTATCTTTCTCCGTGACACTGCTCCCTCAGCTACAGCTACTCCGTCGCGGTTCACTGTCGCTAAACTAAAGCTGAAGCCTGCTATTTTTTGCCCAGTTCAGAAAAAAAAAAGGGTGAGGGGAGACCTCTCTAAAGTATCTCTCTCAAGGTGTTTCAAACGGCAGGTTTCGGGGGACAGAGGGGGGCCGGGGAGGAGGAGGGAGCCCTCGGGGGGCGACGGGAGGGGGAGGGGGATTCGAATCCAGGGGGGGGTTCCTCCGAGGGAAGAGAGAGAGAGAGAGAGGGAAGAGGGGCGGGGGTGTGAGGGGTGGGTAGGGGAGGGGGAGGTAGGCAGGTAGGGAGGCAGGGAAGGAAGGAGAGGGAGAGAGCAGAGAGAGAGGAGGGAGAGAGGGAGACTCGAGATGGCGACGACGCCGTCGCGGCCTCCGCTGCTTCTGGTTGCAGAGACGCCCTCGCCGAGTAGGGCGTCGACGCCGAGCTACGTGCGCGCCCGCCTCTTCGCCCCTGTCCCCGAGTCGCCTGCTATCTCCACGCCCTGCCTCGCGCAGAGGCTGGCGGCGGTCGGTGAAGAGATGGCAGAGTGCGCGCCTCGTGCGCCTTCTCTGCGCTCTCCCATCAGATGCGCCGAGGCTCGCTCTCGGGCGCTCTACTCAGCGATAGAGTGGGATCAAGAAAACGTGCTAGCTCCCCAACAATCGGCCAACCGGCCACCTGCAGAGCGGGCGGCCGTAAAACGTGTGGAACCGACCTTTGTGGCACCAATAGGAATGAGGGGTGAGAGAGGTGACAACTCAACCTTAGTACCCACATTACCTGGCTTGGTGAGCCATGGGGATCGCGAGACATCCGCGCACGCGATGATTCGAAGGGTGGCGCGTAGGAGCGAAGTGCTCGAAGCTGACGAGCTTGAGTCTCCGACCAAGGAGTGCACGAGACTGGCATTGCTCCAGGCAAGCGAGGACGATATAGACATCATTCATGGCCGCTCTGACGAAGCAGCCCCGTCTGAAACGCCCACTGTAGCCGCAGGGCAGACTTCTCGATCCGATTTGGCTGATTTAAGTACACAATCCACACCAGAGTTGAGTCTGCCGAGCGCATCGGATGCAGTCTGGAGGATGGCCTTTGGGGCAGACGCGGCTGGCTGCAGCAAAATATCAGCGACCAAAGTTGCCGAGAAGAACGAGGCGCAGATGGCAGCCCCTTGCGGAGAATCGAGGCATGCAGCGAAGAAGTATGAATCTGGGCCGGATGGTTTGCTTGACGAATCCTTGACGCAGGCGCTATACCTCGACGGTCCTTTGAGGGGCGATGGTTTCAGTTCACGGACATCGATGACGCAAGCACGCAAAATTTCGCACTCATCGCCAACAACTACTCCCAGCCGTGCAGGGGTAGATGCGGAGCAAGTGTCGCCACCATCATACGCTCGCTTTCTGGCTTGCGGCGTTTCTGCCGACCATCTGCTCTCTTGCGCTCTTGGAGAGATGGGCGCTCATGCGACCCCTTGCAAAAGTGCAGATCTGCTTGGACTTGTTAAAGGTGTTGGTGACGAGGGTTGGGACCAACCCACGCCTGAACTTACGCTTCCGTCTCCTGACGGTGCCACTGTGGGGGCCTGGGCGCTTCCACACAATGCGACCGAGAAAGTCCGGTGCTCTGCGACAGAAATGTCAGGCTCACTGAGTCAAGTTAGGCAAGGAATGGGGTCAAAGGATGTTGTTGACCCACTACCGGACGTGACACAACATGCAGCCACAACGGCGGGAGCCGACCCGTCAGTGCCCACACTAACGCTCGCGCAACACAAGGTCGAGCTTGATCGGATGCGTGCTCAAATCGAGGCTCAGCTCGCTGAGGAAGTGGAGCAGCGGGTGCGAGAGGAGGTCCGTGGAGAATTTGAGGCACGCCTCGCTCGTGAGTCAGTGCGCTTTGATCAGCTAGCCTCGAGGTTGGACCACTTCCTCACGTCGGGCGCAGCAGATTTATTCCGCTCTGCACTCGCCACCACTGCTGGCGCCACGCAAGCGGTTGCCCCCGTGGATCGGAGTGTCGATCAGCCACCCCCTGTTGCTGCGTCCTTTCCCGCGCCGCCCCCCCTTGCGTCGACCGCTCTCGCACCGCCCCCTCTCGCGCCCCCCCCGATTGCGCCACCCCCCCTCGCACCGCCTCCCATGATTCCGGTTGCGGCAAGGCTTGGCGCATCCGGTGCTCCACCGCCTCCCCCACCTGTCTGCCCGCCGCCACCTCCTCCTTCGGCGCGATGCTCCATTAAATCTTCCGGCGTAGCTCCTCGACCCACTGTTGCACCTCCGCGCCCAGCAAGCGCCGCCGAAGCGATAAAAGCGGCGCTAAGGCGGAAGGTGAGCGCGCAGCTCGTTGACAGGCGCACCGACGTGCTGGCTATGATCGACGAGGCCAACTCATGCGAACTGCCAGACGTCGCATCGGCTGTGGCCGCTTTCGCTCGCTTCGACTCAATGGCGGACGACTTAGGCTTGGCGCTGGCAGGAGAGGCATGGGCAGAGCGTCTCGCCATCAAGAAAAAGGGTGGCGGGGTGCATTTCGATGATGAAGAGCGCGCCAAGGCAGCTACTGCACAGCGGCGCTTGACGTGCTTGAGCTCGATGGTGAGTTGGCACCAGTCTCTTCGAGCACGTGCCGCGCAGGTAAAATCAGCGGTGCGCGGCTTTCAGGAAGGGCATTCGGCCGCCCTCTCTCGTGTCCAAGTGCTTTCACGCCTCTCTGATCTACTCGGGCAGCTTCGCAAGACAGTAGATGAGATCATGGCAGATGCCTCGTACGAAAGCACAGTACGCGAGATGATGACCATGCGAGTACCTCAAAGCTTGGGTGCCGACGCAAGCGCTGCGCGCACGTCATCTAGAGAACTCGCGTCCCTCGCTCATGAACTGTCCGCACGTGAAATGGCGGGACTGCGCGCAGAAAAGCTGTTGACCCGCCGTTTCCGTGCACCGCAAACGATGGCGATATTGATGGCTGCCGACAGGCTTGTGCGCGAGGTTGCGGTCTTTGCACCTTACGAAGGGGAGCTTGCCTCGGATGAGCAGGCTCGCTTAGATGCTTTAGCTGCAAGCATGGCGGAGGTTGAACCGATGGTGCAGTCGGCGCAACGTGCTGCTGAGGAGGCTGACGATGACGCCATATGAAGTCGATTCTTAGCACCTAGGTCATGTAGGCCAGCCCGTCATACCGGCCCATCCACGTGCCTTTGTTCCGGTAAGCTAGGTGTTCAGCGGCACGATTGATCATTATCGCACAGATACACCTCACTCGAAATTCGACGTTGTTAGCTTTTGTCACCCTAGGTACCACTGTGCTTTTTTTGTCAATATTCTCGTATTAAGAGTGGAAAATGATCAGCCTCCTTTTTTTTATAACCTCCAAAATAAAAGGAGCAACCAATGAGGCGGCTCTGGCTCCTACTGCCCCTCGTGGCGGTGGCACGCGCGCCCAGCTGACTGGGGAACGGCTGCTGGTTTTGGGGGGTGGCACAACGGGATATATATTGAATAATAATAATCTATCTGAGCATTAGTACCATAAGGCTGTGAATATATTAGCCTACTATCTAGATAGTAGGCTATTTACTTACGAATCGGGCTATTTACCTCAATGCTAATAGTGCTCAAGCCATTATTAGTATCTATGTAGATAGCTATGGCCACGGAAGTTATTAACAAGGTATTAATAAGCCCCGACAACAGGTGGTGCCCAGAGCTAAAGCGCGCTGCGCGCGATCGCGCGATTGAGGGCTGAGCCCACACACGAGACACGAGACACATATTGTACACTATACACGCATACACACTCATTCCTCCCGCAGCAATGGCCTCGACACCAGCCTCGAGCATGCTCTCCTTGCCGGCAAGAATACTGAATGAGCCTGCGCGATGAGCCTGCTAAGGCATGATCATCGCCGGCTGTGGCCGCGGGGAAAGTGAAGTGGACTGTGGTATACTCCTCGTCTGTCCTCATCCACACCTTGCCACCAATCCTTTCAATGGCCAACCGCACAGAAGACAGGCCGAGGCCATTGCTGCGGGAGGAAAGGGGGCGGGACAGGGTCGCTTTTGCTGATGATGGGTAGAGTTAGGTGCCTAGGTGCGAGATTGCATGCTCGCAGTCGAGTTGTAATTTGCACACCTACACTTTTCGGTCTGGTCGCCGGCACTGAAACATGCCTTTCTGAACCCAGCTTGAAATACCAGGGCGCACTCCTCGGGGGAAAGCGGCACGTGCCCTGCGCGATTGGAGTTGCGGATGGAGATGTGCAAATTCCCGTCGCCGGGATGACCGTGCACGACTGTGGCCATTGCATGAATCGGTTTGCCAGGTTCCGAGTACTTGACCGCGTTGCTGCCAATCTCATGCACAACTAGCCGAAGAATCGTAAAATCGGTCTTAATCCTCGAGACGGCGACGTCCACCACGGCACGAAGGCCAAGTACCGCTTGCAGCTCGGAGTGCAGATCCCCCTCAATCTTCACGCTTTGGTAGGTGCCTTGCTCCAGCTGTACGAAGGCCTCGCGCTTGTGGCACCTGCGTGTCCCAGGGAAAACATAAGCGGCACGATCGTACACGTTGCAGGTAGCCGCGCGGATGGTGCATCTGAATGCGAATGTATGCAGTCGTGCGCAAGGTGAATTTTAGTGCGGGTTAGGCAGGGATAGGACGACATGCACGAGGTGGCTGCACAAGCTCCAGGGAGGAGCTTACCATTTCGCGGTCTCCGAAAGCATCTGATAAATTTGACGAAGCATTTCCTCCCGCTGGCACGCACGCTCCTCGTCCATGCTCGTCTTATCGCACTCCAATGACAGCAGCGCATCCACAAGCGCAGCGGCGCCACCACACTGCCCTTTGATGAGGTGATTGAGCCGTGAGTCAGCACGGCGATGGGTCTGCGCATCTTTGATAAGCCTACGCAACGTCAATCTGTCCGCCACTATCAGCTCGGCACAAAGGAGCCCCAGCATACCAGCACTGCCGATGAGCGCAGGCTCTTGCCAACCCAGCTCGTACATCTGATGAATGAGATGCATCCATGAGAGAATAAGAAACACCCCTAGCCTGGTTGAAGTAGGGAAGTTGAGACCAGCCATAGCCATGTGGCCCAAGAAGATGCCGAACGTGAGCGCAGCGGGCTCTATGGGAGACGCAATCTCCGGCCCCCTTACTGGCCGCGTTCCGATGTACCAAGCCGCCACCATGGCCCAGGCCAGTAGATGTGGCCCAGGAAGAAGCCAGCAGACTAGCCTTGCGTCTGCAAACGCTCGTGGAGGTGGCACAACAGCGATGATGAGCATGGCGTTGATGGTGAGCACAGCCCCAATAGCATGGCTGACGAATATTCCTCGCTCCAGAACGATTGGAACCAAGATGAGCAACGCCAAGACTGCTATCGTGGAAATTGCAACGCATCTGACGGCTGTCTGCAACAGCATGCGCATGGTCACTCTATTTCCCAACCTATTGGACATGGTGGAGAACAGGACCGAGAGCGTTGTGCATGGAGGAGATGGCATGGCCATCTCGCGTTCTGTCGTGGCCGTCTCGAGTTCTGGCGGCATCTTTCCCTTGAAGTGGTCCTTGTCACCTTGAGACATGGAGAAGGGAGAGGTCAACAGCCAGAGGGTTTCTCGTGCTGCGGCCTCGTCTTCACTGCAGGGAGGGCGGGGCGAGCTGCGGGGACAGGGCGACGAGCTGCTGCGACGGGGGGACGGGCTGCGGGGACGGGGGACGAGCTGCTGCGACGGGGGGATGAGCTGCGGGGACGAGGTGACGAGCTGCGGGGACGAGGGGATGAGCACAGGCAGGAGTGGGAAGCGGGGTGCCATGCGAAGGCGCCTTTGTGTGAAAGCTCGGGCGACACAAAATACGGCTTCTTGGATGAAGGGTCACGATCGTTCTTGGGCTGTGGGGTTTCAGCCCGTGGTGGGAATGGGCTGCAGGTTTTGGAAGCGGGGCGCGATGGGGAGAAAGGGAAGGGGCTGAAGGAGCTTGAGGTGTGCGGAGTGTGGGCACGTGCGGGACGGCGTTGAGATGGCCATCTTGAGTGCTCGCGTGATCGGACTGGCCGAGGGAGCGGCCGTACCAGTAGGTGGACTCTTCAGCGGAGAGAAGGGAGCTGCCGGGGAGAGCCAGAGGGTGTGCTGCTGCGACCCCGCCCGCCCGAGGTCTCTCCTCTCTCCTCTCTCCTCTCTCCTCTCTCCTCTCTCCTCTCTCCTCTCTCCTCTCTCCTCTCTCCTCTCTCCTCCTCCTCTCTCCTCTCTCCTCTCTCCTCTCTCCTCCTCTCTCCTCTCTCCTCTCTCCTCTCTCCTCTCTCCTCTCTCCTCTCTCCTCTCTCCTCTCTCCTCTCTCCTCTCTCCTCTCTCCTCTCTCCCCCCCCCCCCCCCCCCCCCCCCCCCCCCCCCCCCCCCCCCTCCTCTCCCTCTCTCCTCTCTCCTCTCTCCTCTCTCCTCTCTCCTCTCTCCTCTCTCCTCTCCTCTCTCCTCTCTCCTCTCTCCTCTCTCCTCTCTCCTCTCTCCTCTCTCCTCTCTCCTCTCTCCTCTCTCCTCTCTCCTCTCTCCCTCTCTCCTCTCTCCTCTCTCCTCTCTCCTCTCTCCTCTCTCCTCTCTCCTCTCTCCTCTCTCCTCTCTCCTCTCTCCTCTCTCCTCTCTCCTCTCTCTCTCTCCCCTCTCTCCTCTCCTCTCTCTCTCTCCCCTCTCCCCTCTCTCCTCTCCCCTCTCCCCTCTCCCCTCTCCCCTCTCTCTCTCTCTCCTCTCTCCTCTCCACTTTCTCCTCTCCTCTCTATCTCCGTATCTGTTCTCTCTCTCTCCCTCTCTCTCCTCTCTTCCCCTATCCGGTCTCCCTCCCCCCCCCCCCCCCCCCCCGGGTCGCAGCAGCCGGCTGAAGTTTTACGAGATTGCGATCCACCCGTGCGAGATGCGAGCAGCTACCGCCTCTATCTGGCGTTGAGCCGCTGCGACCCTCTCGGGAGGTGGCAGCGCCGCGCGCGGGGGGGATGCGGGGGGAAGGCGGGGCCCCCCCGCGGAAGGGGGGAGAGGGGATTCAAGGATATCTCGAGCCGAAACGGATAAACATGGACAATCTGAAGGGGGGAGAGGGCTCCTATATACTTCCGAAGGGTGCGGGATCATCCAGGATACCTCGCCACATCCAGACGATCCCCACCGGGCGCACCACACTTGGCGAGTTTTGGGGCGCCTTCCTGACGCGCCGCCCAGGATTGACCACGATCGGCACGCCTCGATCGGTCCGGCGGCCGCCGCCATCGCGCGGTTCCACATAAGCCGACGAAACCGAGACGAGCCCGTTCTCCCCTCTCCCCTCTCTCCTCTCCCCTCTCCCCTCTCTCCCCTCTCTCCCCTCTCTCCTCTCCCCTCTCCCCTCTCCCCTCTCTCCCCTCTCTCCTCTCTCCTCTCCCCTCTCCCCTCTCCCCTCTCCCCTCTCCCCTCTCCCCTCTCTCCGTATATCTGGTCTCTCTCGCTCCCTCTCTCTCCTCTCTTGCGGTTGGGGGTGGAGGTGGAGGGGAGAGAGTCTTCCCTCTTTCTCCCTCGAGAGTTTCACAGTGATTCACTCCGAGTCTGACGCCGAATAACGTCGACTTGATGGGGGGGGGGGGGGCACAGCGGGAGGGGGGCGGCGGAGGTGGGCTGACTGACGACGGCCTGTGGCCCTGTGGGCGCCGTCAGAGTTTTAGCGTTCTGGTATTGTAGTAGAACGACCTTATCCTAGATGTAGATGGGAAAATCAGTGGTCAGTGGGGGGGGGGGGGGTCGAAAAGCAGCTAAAACAGTTTGTTTTTGGCGGCATTCATAGAAAAACTGACAAAAACAGTACCAAAAACATGTCGAGTCGAGCGTAGCGGGAGGGCTCTGAGCCACTCCGTCGCGAGTAAGGCATGGAACATGTTTGTGAGATACCTAGATAGATATCTAATATCTACGTACTAGGCAACTATCAGTAAACTGATAGGGTCATGGAGCGCGCGCCGCCTCCCGCCCTCGCTGCCGCGGCCCTTGCCGCGATGGACGAAGCGTTCATGGACACTGGACACGCCGATGTCGCCGAAGCGACCACGCCAAGAGGACCCACCCAGCCAGGTGTTGGGCCAGTGCTGGGCACAGAAGCCAGCGGGCCACGCCCGCGCATCACCGAGAACGGCGAGCGAACAGCGAACAACCTGCATGCTGGTTGCCAGCATGCAGCACACACACACCACACCTCATAGCCACACCAGTGACGAATTGGAGTGACCCATTTACCCATAGGGCCTGAGGGCAATGAGGAAGGGGCGAGGCCGGCGGCAGGCGCGGCGAGGGAGACCACTTCGGAGGTGCTGACGGGCTGACGGGCTGAAGCCCGTCAGCAGAGGAAGGCGGGCAAGCGGGCTTGGGCGAGGGCGAGGACGGCGGCGAGAGCGACGTCGAGCGAGTGGCGAGAGGCGAGGGCGAGTGAGAGGAGGGCTGTGATGGCAGGGGCTGGCGAGGAGAGGCGAGTTTGTTGGGTACGAGTGTTACGAGAGCGAGAGCGACGAGAGCGAGAGCGACGGATGACGACTGACGACTGACGACAGGACGACGGACAGAGACACACACCCAGGAAAACACTCCGACTCTCGCCCCACGACTTTCTCATATAACTCGACTGAAATCAAACCCAAACACTCCGATTCTCAGTAGGCTCAGGCCAAAATATCCCGTTTTTTATTTACCCCCATTTATCCCGGGCACATATCCTTTTTATATCCCGCGCGACCCCCCAAATATCTTCGAAATATCCCGTTCTAATACGACATATCTCGTTTATATCCCGTGCGGCCTCCCAAATATCCTCGAAATATCGCGTTCAAAATTACGTCTTTTACGTATTATAAATAAGCCGAGTACCCTAGCTTTGTACATAGCAATAGTGCTTACAATAAAGTACATAGTACTATGACACATAAAACTATTGTTATAGTTTTAGCGATGGAGCGCGCGCCGACCGCTCCCACTTCCCAGCCCCCCGCCGCCACGACGCCCCAACGGGGCCGCCCCAAGCCGCCGGAGCCGAAGCGCTCGCAGGCCTCCGCACCGCCCGACCACGACGTCGAGATGGCGCCGCCTCCCTCGCCTTCCTGTCGAACACGCGATGACTATAGGCTCGTAGGCAGAGGGCCGTTCGACCGAGCCGGCAGCTGAGGCGACCCAATGGATGCCCGTCCTTCTGGCGCATTGCCGCCACAACTCCTTTTCGCCGACTTCCTCGGCCACCTCTTTACTCGCTACCGCGCACGAGAGCTTGGCCGCTAACCCGTCGTGGAGCTCTACCGACGCTCGTGAGGCCGTTAGCCTGGCTAACGCCGCGACGAGGGCGTCACTTTCTCGCTTTAGTCGGGGAGAGGTGCAGGGCAATCCCCATAATGCACACCCCGAAGTAATTACCGCTCCACCTTCCGCAGAAGAGGCGGGGGCAGACGAGCGACTGCCGACAACGTCGCCGTCGCAAAAAGACACACGAGAGGCGCCCACACCGCTCGTGGACCCATTCGCCCCATGGACGGCCCCACTACCGGAAGTAGTCGCCGACTTTCCTTCTGGCCCGCCCTCAGTGCTCAAAAAGAGATATGGCACCTGGCTAGCCCCCGATCAACGCAGCAAGACCGGCTGGGCCCACGTGCCGCCGCCGGCAGCTGCAGAAGTTTTACGCCACTCAGAGACATGTACGGCGGACACCGCCACTTCCGCCTCCTCGCCGTCCGCAGCCACTCCGTCCGCTCAATCCGCTTTGTCGGAAATGGCAAATTACCGCAGGACTTCCGCCCCGCAGCCAAATCCGCCGTCTTTCCCACGGACAGAAGCTCACCTAGGGCTTGCAAAGCTGTGGGATCAACCACCGCGTCATCCGAACGACCGTAGAGGACTCGGCTACCGAAGTAGTAATCCACAGCCACCTCGGTCCGTCGCAGCGGTCAGTCCTGGACCCTGGTTGGCCCCCTCATTGGATTCCGACGGGTCATTGGCCTACGCCCACCGGGACGTCATCGACACCCCCAAGTTCACGACACCTCGCCACAGCCTATATGTGCGCGACCTACGCATCGAGCCAGTAGTCATCGCGTGTTCGACAAGAGGTCATGGTAGGAGTAGTTGTCATTGTCTGCCATCGAGCGCTTCGAGCGAAGAGGTAGACGGAGGTTCGGAGGATTACGACGCGCGGCGTCGGAGAGTAGAGACGAGGCTAGCTAGCGAGCTAGGGAGAGAGAGAGAATGAGAATGAGAGCTTCTTAGGTCCAAGGTAGACAGGAGGGGCTACAACGCCGGGACTCAAAAAGTTGCTGACCAACAGAGACAGACAAACTAAACCAAACGGGGCGAAAACTAACCACACTTGGACGGACGACCGAGCGTCGGCACCAAGGCAACTTAGCAGCGCACGGACATGCGACAGAGGGGACGGCACAACGAGGGCAGACCTCGCTGGGGACCTCGCTGGGGGAGCTGCTCCTCCCCCTGGGCCCCCCTGTTCAGGACCCCCCAGCCAGCTCCAGTCGACCCGCAGGGCCGCGGAGCGCCAGCGAGGGAGAGGCAGGAGGGGCCAGGCCATGCCCCAGCCTCACCTGCCCCCTGAGCTGTGCTCCCAGGCCCTGCGGGCCATCTGGGGACCTGAGCGAGGGGCCGCAAGCGCGCGCCATGGGCCCCCGCCGCAGGGAAGAGAGGAGGAAAAGGGAAGAGGGAGGGGAGGGGGGAGCGGCAGCTCTCCCCTCCGGCCTCCGGCAGTAACGTGTCTTCTCGCCCCGTTTGGGTAAGAGAAGACGGGGGCGAGAGCCAGGAGGGAAGGGCCGCGGCTCGCCGTGGCCACTCGCACTAGCGAGGGAGATTAGCGCTTCTGGGCCCCTATCTCACGAGTGCCCCCCCCCCCGCGTTGCTTTTACCCGAAAGGGGTTTTCCCCCAACGTGGACTCGAGGAGAGGACGCGCTGGGGTGCGCGGGGTCGGTGCGTGCACTGGGGGGAGCACAAATATCGAGGGGAGGGGGCTGTGCCCCCCCTTCTTGGGAGGTTGCCTGTGTGGGTTCGAGGAGTAGGGGGTGTTTGGTTAGCCTCCTGGTCGCGTGGCTGTGTGTCTTGCGCGTCGGCCGTCCAGGTTTGGGGCTCCCGAGAGCCTCATTTCCTTTGCGTTTCGTCGAGGCTCCTCGCCTCTGTAGTGTTGTTGTTCTTGAAAGTTTTGATAGGGCTTGTGGCTTTGAGGGTGAGGTTGCTACCCTTGGCCCTTGGCCGCTTGCGCGTCTTGCGTGTCGTGTCTCGGCCGCGCGTGTCACGCATGGCCGTGTTGGGGTGGGTGTATGATGCTCTCAACGTTGTGTTTGGATGCTGCGCTTGCGCAGGAGAGCCTGGCTGCTGGGTCATGCAGCTGTTGCTGCATGTCACCAGCAGGGGTTTGATGGTGGTCTGGCTGACCGGCCGGGTCTGCGCCTCGTGCTTGCGCACGAGGTCAGTGCCATGGCAGTGTAGGGGCCCAGCCCGGAGGCTTTCCCTATGGGAGACTGCGCTTTGCGGCTCTGGGTGTGCATGGGCTCTGTTGTGCTGGTCTTGTTGTGCTGGCATGTTGTGTGTTGTTGTGGTGTGTACTGTCTGTGTGGCTCTGGGGCTTCATGTCGGGTCGTGGCTCGCGGGTACCTGGGCTGGCATGGCCCTGGCTGGGGGACGCTGCGGCTGCGTGGCGTCGGCCATCACTTGGTCGGCCGGCGCGGTGAGGTGGGCGGAGAAGGAGGAGGGGAGCGTGGCGCGCTCCATGACCCTATCGCTTTAACGATAGTTGAATGACGCTCTCTCCAAAGGGGATAAGCTAAAGGCGCCCCGGGCTCCCCTCCCAGGCAAGACCCAAAATAGTGGCGCACATGGGCATGGGCCGAACCCCCGGAAACCAAAGACAGAGGAATGATGGGGACGAGAGAGAAGGGGAGGTGACACTACACACTATCTCAGCCGCTCGATTCAAGATTTGTGTGCCCTCTCGCCAACTGAGGGGGCTGAGTGCCTGTGCCTGCTGACATCGGGGTTCCTCCTTACCTGGGCTGAGTGTTCAGGGCCATCCGAGCCTGAGTTGACTGCGGTTGGTGCTGGTGAACTGGGCGAACAATGTGTTGAATTGCACTGACAGCCCTAGTAAGCTAATAGGGGGGGGGTCAAAGATGGAGCCCGAAAGCGAATGACCACATTTGTGCCTCGCGCATGAGCGCGAGGTCGCGATGTTACGCGAGGTCAGTGCCACTACCGTTCGGACGCTTCTCGCAAATGTTGGCCACCAATCCGTGACGTCACAGTACCATCTTTTCTCGCCGTGAGGCTACCAAGACGCGTGCCCACTGGCTTGCTCATATTTACTGCTTCTCTAATCGTCACCATCGCCCTGCTCATCGTTGTGCTCTCCGTGGTGAGCCCCTTTATGAACGCCAGCCGCTCGCTCTGCACCTCGCGCAATCATTCCAGATGGATCGGAGCAATCCATGACAAAGACGTCGCCGTGGCACCTGCAATGCACACGCGGGCGACCAATATGAGCGTCCTTGGCTGCATTGATGCATCGCTCCTCTCACTAATTGTTCCTCCGTGGAATCTAGAACAATACAGGGTATGCCATGTCAGCGGCTGAGGGGGTACGCACGGCTTGCCGCCGTCGAATCCTCCGATTATGTGCAGCTGGGTCTCATTCAAGAAGTGCGCCGAGTGGCGCGAGCGAGCCTCCGGCGGATGGCTGGTGTGAAGCTCAGAGACGTTCCCGCTGGACACGTCGAGCAAGAAGAAGTCGTTTGTGTTCTTCGCTCCGTTGTAGCCACCGAAGATAAACACATTCTTGCCATCGTGCGTAACGGCGACGTGCTGTGCGCGAGGGCTAAACTTGTGGCCGGTGAGCTCGAGCGCTTCCCACGTGCCAGAAGCAAGATCCAGCAGGTAAGCGTCACCAAAATACCGCGTCTCCCGCGAGAAGCCACCAATCACGAGCATTCTCTCGCCCGTCACCATGGTCGCGGTGTGGCGCATGCGCGGGGCCACCGTGGCACCAGACGTTCGCAACTCCGACCACCTCGATGTTGTTGGGTCGAACACCCACACGTCGTTGAACTGGTGGTCGTTGTCTTGTCCGCCGAAGACAACCATCTTCGAGCCCCACGCAACAGCGGAGTGGCCGTACCGCTTGCGGGGCGCGTCCCCCTCAAGCTGGACCTTTGACCAGCTGTACTCGGCGAGTGCGCCATCCGTGCCAATCTGCGCGGTCGAGTCGGCTCATACAAGTCAGTAGTGGCTCGCAATGGGCGCCATCCACGCTCGAGTCCAAGCCCCGCTCATCCTCCCGACACTCCTCAGCGCGTCACACACAAACACTGTCCCCACCTCTCCCCGTTTACTGTCCGCTCTTTCTCTCCCCCCCTCCCCTCCCCCCCCCCCGCCCCCTTCCCCCTCCCCTCCCGCCCTCCCCCCCTTCCCTCACCCCCCCCCCCCCCCCCCCCCCCACCCCCCCCCCCATAACTTCCTCTCCTCTCCCCCCTTCCCCTCCCTTCCCTCCCCGCCTTTCCTCTGCCCCCCTCCCCTCCCTCTCCCTCCTCACCGTCAGTGCCCATAGGTCGTTCACAGCACCCACATCGAGAGCAGAGCCCGCGAAGAGGTAAAGCACACGACCCTCTCCTTCCAGCGGTCCTAGACCCGTCAGGGAAGCCTGCGTCCTCGCTGGAGGCCAGTGGGTTCCCTCAGCCACTGCCGGCGGGTGCTCTGTCCAACCATCGTCTGTGGAGGAGAACTGCCAGAGCGCGTTAGAGAGGCCGCGCCGCTGGCCTCCGAAGAGGACGAGAGAACTGGAAGAGCGTACGTCGCTTGCAGCAAAGGAGACCCCGCCCATCGAGCCAGAAGGAGGGAGCTTCAGACGCTCCCACTTGAGCTCCGACATTCTCTCTCTCCTCTCACTCCTATCTCTCTCTCTCTCTCTCTCTCTCTCTCTCTCCTAGTATGGCCGTCTAGATATCCGGTCTCAGCCGGGGGCGCGCCGAGGCACCGAGTGAGAGAAGAGAGAGAGAGAGAGAGAGTATATGTAAAGGAACTTCCGACGGAGCGCTCGCACGCTCTCTCTCCGGAGAGGGAGTCTCTTCTACCCACTGTTTTACTTTAGAAAACAGAGCCTCTCTCCAGATAGGGAGGAGCAACACTCTTTCGTAACCGAAACCGCAGATGAAACCAGCATGAACGGAAGCTCAAAAACAAAACTCATGGTACTACAGGAGTAGAAACGTACTCCGTGTGTGGCCAACTCCTAGTACCTGCGTCCTTCCCCTTGATTGTTTCCGTTATAAATTGTAGTCTTGTAGAGCATCTTGCTGGCTAGCATCCCTAGCCACATACACCGGACGAGCCATGCGCCAATCGCGCACACCCCCATCGCGGGGTAGGGGCTCCGTTGCCGATGAAGGCTACGGACCACAGCACTAAGGTTATATTATTCGCACAACAAGAAAAACTCTAACACTCCCCCATCGCCAAAGGCGAAACCCTCGTCCCCAATCATTGTTGTTGCCCAGAAGAGGTACAAGCTTACCTTTGAGGCTGAAACGTGCTCAAGCGTCAAAGACATAGGCCAGCAACGATTCTTCGCCAGAGATGGAGATGGCGGCATCCAGCATCCAGACCCATGGCCCATGGCTTACGTTTACGTTCATTGCTAGTTGGTTATTAATTATTGAGCCGGGGCGAAACCAGGAAGAAGCGAATTGTGATGCTTAGGGAATGGGACATGCAAGATGGATCCAAGTTTTTTTTTGGATCAATTGGAATTGGTCGTACCAAGAGCGAGATTGCGAAATTTCATGAACTTGTTTTTGTCGCATTCGCGAATCGACACTCGTTAGGCTTCGCTCTTCTCTTCGTCGTTCGGCATTCATCGTTATAATTCTCTGCTTTCTCTCGTTCTCGGTCAAAAGCTTCGCTTGGATGCATGGGATCGTGGGTTGTGGAGCGCGCTCTCTCTCTTTCTCTCGAAAGAGAAGGGAAGTTTCCCCACCTTTCTTCCTCCCAGGCGCCTCGCAAATAGGTTTAATTTGCTATCTCCCCTGCGTTTCTTTATCTGCTTCTGGGGGCAATCAGGTTTAATTTGCGACCTCTTCGTATCTCCCCCTTAGTAGGGCGGTCAAACAGTGTTTTTTTATAAGGGGTGAAAAAATGACCATCTCAGAATTGAGGAAATTTGAGGATTTTTCACGGTAGAAAGTTCCCAATACACCCAACTAGCACATATCCGGGGTCCATTAGGACCCGGACCCCCCCCCTTGGGCCCCAACAACAAAACGTAATCAAAAAAAGACAGAAGACGCTAAAATCGCAAAAGCTTGAAAAGCTCAACTTCAAGTCGAGACCGGGCGGGCTGCGTGCCCGTTTTCGACGATCCATCAGGATGGGAGACCCCGCCAGATACCAAATACACAGGTCCCACCCGCATGGTCACGCCAATCGGACAGGCCGCGCCGAGCCGCCCTCGCCCAAGCCCGCCTGCCCGCCTTCCTCTGCTGACGGGCTTCAGCCCGTCAGCACCTCCGAAGTGGTCTCCCTCGCCGCGCCTGCGGGCCTCGGCGGGGGCAGCGCCGGCAAGGGCAGCGTCGGTGCTTTCTGAAGCGGCTGGGTCATTGGCAGCGGGGGCCTCGGCGGCGGGCTGCGCGTGAGGAGCGACGCGGCAGCCGCGAGCAAGGATCGGAGAAGCGCCGGCGCTGCGCACGCTCCTAGTGCCCCAGCGCGTTCGCTTTCGTGGTGGTGTGCGGCGGCTCCGGCGCAGCGGGAACGTAGAACGTAGCTAGCTAGCATGTCGGCGGTAGTAAGTCGGTTGTAGGTGTAGGTGGTTGTGTCGGCCTGGGCTTGCTGTAGTTGATTGAAGTCTTGCAGCTGGTGCTTTCTAGTACCCAGATTAGCGAATGGACGGTGTTTCCCACTTCTTGACATTGTCGATGCCATTGTGCACTTTGCGCCCGTTCCGAGATCATAAAATGTGGTTTATGATCTCCGGCTGAGGCTCGTTTCTACCCCACCTCTGCAGAGTCGGGCACCTTGCCTGCCCTGCCTGCCTCCTTCCTCCTCTCCGGATGGGCATCCACCACCACCTTCACAGGGGGAGATGATGCCCTCCCTTCCCTCGCCTCCTGATCTCTGTGCGGCCTTCCCACCATCATCTCCGCCATCGCCGCCGGAATCCGTTGGAGGCAGGTCCAAGCCCGAGTCTCACCAGGGTGAGGATAATCCTCTGGAAGGATTCCTCCACTCGTCCCGCTCATGCCTCGAGGCACCACCACCCTTACCATCGGACTCGGAGGCCGCCTACGAGCCCTATAACGCCTCGCTCGAACGCCTCTCGGTCGCCTCGGTCGCGCCAAGCCAGCCGTCTCGTTGTGGAGAGGCCCCGGGTCTGCTGCCCGACTCCCTTCTTCATCTCTCTCCTTCTCCTTCTCTACCGTCCGCTACGGTCGCGCCGCCAACCTCTTCGGCTTCACCGGGGCTCAACCCCGTCGAGCTGCGCAATATTGAGCTGATGCAGGCCATGGCCGCACAGTTCTCTCAGCAACTCGCTGCGGTCACAAGCGCGATCGAGCGGGGCCGCCTCCCTCCTACTCCAGTCCAGGCAGCCTGCCCGCCTCCACCTCCATCCGATGACGGCGGCGAAAATGTTTTGCCTCCACCGCCGCCGCTCCCTCGCTCCTCGTCGAAAGCTAACAAGGTTCATAAGGACAAGAAGAAGGACCGCCGCCGTCGCCGCTACAATCCTTCTACCTTCTACTTCATCGTCTTCCTCGTCCTCATCTCCGGTCTCTAGCCCGCGTTCGTCCAACTCTACGCTGAGCAGCGATTCGGATTTCGATGGATCCTCCGAGTCTACGGGGCGGCGCCATGTGGAGACGCTCCAGGGGTGCTGCTGCTGCTGTGGGAGTTTGAAATGGTCAGTCATCGATTCATCGAGCAGCATCCGATTCTAAGTACCGAGTAAGAAGATTTTTATCATAATGGCGGGTTTATGGTTTATAAGTGTAGATGTTTGGAGTGACAGATGTATGACATCATACTCAGTTCCATGGCAAGTGTCATATGACGGTATGACGGAACAACCTGGCGGATCACCGGGGGCGGGCGCGGGCCACCGGACCATATCTAAGCCCTTCACCCCTATCCCCCTAGTAGTGCACGGGGGGAGTCGCCTTATGGCGGGGGGAGAAGGGCCGGGGAAGTGGGGGTGTAGAAAGTTTCCTACGTGAGTAGAAAGTAGAGGGTCCACGGCCGCGTGTGCGGTGAGACTATTAAAAGGTTTATTTATTAGTATACTTTCTACATCTCCACTCCCCCGGCCCTTCTCCCCCGCCATCAGGCGGCTCCCCCCGTGCACTACTAGGGGGATAGGGGTGAAGGGCTTAGATATGGTCCGGTGGCCCGCGCTAGGGGTGGGGAGGGGAAAAATCGACTTTTCAGAATTGGGCCCAATTGGCCTTATGATGGCATGGGACACTTTGTTGTGATGGTAGGAATGCACCTTCCAAGTCTCAGCTTCTAGTTCTTTCGCGCGCGCGCGCTCTGACGGGCGAAAAATCTCATTTTTTGGTCGGGTGCAATCGACGGGCCCGCTCAGTTGAGCGTTGCCACTTTGGCGATCGCTTGAAAGCCGCTCATGGTCGCCAACCGGCGTTTTTTTTGCTGGTTGGGTACCGGTGGTTATGGTGGGGTTGAGACACGAGCTAGCTGCCCATAATTTGAACGTATATCTACATTCTTTTACATACCCCCAACGCAATACACACAGACACACGTTGGGCCGTCGGACCAGCAGTACAAAAATGAGTCGCCGGGACATCACACCGCCAATCAACCGCCGATACCGGTGAATTCAGCCCCAAATACATGTACAAAACAAGGCAGCGTCCAGCCTGTGCCATATCTCGACGAATAACGCGCGCCACGGCCTGAATTTTGCAGGCGCTGTGGGCACGCGTGAGCGCCAAAGAGCCAACCCCGCAGGGAGGCCATTGGCGATCGCGCATGCTGAATATCGAGGGCTGGGAGCACTTTACCAACCAAAACACGATCGACCACGCGCGATCTACCCCCTCCAAGCGCGCCCGTACCCCCCACCAGCACTGGCCGCCTTCACATCGCAAGCCCCAACAGAGCGCTTGGCACTCTGGGATCCCTGCGCGGTCGCGAGCGCGGCCGACGCCGTCGAGATCGACGCAGATGCTTCTGGGGGAGCTGTGCCCCTCCAGGAATGCCCATCCGACCACCGATGGGAGGCCTCCCTGTCGAGTGCGGGCTAGAAGGAGAGGGGCGAACCCTCTACTTGGCCCATTCCGTAGAGCTGAGCCGAACGGCGACAGTCTTTCTGAGCGCCTTTCGAAACGGGCAGTCCGAGAATCCGTACGTGAATGTCGTGCTCTTTACGTAAGAGTAGTGATATATTTTTTCTCCTTACTATCGTTAAAAATATTTTGTTTTTGCTCTTTTTCGTTCAATTTAGGCACTTAATCGGGTAGCTATGGGCAAACTTACACAATGAGAGTCATTCCGCGTTGGCTACCGAGGGCTGCATCCCACGCTTCACTAGCTCCGCAGGACTAAACCGCCACCCCATGTGCTTATTGCGGTTCCAATTACCCTCCGTCAAGACAGACCACGAAAACGTTTCTTCCTCTTCGAAGTCCGCATCGGCTGGCCAACGGATGCGCACCGCTCCTGCTTGTAGGATCTTCTGGCAACGCGGGCTCTCTTTATCTGAGGTGCCGTTGGCGATCTGCACGACCTCACCCGCGCACCAAATGAGCATCGCCTTCCGCTTCCCCGTCTTCTCGTCCAAAGTCCAGTAACGCCAATTGATCTCGATCTCCGCCCCGACAAACTCGTCGTTCAGCTTGGGCGGCTTAGCAGGTTGCCGGTCGCTGGTAATATCGAGTTCGCCCTTGATCTCTAGCTCCTCGCGTTTACGCTCAGCCAACTTCAGAAGCTGCTCGGGATCGAGATCTTTGGTTGTCATCGACGTACTCGCAGCTTGCACCGTTGGCGGATGTAATCACCTTTGAATTTTGTGTATGTATCGTTGTTTGGAAAACAGCTTTCGCATTCTTCCCTTGTGAAGGGAGTGGCGTTCCCGTCTGAGTAGACATTGTGTACCATGTTGCAGTCTAGTGCGCTCCACAATTCCGTCCACGCACCGCGTAATCGAGAGGGTATGGTTGGCCGTTTACATTGAGGAGGATTTTGCGCGGAAAGTCGAAAGACGCAAACGAGCCGGTCTTGGGCGCCACGTAGAGGTGGTAGACTTCCTTCTTGCCCTGGGTAACGATGATGCCCTCGCTCGTGACGACCTTCGTGCGTTCCTGGTTGCCCTGTAGAAAGTGGAAGCCTTGATTGCCGACGGCTTTCGCCAACGAGTTGATGGTGATCACGTCCCTCATGTCGAACCGGTAGTTACGTACCACCAGGTGCGCGGAGACGTCTTTAAATGCCACCGCCAGGGCCTTTGATGATGCTTGGGTGCACTGATGGTAGGAGTGGCCGCCATGGGGGTGGCAGCAGAGCTGCCACCTCCCATGGGGAGTCCTTGAGTTGGTGGAGGAGCGGAGGGGTTGGGTGGCAGGGCATTGCCCTGGGTCTGGTTGTCACCAGCGAACAGGACTCTGCCTGTTCCCTGGTTCTGTGGCAGCTTGGGAGGCGAGGGTGGTGCCGTCATGTCGACGTCGTTGTCAGGCGGCGCGGCGGCCTGTGGGCGCTTGGGCTCCGGCGGTTTGGGGCGGCCCCGTTGGGGCGTCGTGACGGCGGGGGGCTGGGAGGTGGGAGCGGGCGGCGCGCGCTCCATCGCTAAAACTATAACAATAGTTTTTTGAGTTTCTCAAGAAAAAAAACAGCCCGAAGAAGCGACTCGCGGTTTTTTTTTTGTCTTCCCCTCCCCACCCCTACCCGCGCCCCCCCCGGTGATCATTCCCCCCCTTCCACCTGTGTCTCCGAGTGGGCGGCGGTCTCAGCCCCGACTTATCCTGTAAACAGGTGCGGGACTTACCTATTTTTCGGTGAGCGGAGCTCTCGCTCCGCCCACCCCCTTCTCCGCGCTCTCTCTCCCCTCTCCTGCGGCACGCGCGATGGCGCGCCTGCGGCAGGCCTGCAGCTGCCCCTGGCGACCCCTGGAGGCTCCTGGAGGCCAGCTCTGGGGGCAGAGGAGGCTGGGACTGGGCCCTGGCCTCCCCTGCCTCTCCCTCGCTGGCGCTCCTGAGCCTCTGGGGCCCCCAATTTGCACCTGTCTGCCTGTCGACCAGGGGGGGAGGGGGGGTTGGAGCAATGGGCTGGTCACGAGGGGCCAGGATGGGCGAATGGGGCGAGCCTGTGGGGAAGGGAGTGGGTCAGTAGGGCAGTGGCCTCCTGGCAAGCCATCAGGCGTGCCAGGAGGATGGGTGGTTCCTCCCCCATGGCAGGGGAGGAGTGGAGAGAGGGGGGGGCTCGTGCCCCCCCATGGGTCAACCAAGTATAAACTTAGTTGATGTAGAAAGTATACTACGTGTAGGTAGTGGTTCCATTCGCCGCGAATGCGGTAAGAATATTATTAAGTTTTTTTTTGCTTCTGTGGCTCTGGCTCTGGTTCATAGTGGTGGGTGTGCTGGGGCTGTGCTGTTTGTTGTTCGTGCAGGGCGTGGAGGGCAGGGCGAGCTGTGGCTCTCGGGTACCTGCGGTGTGGTGGCATTGGCTCGGGGCTGCTGCGTCGGCACCGCGTCGGCCATCACTTGGTCGGCCGGCGCGGCGTGGTGGGCAGAGAGAGGGGAGGGGGGCGCGGCGCGCTCCATGACCCTATCGTTTTAACGATAGTTAACCAATCATAAGGTTAGTCTGGCATCATCTCGTTAGTAGTATTGACCGACACCGGATATACGCGGGCACAAGCACAGGCCATGCGCGTCTTGGCAATGCCGCAGGCACAACTAACTTGGAACCAACAGCATGCAACACACAGCTGAGAATGCGAGGCCGTCGGCTTTCGCTGTGCGCTCATGCTCGTGCTCATGTTGGCCCTTCGTTGCCTACCTCTGCACTGCGCTTGCTGCACGCGCTTGACGTCCGAATACATACTGATACTGACACTCTCTGACGACTGACGGCTTCTGATACCTGCATCTGTGCACATGCAGCTCCCGCAGGACACGCAATCCGAGATCGTACCGCCGCTGCAGCTTTGGTCTTGGAGGCACCGCGACCGCGCGGCACGTGAGTCCAAAAGTAGTATCGCGGCACCGCAGTCCCTCTGTGCCGTCATCGGTTGCACGGCAGGACTGGACTGCATTGCGCATCGCGTCGTCATAGAACCAACACTCTAGTCCTTTGTGGGAAAGCAGTCGTCCTCGCACTGCGGATGGAACTTCCGAGTTGCCGCTCAGCTGAACCTCCCAATTAATGCGAAGGGTAGCAGCCGTACCCTCCCGAATACGCGCCCTGTGGCTTAAAGATGGAGGCATGCTGCGCGACCTCTCTCGCTCAACTACCTAATCCTCCCAGCGGCGCGTTTCACCTCGCAGCTCTTTGCGCGGCTGTGCTGCGCAACCACGTGTGCGAGTGGCTCACACGAGCCCGACCGCCGCGGCGGCACGGCTGCGCCGCACTCTGCGCACGGCGAGGCCGAGGAGCGCGAGCACCACCACTCCGCCCGCGGCGAAGTTAGCTTCCGATCCGCCCACAAGCGCCGCCGGAGGCTCGACACGGAGACCGCCCGGCACATCCGAGGCGCGTGTGCAGAACCAAGAGGTGGAGCGCTGGTCGAGGCGGCCGTAGCATGTGCGATAGTACTCAAAATCGAACTCGGGCGAACCCTCACAGCGCCCACGCATCTGCTGGATCTCGACGCAGCGCGGCACGCCCGGCCCTTCGCCTGCGTCAGTCGCAAAGCCGCCGCCTGTCACCTTTTGCATTCGTGGCACGCCGTCGTACATGTCGGGGTGGTCACGGCACTGGCGGAAGGAGCGGAGCTGGGCCTCGGCGTTCTCCAGCATGTCGTTGACCATCTCCTGGTCGACGACGCCTTCGGGTGAGCCACTGTGCATCGTGGGCTGCGCGGTGTCTGTCTGGCTGTACTCGCCGTTGACGTGGCCTGCGTCGTTGGCAACGTACTGGAAGTTCCACGGAGTGGACGCGCGCTCGGCACCGTCGGCCCAGAAGGTTCCCATGTGGCTCATACCAGAGGCCGAGTTCATCTCCTGCCCGCCACGCATCGAGCACTCGGTAAGCGTGGAGACAAGAGTGGCGGTTTGAGTGTTGTCTCCACACGCGCGCAGGACGGGGTCCCAGATCAGCTTGGGCCCCTCGTAGCCGCAGTACTTGACCTCGGCCGTGATGTCCGATTCCTGCCACTCTCCAGAGGCGCCAGCGACGACCCACGCGGTCGCGGCGTTGGGGCAGAAGGCGCCGTCCTGACTGTTGGACTGGATGGCCCTCAACTTGCCACCCCAGGTGGGTCCGACAAGCCAGTTCTGGTGGTCATCATGGGAGTAGTACAGGTAGTCCCCTCCCTTCTTGCGATAGACGGGGCGGTAGTCGAACATGAGCTCCGTCTTCTCGTAGATTCCGAGGCGGGCGTCTTGGGCGTGGCTGGAGGGCTGCGAGAGGTTGGAGGGGGAATGAGGGGGCCCCGTACGGAGTACGATGTGCGACGGGCACTCGGGATAATGGTACGGTTGGAGAAGCCGCCACCAGAGCTCAAGGAGCGGTGGGCGCTGAACATAGGCCTCATGGAGAGGCTGGCCTGGGTAGACGTACGGCATTGGGAAGGGGTTGAGGAGGGGTTTGGGGGGAGAAGGGGGGCACGGAGACGAAGGGAGGGTGGGCGGGTGGAGTGGGAAGAGAGGGGGGTGGGAGTGGAGAGCGGAGAAGGGGGGAGGGTTGAGAGAGAGCGCGGGTTTGGGGAGGAAGGCCGGCGGGGGGAGCGCGGGGGGGGGGGGGGGGCGGGGGAGTTCTTGATTCGTGAGGAGAAAGGGGGGAGGGAGAGAAAGGGATAAAGGGGGGAAAGAGGTTAGAAAGAGAGGGGAGAGAGAGGCGTGAGTGAGAGAGAGGAGGAGGAGTTGAAGGGGGGGGGGAGAAGGAGGTGTCCGGCTGCAGAGGGAGAGGTTCTCGGCGCGGGGGAAGGAGAGAAGAAGAAGAAGAAGAAGAAGAGGAAGAAGAGGAGGAAGAGGAAGAAGAAGAAGAAGAAGAAGAAGAAGAGGAAGAAGAGGAGGAAGAAGAGGAGGAAGAAGAGGAGGACGAAGAAGAAAAGAAGGAAAAGAGGAAGAAGAAGAGGAGGAAAAAGAAGAAGGGGGTGGTAGTGAGAAGGAAGGGGGGGGGGGGGGAGGCGAGAGAGAGAGAGGAGAGTAGTAGGGGGGTTGTTTGGGCCGGGACACACGCTGTCGCAATCGATGATTAGAGAAGAGTTGCGGCAAGAAGAGGTGAAGAAGGGGAGGGGGAAGAAGGCGGCGGCGTGAGGAATGGGCGCGGCGGGGTCCGTGTATGATGATGGAGAGGGGGGGGGGGGGGGGGGGCAAAGAAGGGCGAGGGGAGAAGAGGGGAGGGGGGTGGAAAAACCCCTTAAAGAATGGAGAACATATTGGTGAAAGAACGGTTGTAGAGGAGGGGAGAAGAGACGGCGTCGGTGCGAGGAGGTGAGAGATGGTGAAGGAGAACAGAAGAAAACACTGTGAAGTTGGGTAGTTCTCTCCTTCTCCTCCCTCCCTCCGATCGTCAGCGCGACGCGCCGACGGAGAGACGGTGAGAGAAACAGAATAGGACACAGATAAAAAAGAACTCTAGAGCGCTATAAATCTATCCGTGTGTGGAGGGGTCTACTCGCGACTCGTATAATATTAGAACCTCGTGGGGGGCGTGGGAGAGGGGGAGAACAGGCGACCCAGGAGGAGAAGGAAGGAAGCCGAGTCCTCAAAGTAGTTGGATTCGAAATAGGGGGAGAGGGGAGAGAGGGGCGCCGCGGTGGGACACCGATGATGACACGGACACAAAATGAAACCGATGAGTACTCAAAATCTCAAAATGGTCAGAACTCAGAACATGGGAATTGAGAGAAATGGCAGACGGAAGAGAGGGAGGGGGGGAGAGAGGTGAGAGGGGAGAAGAAAATCTCCACGAAATTCCTGCTATTGACACAGTGTGAAAATCTAGTCGCACGCGGAACGATTCCTTGCTATCTGCTATCCCGCTATCCCTCCCTTACCCTTACCTTCCGACATCCCCTTTCCCTTTCTCCCTACGCAGGCCCCTGAAGGCGAAGTCCCTGGATCTCGGGGGGTAAGAGAGGGACCTGCGGAGGAGAAAGGGGATGATGGCAGGCTGGTGGGTAGTGGGTAGTTCGTAGTGAGGAGTAACACAAGCCACGCTGCCCTCTGCCACCCGCCGTATGCTTCAGGCATTTTATTTTTGGAGTGCCCGCTTCTCGTCGTTCTAACGTTGTTTGACCGTAGCAGACCCGCCCGCCGAGACGTGAGAGAGAGAGAGAGAGAGAAAGCGATCTGCTCTCTCTCTCTCTCTCTCTCTCTCTCTCTCTCTCTCTCTCTCTCTCGTCCCTCTCTTCTCTCTCTGCTTTCCCGCTAATAATCTCTCTCTCCCTCTCTCTCTCTCTCTCCCTCTCTCTCTCTCTTTCTCTCTTCTCTCTCTCTCGTCCATCTCTCTCTCTCTCTCTCTCTCTCTCGTCCCTCTCTTCTCTCTCTGCTTTCCCGCTAATAATCTCTCTCTCCCTCTCTCTCTCTCTCTCCCTCTCTCTCTCTCTTTCTCTCTTCTCTCTCTCTCGTCCATCTCTCTCTCTCTCTCTCTCTCTCTCTCTCTCTCTCTCGTCCCTCTCTTCTCTCTCTGCTTTCCCGCTAATAATCTCTCTCTCCCTCTCTCTCTCTCTCCCCCTCTCTCTCTCTCTTTCTCTCTTCTCTCTCTCTCGTCCATCTCTCTCTCTCTCTCTCTCTCTCTCTCTCTCTCTCTCTCTGTCCCTCTCTGTATTTATGTACGTCTCTCTCCCCCCCCCCTTCCCCCCCGGCTTTGAGCCTCGAGGGTCTCCACCAGCCGCGACTACCGCAAGAGGGAACATTTACGGGAAACAGACGACTTCCCCTCTGATTTTCCCCTCTTCTCCCTTCCTTCCCCCCCCCTCCTTCTCCAACTCTCTACAAGATATACCGTCCCCCCTCTCTCCCGCCCTCCCTGTTGATTGCTTGTATAGACGAGGCACCTCTCCCCCCTCAAATATTTCAACTCCGATGCCAAACTCTTCTCCTCTCTTCACCCTACCTCTCCCCTACTTCCCCTCTCTTCTTTCCCTCTCCCTCTTCCCCTCCTCCCCCTTCCCCCCCAAAGCCCCCATGCCCCCCGCCAGCTTCTCCCAGATCAAAGAGCTCCAGTCTCGCGTGGGAAAGTCGTTCGACCTGAAGGCATGCAAGGAAGCCCTCAACAAGTCGGACGGAGACATCGACAAGGCACAGAGGGAGCTTCTCCAAGGGATCCCCACCCATCCAGAGGCCGAGAGAGAGAGCGGGGGGGTGGAGGAGACAATGCCACCACCGCTGCCCCCACGGCCGCCAGAGCCCGCACAGGGCGCGCAGCTCCTTCGTTTGGAGGAGCATGAGGGAAGACACGTGTCACCGGGACAGCTTGTCCCGCAGGACGAGCTTGTGCACGAAATCCAGCGAGATCCAGTAGGAAAGACCCCGGAGGCCGAAGCAGCGGCACAAACGCCCTCACCGCCACCGCCACCTCCTGTGCAGCCCGCCGAGGCTGCAGAGAACGCAGTGGCCGGCCAGCTCTTTGATTTGACCATCGGAGACGATGGAGAGAAGAAGGAGAGAGGGATACTCCATGAGACGGACTGGCTCGCTGCATTCGGCGAGCCGTCGCAGCCGGCAGGCGCAGAGGTGGTGGTGTCGCCACCAGTCCCAGACCTCTTTGCCGGGCTCGACACGCTCGAGCCCTCGCCAGCGCCAGCCGGAGCCCTTCCACCCCCTCATCCACCGTCGCACGTCGCAGAGGCGGACCTGCTGATGTTGGATGAAGGCAAGGCGGCGGCCGAGGCGCGGGCGGCGGCCGAGGAGGCCAAGGAGGCAGCAGAAGCCAAGGCCGCTGAAGAGGCGAGGACCACTGCAGCAACTCAGGCTGAGGAGGATGAGCATGTGGCCGAGGACAAGGCTGTGGCAACAGCCAATGCCTCAGATGAGGCACGCAGGGCCGCCGCTGCCAAGGTGGCAGCCCAGACCAAAGCAAACGCAGAAGAGGAGGCAAGGGTGGCAGCCAAGGCCGAAGCAGCGGCCGAAGCGCGCAGAGCGTCTGATGCGGTTGAGGCACAGTCAACCGTGAGCATGCCCTATGATGTGGTTGACCCAGACACGCCTTTGGGGATACCGAACGCGCCCGTCTCGCCACCACCGCCGCCGTCGGCTGCCGCCATGCTGCCAGCTTCGGGCGTCGTTACTGCGGAGCTCATCCCATTCGATGGTGTGGACGGAGACGACTTTGATGCCTTGCCAGTCGCAACGCCGGAGATGGCAACTATGTTGCATGACAACTTCCCCTCATCAGCGGGCACGGCCACAGCAGAGGCGGTGCTTCAGGACATTCCCTTTCGTAATGAGGCGCTTGCCGAGGCCTCTGGTGCAGCGTTCGGTGTCAGAGATGTCTCGCTAGGAAACGCAACGGCTGGGCTGGGCGGAGTGGCTAGTTCTCCCTTCGCCGCTGCCGAGGAGGAGGCAACCATGGCCGAGGTTACGGCGGTGGCGCAGCGTGCCGATGCTGAAGAACAAGCGGCGGCGGGGTCGGAGGCGGAGAGGGTTGCAAGGGAAACTGAAGCGAACGAGGCTCAAGGCGCTTTGGCGCTCGAGGATGACCCAACGGCCGCCGACGAGGCTCTGGCCCGAGCCATCAGCGAGTCGCTCATGGCCGAAGACCTTGCCGCTGACCCTCCCGTCGTCCCACCGGGTTATCCAGGCAACTTCGGCGATGCATTCGTAGCTGCACCGGCTCCAGTCGCCACCGCTGCACCTGACAACCAACTAGCCGGCAAGACGACTGATGCCTCACCAGCCTCGGGCACGACGGATGCACTTTGCGAGGCCACCGCCGATGGAATGGAGGCTGTGCGCGACGGGTGTTTGTGGCCAGCCGAGTCACTCATGGCCTTCTCGCACGGAGGCTTCGAATTAGAGTGGCAGAGGCAACCGCGAGACGAGATCATGCGCGCGCTACGAGACTGCGGCGAGCCGAGTCTTTCCATAGCCGGCGCGGCCAACGAGGAAGCAGGTCCTGGCGCGCCCCTCGATCCCGGTTTCTCTGAGCGAGAAGATGTATCGACGCATCGCACCACACTTCTCTCGCTGTGCACAAAGCCATGTTGCCTTAAATCCACGCCCCGTCTGACTATTCTTTCTTGCCCTCTTCACCATTTCTTTCCCGCCACTTGCTCGTCAGACGCAATGGTCCAGTCTGCCGTTCTTGATGCCGATACCTCGCACCAAGCTGACCTCCTTGCATGGCTTGTACCCGATGTCTCCGCAACGTCATCTCATCATGAACCGCCCCCACCAACCATCCTCCGGCGGTTTGCTGTCCTCGGTGTCGCGCCCCATCTTCGATGGCAGTTATGGCGCCGATTGCTGAGAGTCGACGCGATGGTACCACTCTCAGCCGAGGCTGAAAAGGCAAGCACCCCTCCGCCCCTTTTCGCTCGCGTTGATGTATAAAGCACGACCCACCATCAGCATCCGAGCTGTGCCACACCCACGCGGCCGCTCCCGTCTCCCTCACGGCGCAGATTCGTACACTACTGTCGACTCCTCTTGCTGGTAAGACTCAGCTTATTGAGGATGTCCGGTCCGCCGTCCGCGCCTCATTCGGCGCACTCGCCCAACCAGTGAATGGTATCGCTGCGGCGGATGGAATCAGAACTGCTCTTCATGCGCCTGCTGAGGCGGCAGAGGCAGCCTTCGACCCCTTCCCCTCCATGGAGCCCACTCCGGCCACGCTGCCCGCAGCCACCGTGGCGGAGGACGACGGCTTGCTGCCGTCGGATACCGTTGCCGCTTTAGAGGATGAGCTCGTGGCCGTCCTCGAGTTGCTCTTAAAGTCACTCTCGCTCCCCTACTCTCCTGAGCTGGGGCTTCCTGCCCTTTCCGCTGCACTACTATTGCTCATTGCGCACCAGGCTGGCGTGGTCGGTGCAGGGCGAGATGGCGGATCGGTCTCGCGCCACAGTCTACGCAACGAACGGTCCGACCTCTTCAACGGGCTCTGCGCAATCCTGGGACGTCTCTCGCCTGCCCTGATGGCAAAAAGGCCGTGGGGGTTGCCGCTCGTAAGTACGGTGAAGGTGAGCACTTGACGCTTGTGGTCCGTGGCGTGTAGGCGCGAAAAAGGGGCTGCGTCGGAGTCGGAGGGCGCGAACGCCTGAAACCCTAGTCTGGTGCCCCCCTTTCCTCGCCGTTTACGCCCCGCGCCTTCTTCGCAGGGCCCCATCCACTTGCCTACTCAGCCACCAAATGAGGCCATCGTCCAATATTTTTGGCTCCTTCTACGATACTTGCATCCCGCGCTCGCCCTTCATTTGGAGTCTGCCTCCGGCGCCCTCTCGCTCCGCATCTCTCGTGCCCTCCTCTCCCTGTTGGGAAATCATGCAGACGCGCGAGCCCATTTGCGGCTCATTGAGCTCTCGCTATTTTGTTTGACTGGTTCAGTAGCCCAGCCTCGCGCGCACACACCCATGCTCCTGGCAACACTGCTGGGTTGGCATGCCGATGCTCTGAACTCGATGCCAGTCGACGCGCTGCCAGCCGCCTTCACGCAACTGCGCCTGACCACACCCCTCGATGCGCAACGTCTCCACAATGAGGCAGTAGCGGCTCACGCCGGCCTGCCGCGCGGACTCGCATCTTCTCTCGCCGAGGCGTGGTCTGCCACGCAGCCCGTCCCACCGCCATATGCTTGCGCATGGCTGGACCCGGATGAGCTCGTTGGTGAGAGCGCTGGAGGTGGCGCTGGGCCGTCCCACCCAACACGACGATGGGTTGTGGACCTGCGTCCTCCAGCTGAGTTTGCGCGCGCTCGATTCGCCCTCACGCGCCACCTCCCGCCGAGCGAGGCACGAAAGCCGGAGGCCCGCGAGGCAGCACGGGCAGAACTGCGGGAAATGTGCGATGAGGGAGGCTTCTCGATCGCCATCCTTACCGCGGCCGATCCAACCAATGAGAAGGGGTGCTCGGGCATGTCTCCATTGCTTGTCAGGTGTGTTCACACCTATTCACTCGCCAGGCCGTTGCATGGCCATCGTAGGGACCCTCATATGCGTAGCCTCTAGTAGGACCGATTTCACCGCGGAAGCTCGCGCCTCACCCAACCCCAACCCATCGTGCTATCTCGTCTCTCGCAGCGAGCTTGTGTCCGAATTCCTCGCGGATGGGTTTGCTCACGTTGCCATTGTCAAGGGCGGCTTCGCGTCCCTCACGGCCGAGCAGCGCGCATCAACCTTGGTCTCGGATGATGTCGCACCCGACTTTGTAGCCGCAGATCGGCCGCCAGATCGCTTGAAGGAGGCCATGGCAGCAGCCGAACGAGCGCGCGTTGAGGCCGCAGAGAGTGCCAAGAGAGCAGGCGAAGCAGTTAGGAAGGTATTCAACTTCGGGCGCAAACCGAAATGATGCGATATGAGAGAGCTGCATCGGACAAATCCTGAGCAAGGCCCAACACGAAGCCGGGCGTTGGCTCGCTTAGCTTCTATTTTTCAATTGAAGGTTCCCATCGCACAAAGTAATAGTCGTGGGCTTCCTGGCCATTGCACTCTCCGCCATCGATGGATCACACCGTTGCTCGTGCCTTTGATTCTACTTCTGTCTAGGGTGTGTTTTAACTTATTAAGAAACGGCCAACCCACCCTATCGTATGCATGGATACGAAGCGCTCTTGGGGCGCTCGTTGTGGGTTGGATGGAGTGGCTGTGGTAACGTGTGGGCCTGGGGATGAATGAGACTGTTGAGACAAGGAGGGAACACTAGGGTAGAGGTGGGGACATTATGCAAAAATCGAGTTCTCCGGATCCGGATCGATTTCTTCTGGTAGAAGCAATGCATGGATTCCATCATGGATGCAACCCTAGAGGCAACTTAGTTCATACTTGGTTGCACATGGAGCGCGCCGACGCGGCTCTTCTCTTCTTCCGGCCCCTCGCCGAGAGCGGCCGCCCCAAGTCCAAGTCCCCATGTCCCATTAATTATGTCCCATGGGCAGCAGTCGAAGACGAAGCGATCGCGTCTGCCGACTATCACGCTGGCTGCCATGGAGCAGCCAGGGCGGCAACAAAAGGCAGAAAGGTCATGACAGATAGTGAGTGAGACAATGCTACAGGGGTAGAGTCTAGAGCCTGGGACACCTGGTGGCACTGCAGATCTCACGAGGATACCTTTGTTTGGGCCACGGTGTCTCAACCAACAACAACAACAATCACGGTGATTTGAAAACCCTCCCTACATATGCCCCACCGCCCCACCGCGGTTCTTTGGATAATGCATACTTTGAGACAAACAGGAAGGCGCGCGAGGGAAGAGAGAAGGAATCGAGAATATAGTATATAGGGAATCGGTGGGTGCATTGTCTTAGTATGAGCCGATGATAGTACGAGCCGATGAAGCGTCAACCTACTGCTTTATAAGTGGGGGTCAATGGGCAGATCAATGGTTCAGTCGCACCCCACTAGGGAGAGCGGCGGTCTTCTCGAAGGTCGACTCGCGTAGCCTCTCGGCTAGCATTCGCGGAAACAGCACGCTTCCGGCCTTTTGGAAGCAAGCACTCAAAAATTTCAGACGGATTAAGCTCCTCAGGGAAACCAACACGCGGGAAGGGACCCAGGGCTCCCCAATATGGCAGAACTATTTTCATAAAGCTCCGGCATTACATCATTCACATAGGGCTAAGTGGGAGTCTTTACAGACGGTTATTGTTCATAACACCACTAACCCGGACACGGGGGACAAAAAACTATTGTTATAGTTTGAACTATGGAGCGTGCCGCGACCGCTCCCGAGCCCCAGGCGACCCTCGCCACCGCGCCCCACCTGGGACGCCCCACGCCGCCCGAGGCGGCTCGTCAGAAAGCCCTCTCAGAGCCCATCCAACCCATCCAAACCACACCCGCGCAAGCGCGCGGGGTGGCGAGCACTGGCACCGAACAGGTTGCCACCATGGCTCTGCGCATCATGCAGATGCAGGGGGTCTTTGAGACCCCCTCCTACCGTGGGACACCTTCCCACCCCAAGAGCACCTCATGTGGGAGGGCAGCTCAGCTGCCCTCCCCATGGTGGAAACCTCTACCATCAGTGCACGCACTTCACAACCATCAACCCCATACGGAGAGCACCCCATGCCTCTGTTTTCCAACTTGTTGACACAATTCTCATCTTCACCCCACTCTTGTGGGCCACTAGTACCAATCACTCAGTGCCCTGCCTTGGGCCCTCTTTCAACACTAGACTCCCTCTCCCACTCCCCCTTCACACTTCAACCAACCCAAACAGCACGAACCCCCCCGCCCTGTGTTCAAAGCACCAAAAAATTCAATTCAAGACACATGTTGATACACTTCCCGTCTTCACCCCACGCTTGTGGGCCACAAGTGCCTACAACTCAGTGCCCTGCCTTGGGCCCTCTTTCAACACTTCACTCCATCTCCCACTCCCTCATCACACTACAACCAACCCAAGAAGCACAAACCCCCTCGCCCTCGGTTTCAAACACCAAAAATTTCGACTCAAGACCAGAGGGAGGACATGTCTTGAGGCGGCGTCGCTGCCCATGCCTAGCGCAAGGGTATAGCGCCCTCACTCAAACATCTCCTTCCCCAAAGCTCCTCTTTGAGGAGTTGCTCCTCACCCTCCCATTAGGCCCCCTTGCCTGCGAGACCAGAACAGGATCCGGGCGTGGGGGGCTGTTTGAGTGTGGAGGGAGGGGTGCTCCGGCTAGCGCAGGTAGTAAGCTAGTGAAGAGCTGGGTGGCATAAGGGGGAAGGGTGCTTGCGCTCGCCGCGGCAGGGAGTCCTGTCTTGTGTGCGCGCTAGTCCCGTTCCTTTGCCGCGCCGCGACCCATAAAAATTTGTTGAAAATTTAAAATTTAACCCGGACACGGGGGAGATATACACCACGGAAGAATGCGCGGCATACCTACCAGACGGAGAACGTTGGATACGCCATAGAGGCAGCTATATATCGATAGGCCCCTTTTTGAAGTCGTGGGAAAGAATAGCCGAATGGTCTAGATCAAGAATGGCAGACGCCACTACTGAAGTCGCGTTCCATCAAAAGAGGGCCAGGAGATAGTTTTGTTTTCACTCACAATGTCTAGCGTGAGGTATCACCGTTTTAGCTTGTTTTCTTTTTCAGGTAGGAATGTCTGAACAATTCCTCCAATGAGTATTATTATTACAAAGATGAGCACAAAGCTTATTATCATACCCATGGGTACAATGCCGAATACCCAATGGTACCACGGCATGTCGCGTCTTTAACACAATATTTTTTTTCAGCAAGTGCGCAGCACCCCCTGGCAACGAAGGGTACTCCGCCTCCGCCGCCGGGGCCGTGGAGCAGGAGGAGGAACGAGTCGTGCGAGCAGCGCTTGCGCTCGGCGTCCAGTCGACAGAATAAAAAATTTTTCCAACTGGGAAGGTGCTGGTCCGAAGTTTCTTCTTCAGTGAAGGTGCAGGTGAAGGTGAGAGTGCAGGAACTGCAGGACTGCAGGTGCAGGTGAAGACACGGTGAACGGGGCGCGCTGGGCGGCCAGTAGCCCGCCAAGGTGGCTGTTGATCGTGCTCGCGTGGGATTGCAAGTTGAGAGCCAAAATTGATCAAGTGGTGGGGCACACCACCCATGTTATCGGGAAAAATAAGCAGGCACCTGCACTACTACACGCACACACCTTCACTCCAACTGCAACTGCGGCATCGACGCCACATACAGCTGCGGAGCCCGCGCGCGCACATCGAAGCCCATAAAGTTGAGAAGAGTGTGCGCCGTGAAGACCTCGCTCTGTGCCACAAAGATGCTGACCGAAAGAGTGTGTGCGAGATAAATCCGACCTCCACAGGCACTCGCGGAAGCCTTCCCGGCAAGAAACGGCGTTGTCCTACGAATTGCCGCAAACACCTGAGGACATGATTTGAGGCTCATGATGAGCTCCCTAGAACTTGCTCCCACGAGATGAAATGCTCTTTGGCATGGGTTCTTTTCGACCTTCTGTGGAGACCAAGCTTGGTTTTGAAGCCCAATGAGAGTTTTGGCTGCTTTTGCCTCTTGCGGGGCAAAAACAAAACTCTGGACTCTCCCGGTGGCCTCCGATGGCCGAAGTACTCAGTTCACGCTGGAGCCGAAAGCTCGGTCAAGACGAAGTCTACAGCCTTGGCCATAGTGGGAGCTAAGGATCTCAAGACTGAGTTGGGACTATCCTTCAGTTGGTGGGAGGTCCCAATCCTTCACTCTCAAAAGTTGTGTGGCTTTCAAGCTCAGGGTCCTACAAATACACCGAAATCGTAGGACGCGGTCCTATAATGTAGGACGGAACTTATTAGCCGCTAGGCCCGTGAGCCGCAGAGGTCATATGACAGTACATTTGTACCAGGGCGGGAGTTTGGGCTCCCCACTGTCGAATGTCGCAGATTGTAGTTGTAGGGCCGAAAATCGGCCCAAATATGTGGAATTTTTTTTAAGTATTCTGGCCTGGGCCTAGTAGCGGTAAATTTTTAAGATTTTTGCAAGTTTGATTTCAGGCAAGTGCATCAAATATTTAATCCCCCTCTCGCGTCGGACTCCGGACTGGCTTCAGCATTAGAGCGACTCAAGTAGCAGTCTTGCGCACATCAAGCCATAATCCTCATGCCACGCCATGGCCATTACGGATTTTCGCACCGATACCAATGCATTCTCGCTGCTTCCAAGACGCACCACCTATCGCCGTGAGAGCGTAGAAGCGAAGCGCCGCCATCCTTTTGCACACTCTCCGAATCAAATGAGGAATGACGACACCTGCCGCCGGACGGTCCGCAGTGAAGGGCAAACATATATTCTAGTAGTAGGTCCCTCCTAGCAAGTTAGGCATGAACTAGGAATGTGCAAGCGGGCAAGCGTACGCGGAGGCCATCCCCGCGCTTCATTTGCCCGGTTGCTCAACGGCGCCACGTGTATATCGATGCCCTGATTCAAGCTACCAAGTCACCATCGTGGAACGCCATAAAGACCGTGCCGAGAGGTATGGTGAAAATGCCGATGTCCCGTCGGCATTGCAAGATCACCTGCTCCGCGAAGGGCGAGACGACACGTCCCATTCGGCGCGTCCCCTCATCCCACCCGGTTCATAGACGCGGCTCGGGTTGCCAACGGCACTTTTGCCGTCGGCGAGAGATGGCCAGCCACACTAGCCGCAGCTTGAGACATGGGATCGGACTGTGGCCGCCTCGCCTTGGGAGGCGAGCGGTGCTTCTTCGTTCCGCCAACCGAGTGACGTTGCAGCCTGGCGACCAAATCCGATTTTGGCCCGTTAGTCGGCAGCTTGGCTGCTTCTAGGAGTTTGCGAAGCTCCGCGACAGCCATGGAGCCATAATTGGGAGAAGCCGCGCGTTGCGCAAGCGGGACGTTCTCTTGGTCGCCTTCCGAGACGCTCACAGTTGGCGGTGGAGGGTGCATGGGGTTCTCGGATGATGCTTCCGACTCACCGTCGTCACTTGACGCCTTAGCTGCTTGCAGAGGATACTGAGAGCCCTGGGGCGCTTCGCCGCAACCTCCGACTGGCGGCTCAGCATCCTCACCATGTTCGGCAAGATGAGCGCGCAACACCGGTTCGGATGCGGTGCACGCCAATTCATCCTGAAAGATACGAGCGATGCGGGACATGACGTGCAGCGGAGTGACTGCACCGGATTCTTCAACAAACCGACATAGGGTGTCCGAGGCAGTGCTGACAACGGCAGCTTGAGCCGCACGCGATGATTCTTCCTCCTCCGCCATCGCCTCCACTGCGGCTGCGCGAGATGCAGCGGTACTTTGTAGGCAAGAGGCGTGGGCATCGGAAGCAGAATCTACGGCGCCCATCTTCGTCACCACCTCCTGAGTGGCCTTCACAGACGACTCCCGTTGATTGCGCGCTGCAGCCTCAAGCACTTGGGCCATCGCCGACGTTGCCGCTTGCACCTCCGAGATACCATTGCTGCTTGACTCACGTACAGATGCTGCCCCGGCAATCGATTCTCCAGCTGCCGCCCTCCCATGAGCAAGGATAACCTCCATCGTTCCAGGACGAGTCTTAAGCATGGCGGCAGTCGCGTCACCTTCGGCGTTGATGACCCTTACCTGAGCTTGGCCAAGTGCGCTTAGCCCATCAGCTACTCTGGCAAAGGCGGCGGCACCGACTGTGTGTGCTTCACCGACGTGGACGCGAATGCCCTCTATGTCCGAGGATGCGCTGCAAACTCTCTCCTTGGCGCCAGAGGACTTGACTATCGCATCCTCAACGAGACGCGCGGCACCGTCAACTTCGATTTGCTGCTGTTTCGCCGCATCACGTCCTTGACCACAAGCCGCTTCGAGCATCTCAACTCCTGACACTGTGGACGCGCGGAAGTCGGAATCAACTTGCGCCCACGCTTGCATCTCTCCGGATGCCTGTTCAAGAGCAGCGAGGACACCTCGCTCTCCAGCGATTGCCTTCGAATTGAGATCAGTCAACACCTCACCGGTAACGTCAACGCGTGATGCGACCCCACGAGCTGCCTCGCCCCACCGCGAGGTGGATTCAACGATTTGCTCAGTGGTGTTTGCGTGCGTCTCACACGTAGCCACCAACGCCGCCGCGGATGCTTGAACGTCCTCTGCAAGCTCTTCCGTGGCTTTGGAGGCCTGCACGACGGTCTCGCTGACCGCCGCACCCAAACCTCTAAGTTGTTCATCGAGAGTCTGGCGCACCACTTCCATGACTCGATGCAAAGCTTGCTCGCGCATTGAAGCCTGTTTCATCTCCATTTCTTTAAGGGATGCTCGATGCTCGGCAAGCGCCTCTCGCACTTGTGCGAGCTCGGCCTCACGCTTCTGCACTGACTCGTCGATGGCGGAACGTGCCTCAAGGATGGCGGAGCGCAAAGTCACGGAGGCGTCGTCGGCACGCTGACTAGCCGCAACGGCTGCGAGTTCGGTTGCTTGCTCGGACAACGTGCGGGTGGCGTCGGCAACGGTAATCTTCAGCGCATCAGCCGCTGCCTGGAGCGCCTCTTTCAAAGCACTGTCCCTCTGTTCCGTTTGTTGCGCCTCAGTCGCCTCGCGCAGCGAACCGGCGACCTCAGCCATTCGTGCGGCGGCCGCCTCGTCAGCTTCACCCAACGCCTTGTGCAGAAAATGAAGCTTGGTCACAGCCTCGTCCTTGATCTTCCACGCTTCCGTCATCTGAGTTTGTATTTCTTCAAGCGCCTTCTTGTGCTCGCGCATTCGTGAGTCGCTCTTCTCATGTCGCTCGGCGGCATCAGCTACTGAAGCCGCAATGGCGCGCTGAAGTTCGGCAGCTCCTTGCTCGAGCTCGGACACTGCCGAAGTACGCCTCTCGCCCGCCTCGATCGCCCAGCTTTGGAGTTGCAGCTCGGAGACATTGAGCTTCTCCTCCAGGGCGGTCAGTTCAGTAGAAATGGATTTGCTCGTGGCATCAGATGCTGCAGCGAGCTCCTCAAGCGTTGTGGAGATACTCTGAGCTCGCTTGGCCATATCGATCGCAGCCCGTGTGCTGGTCGCGTCCAACCCTTCTGTTGCACGTCGCATCTCCGCCTCGGCAGCCGTGGCCATCTGCGCAGCTGCCTCGCGCATGCGAGAAGCGTGGCCAGCAGCGGCACCGTCAGCATCAGAAGCAGCACGCAGCGTTGCCGCGCGACCTTGAGCGAGCATCTGACCAAGCGCTTCGATCTTCTCGTGGGTCTCCCTCAGACTCGCCGCGATGGCCTCCGACGCTGCCTGGCGTCTGGCCGCCTGGGACTGCTCACGCTCCACAGCATGCTGGAGGGCTCGATGAATTGCGTCTGCTTCGGCGTCGGACTCTTCAAGCGAGCGCACAAGACCGTGCGCTTGGCGTGACAGTGCGCCTTCTGTTAGCCGTGTGGCGCGTAGCACGTACGCAATAGCGCGCCGTTCCTCCTCGACGGCTTTGACCTGCAACTGCATGGCCTCACACTCAGCATACTTTGCCTTAAGCTCATCGAGGGCCTGGTCACGGGCCGCCTCGGCCGCCTCGGAGCGCGCGACAATCTCGGCCTGCTGCGTGTGCTTTCGTGCCAGAGCCGCTTGCGCCTCATTCATCTGCTCTTCCATGTACTTCATCCGTGCAAGCATGGCATTCCAGTCCTGAAGGTTGGCCTCGTTCGGGTCAGCCTTGTCACCTCTCACAGACGTGGGCCCAGTACCAGGCCCGCCGACCTTAAGGAAGGACGTGGCAACCGGCTTGTTGGTGATACCCTTAGCCTTTTCAACGTAGCTGAGCGTGGATGAGGACTCCTCGACAGCAAGCTGCGAGGGAGAGAGCGTCGCGATAACAACAGTCTTGCACCGGCCGCCGAGAGACTCCTGGAGCAGACGCGTCAGCTTGGAGTCACGGTACGGGATGCGGGCACCGTCCTTGCCCGCCTCGCGCAGCGTCGAAATCACGCGGCCTAGCGTGAGGAGCGATTGGTTGATGTTCTTGCGCTCACGCTCGCGAGCATCGCTGATGCCTGAACCGGCTGACTTGGCGCACTCCGACCCCGCAAGGTCGACGAGGTGGAGCTTACCCGTGCACTCCATAGTGCACCCATCAGAGGTGAACTCTTGCGTTGTGACGGTGAGTGTGAAGACACAGTGCGAGCGCGAGGAGTGTTTGTTCATCTTGGTCTCACCGACGCGGCGGCGTTCTTGGGCACGCGAGATGAGATCCAGTACATCCGAGGCGCAGGACACCTCGTGCTCCGAAAGGTTGTTGACGAACACGCCTCGACCACGCCGCTTCTGGTCGCCTCGGTCCTCAACGAGCGATAGCTTTGGAATGGAGTCGTCGATTGCGCGAACACCGTTGTAAGCGCCCTTAGGCTCCGGGCCCTGCAGCAAAAGGAAAGAGTGTTAAATTGTAAATGAAATAGCGTAAGGAATTTCTGGCGGCGCCCGAGACTTGAAGGGCATGGTGTTCACATCTTACCGAGAAGAGAAGGTCGGAAAGCTCCTCGTTGTAAATTTCGAGATATGAGGCCTTCACGTTCGAAGAGACATACTTGCCCTTGTCTCCCAGCCGATCAAAAATGGCCTACGCAAGGACAAGCCATGGCGTTAAAAGCTGCTACGCCACGTAACCAAATACCACGAGAACGCACCTCGACTGCGCGAGGAATGATGCCCTTGAACTCCTCGGAGTTTAGGTCGCCCTCCATAGTATGCGTCTTGCCTGTGCCGGTCTGGCCGTATGCGAACACCTGCAGTCGGGATTCGGGATGCAATGTAGAACAGAGGCAAAGCTGACGATGAAATGCTCTCGGCTGCCCTGCCTACGCCGCCTCGCCGCCGCCACCGCTCCAGCTGCGTCTTCTTCTCTGATGTCATACACACGCTTGTGCTTGCGTGAGCCCCTAGCCCCTTCGCCACTTCCTCGTCTCTGATGCTGGCGCTCTGCGCGGCGCGCTACTTCTCCCCGCACCCCCCCAAGCCTTTCGCACCGTAGCCTCGAATCCGTGCATCACTTCTGAGATGAGTGGCCTGACGGTCTCAAACACCTCGCTTTGCGCTGAGAAGGAAGTGAAGACCGAATCAAAGGCGTAGGTCTGCCTGATCTGCCGCTGTCCAACTCCTCGGATCAGCGTCACCTCTCGCTTCTCGGTCGAGCCGGTAACAACAGGCAGAGTGTTGTTCTTGAGCTCCTTCTCGTTCATAGGGCGCACGCGTACGACCACACGCACACACTGCGCTTTGGCCTCCTCTTCGGCGGACATCGTTGGCTTGAGAGAAGAAGGGAGAGGAGGGAGGGAGGGAGGGAGAGGGAGGGAGGGAAGGAGAGGGAGGGAGAGAGAGGGAGGGAAGGAGAGGGGGGGAGAGAGGGAGGGAGGGAAAGAGAGAGAGAGGGAAGGACTGGGGGTGGTCGC
This sequence comes from Isochrysis galbana, assembly GCA_018136815.1. NCBI lineage: Eukaryota > Haptophyta > Isochrysidales > Isochrysidaceae > Isochrysis > Isochrysis galbana. Next base: position 369,162 of record CM030942.1, on the reverse strand, counting down.
CACCGCCGCGACGGTCGGGTCGTTTGGGACGCAGTGAAGGGGGAGGAGGGGAGGCGCGCGGGGAGACCGGACGAGACATTTGAAATGAGGCTGTTGGGAGGGAAGAGAGAGATTGGCGGGGAGGGCGCGCGCGGGGGAGAAGGGGGGGGGGGGGGGGGGGGGAGGCGCGGGCCGGGGGGGCGGGAGGGGGCGATCCATTTGAAAAAGCGAGACTCGTCAGACATTATACTGGTAGTCTTGTAGAAGGTCTTGTCGGCTAGTATCCCTAGCCACATAAAGTACTTATACTTTCGAGGGGATTTTGCAACGCCCCAATAACCAATAATGCCTCAATAGGGTCTCAGCAGCGTATCTCAATAAGTCGCTCTTGGGAGTGCTATTGGAAGCTTCTCACTAACTAAAAAAAACTTCTTAATAGTCTCGCCGCGCGCGCGACCCTGCACAGCTTCTATGCAGCCACGCCCGCTTCCCTTATCCCCCCTCCACCTGCCTTGCGGCTCGTCCCCTCGTGCTCTACCTAGGGGCTGGGTGCAGTAGGTTTCCGGTGGCAGGCGGTGTGTACCGATACCCGATGGCTTTCCTCGCTACTTCTTCTTGCGCCATCGGCCATCGGGCTACCGGTTGTTGCATGTTTTTCTCCAGGTGTTGAGTGTTGGGAGCCTGTAGTCCAGAGTAGCTATGGGCATCTGTACGGTAGGGCGTGGGTCTCGGCGGGCCTCTTATAGTTCAGGCTAGCCGCTCCGCTATGTTGAGCGCTTGAGCTATCAGGGACAGGTTCGTACTCATGACTAGAGCTCCTTTGTTGTTATTTGCAAAGATGGGGGTGCTGAGTTCTCGTGGCGACTTGATCTTCGGTTTCCTGCCTTGGGAAGCCTTGTTCGTCCGAGCGGTCGAGATTCCGTCCGGAGGTTCAAGGCTCCTCACGAGGACCGTGAACCTGTTCAGAGTCTTTTCGATGACCGGCACGTGGTGGTAGGTGTAGTGGTCGAATTCTACTCTGTAGAAGTCGCCTATTATGTACCTCCATGCTATGAGGTATAGGGCTTTCAGGCTGTCTGGCGTCGGCGAGTTCGGGTATGCGAAGAGTCTGTCTTTGGTCTTCTGGGCTGACGATCTGTTTTTCGCGGGGGTGTATCCCGCTACGGCTTCTATGGTTTGAAATATCTGAAGTGTGGAGGGGCACCTAGCCAGGTGTGTCGAGTTCTCGCGGTGTTTTCCGCATAGCCTACATTTTGCGGTGGTCGCCGCAGCGAAACGGTTGCGTGTGCCGATTCTTCTGTGGGTAATGTGTTTAAAGTGAGGGTGCTTGTCGGTGTGTTTCAGCAGGGGATGAGTGTAGAGTTTTGCCACGTGCTTCCACTCGTCGTGTGTTAGTTCTAATTTTCGAGACCATGCTTCGCGTGCTGGCTGGGGTTTGGCCCGGGGGCCGTTCTGTAAGATCTCCCGCGTTATGTCCGACACGGAGGCTTCGTCTAGCTGCGTCTTCACGCCGAGTGTGTACTCATCCGCTAGGGGGTATTCTAGGTGTTTTGGGCCTTTCAGCCCGTCTCCCCATTTAGCGGGGGTGTGGTGGTGTTCTTCCTCGCCCGGTTCTGCTATTTCGGCTGTGTCCGTAGTTTCGCCTAGATAGTTAGTGTTTGTGTATATCCATATATTGTTCATTCTAGTTATGTAGGTGTCGAGAAGCTGAAGAAGAGGTGAAGCCCCCACAGGGGCGGTGGGGGTGAGTTGCCAAGTGCAAGTAGGACTCATACCATCCACATGGGGGTAGTTGCTGAAAAAATAACCAAACCTGAGGTTGCACGTTGCACCCTCTTACGCAGACGGGCGGGGGCAGAAACGGAAAACGGAGACACAGTATCAAGGCGCGGAGGGTTGGAACAAATATCCCACACCTCCAAACCTAAACACATTGTGCTCCGGAGTAGCGCACGAGGACAGATTCCGCAAGGCGGGGTGGCGAGGTGAATGAGGGTGAGGGCGGGAGATGGGTGACGGCAGAGGCAGAGGAAGAAAGAAGGCGGAAGCGGAAGGCATTTCCCTCTTTCACGGCTATGCATGTGGCGAGACTATTAAGTAGTATTTGAAGCGCTAGCGCCTCGATCCATCGACGTTGGCTATCAGGTGAAGAAGTCTGACGAGCAGCAACTGTAATGCGCACAGCTATTGCAATTACGCGACGCCCAGCGGTTGACAATCCTCTAAAGGATACGTGACACAACAGCAACAGCATAGCGCCACGCTACGACACGATCCGAACCAGAATTAGGTCAAGAGTACACCGATGTTGACACGAGACGATATTACCGAGTAGCCCTACGTCCTGCGAAGTCTCAAGACATGCCAAGAGAAGCATGGAATAGCTCCTGGGTTGCCCAACATGCCCGTCATTCTCGCAGGAAGAAGAACCCTCCGTGAATCGTATGGAACAGAAAGATCGCGGGTCAAGAGCATGCCTATGCGATCTAATTCAAGGTGGAGTCTTTGACTGGGCGCGCGACCGGCCTGTCATCAACTACGGTTGTGGCCTTGACGACTGGCATCTTCGGTGTGAAGACGCAGCCGCCAGCGCCGCAACCAGTGCGTTTCAGGTCAGGATTCTTCTTGGACGAGCTCGACCCGCAGAGGGCGGAGGAGACGGCCCCTCCGACGTACTCGACGAGGTCGATCAGCAGTCACAGAACCATGGCTATCCGAGTGCGGAAGGGAGGGAGAGCGAGCGAGAGAGAGAGAGGGGAGCGGAGGCCGGGATTAGTGGCGTGTGCCGCTCCTTGGCCGGCTTCTCTGTCGGCAGTCTCAGTCTCGGCCCTGCTGTCGGCGAGAGCAACGGAATCATCTGAAAGCTTCGTTCGACCCCAAAATAGACGAGGGGGGGGGGGGGGGATGAAAACAAAATTCGTACGCCTTTGGTCTACTTTTTTTTTCTCTGGGCACCCGAGGACCTGAGGATGCCTACATGCTACTCGTATGCTCTTTCTCCGGGCACGTGCGTCCTACTCGCGGGTACGACAGGTGGATTATCCATCTCCTTTCCTCTTTGGGGTAAACTAAGTTTATACTTAGTTCGCCCATGGGGGGGCACGAGCCCCCCTCTCTCTCCACTCCTCCCCTGCCATGGGGGAGGATCCACCCACTCTCCTGGCACGCCTGATGGCTTGCCAGGAGCACACAGCCCTGCTGACCTATTCCTCTCCTCACAGGCCCGCCTGACTCGCCCGCCCTGGCCCGTCGTGGCCTGCCCATTCCTCTGACCAGCCCCTCCTCCCCCTGGGCCCCCCTGTTCAGGACCCCCCAGCCAGCTCCAGTCGACCCGCAGGGGCTCGGAGCGCCAGCGAGGGAGAGGCAGGAGGGGCCAGGGCCATGCCCCAGCCTCACCTGCCCCCTGAGCTGTGCTCCCAGGCCCTGCAGGCCATCTGGGGACCTGAGCGAGGGGCCGCAGGCGCGCGCCATGGGCCCCCGCCGCAGGGAAGAGAGGAGGAAAAGGAAAGAGGGAGGGGAGGGGGGAGCGGCAGCTCTCCCCTCCGGCAGTGACGTGTCTTCTCGCCCCGTTTGGGTAAGAGAAGACGGGGGCGCCAGAGCCAGGAGGGAAGGGCCGCGGCTCGCCGCGGCCACTCGCACTAGCGAGGGAGATTAGCGCTTCTGGGCCCCTATCTCACGAATGCCCCCCCCCCCCCCGCGTTGCTTTTACCCGAAAGGGGTTTTCCCCCAGCGTGGACTCGAGGAGAGGACGCGCTAGGGTGCGCGGGGTCGGTGCGTGCACTGGGGGGAGGACAAATATCGAGGGGAGGGGGCAGTGCCCCCACCCCCCGGTAGCACTCGGACACCTGGCTCGTCAGGCATGGCGGGATTCCGGGACGGAAAAGTTGTGTCCAATTAGCTAGTGGGGTTGGCTAGGATATAACATTGATTATTTTATTTATTACTCTTTGGGGTAGTCCGTAGTCCGAGCGGCGGCGCACAGGTCACAGGTGTCGATGGCTTGAAGCCACCAAGGAGCCCCTTTTGGTGGCAAACGGCCCCAACCCGGCCCGGGTATTGGTGGTTGGTGGCTCACGCCCTTGCCAAGGCCCTCCCCACCTCCAGCCCAAGCCCATGGTGCACGGTTCGCGCCCGACATCTCCCCAGTCTCCTTCGTCCCTCCGCACTCCTCACGTTCATATGAAGGCTGGTAAAGATCCTCAGCTCCACCCAACAAACAGATTTTTTTGAGTGTGCGATAAGAATATTTTGAAGTTTTTACTACTATTCCGTTTACGACCACCATACCAATTGTCCATCATCACCTCCTAGGGCGCTCGACATGATGGCACAGCCTGCCTTCTACCCGCGTACACAAGGGCGTCTGCGCGCGCTATTAAGCGCAGCAGCCGCCACGTCCTATCGGCCCGGCCTCGTCTTGGCGCGAGGCTTGCCGTTGGCACCCTCATGGTTACCGACCCCGTTGCGCACTCCTCGTTGTTTCTTCTTCTCAATGCCTGTACCACGCGCCCGCCCTGTGGGCGCCTTCACCTTGGCCTTCTTGCTGCTCTGCAGCTGCGCGTGAGAGCCAGTCTGCTGTGCCGTCTGTCGAGGCGGCGCGGTCGTCGGCGAGGTGAGTACGAGGTATAGCTTCTTCGAGCGCTCAGAACGTGGGTAGTCAAAGACAAGCCCACCCGTGAAGTTTGCGGCGATGGCGGCGTTGCGCAGCATCATCATGTGCTCCTGCTGCTCAGGGTAGATCTGGAGGACGGCGCGCGCGCCCGGCACTAGCACGGCCTTCAGACCGCGAAAAAATTGGCGCACTCGCTTGGCAGGATCGTGCCCTGCCTTTGTGGCATGACAAAGCCACTGCACTGCCGAGATGGAAATGGCTCCGTCAAAGACTCGCTTCCTCAGCCAGAGCGGCGCGCCAATGTCTGCGCAGAGGAGATCCCTACGGCGCGTCGGCGCGCGCGCCGCGCCAAGCATTCCCTCCGACACATCTAGCCCGACCCAGAGGTGGCCCGCCCTCTCGAGGGGACCGCCAGAGAAGCCAGTGCCGCATCCGAGGTCGAGCAGGAGTCCGCCTCGCTCGCGCAGGTCAAGGAGATGGAGGGCGCGCTCGGCAAGGTGGCGTTGTGTCTTGCCCATCCGAGCGCTCGACTCGTATTTGGCCGCCTCCGCCGCGTCGTAGAACCGGTCGGCGGAGGCGGTGCGCTCGGGCCGCGCGCCGCGAGAGAGCGACATGGCGCGGCAGGCCCACGACTCCCGCTACGAGTAAACTTTAGTGTTCACTTATCACTTATGCTGTTGTACCAAGAAAAAAAAGCATCTGAAGATCCTGGGCTAACACCTACTACAGACTAGGCATCCACTACCTCTCCAGCGACACCGCCCTTATTTCCCTTCTCTCCCTCTCTTCACCTTCGAAACTATTGTTAGAATTTTAGCGATGGAGCGCGCGCCGACCGCTCCCACCTCCGCCCAGCCCCCCGCCGCCACGACGCCCCAAAGGGGCCGCCCCAAGCCGCCGGAGCCGAAGCGCTCGCAGGCCTCTGCACCACCCGACACTGACATCGGCATGGCCCCACCGCCCTCGCCTCCCAAGCAGCCCCAGAAGCAGGGAACAGGCAGAGCCCTATTCCCCGCAGAGCACAATAACAGAGCCACAACATCTGGCTCAGCCGCTTAAGACTATGAATAGGTTGGATTTTGTCCTATCTAGATATCAGGGACTGGAGGAAATCTGCTATCTAGATAGATATAGATAATAGCCCTTATCGCCCTGGCACCATCATGGTGACCAGGGCGGCCGAGAGGAGGGAGAGCGACGCCATCGCTCGCGCTCTCTCATCCAGAACAGCAGAACCGGATAAAAACCTCTTACAATTCTCTCACACCACCACCACACGCACATTCACGGTAACACGTAGATAACTAACGTAACCGGGATACGCGAAGAAGGGGGGTTGAGCAGAAGAGAAAAAGGGAAAGAAAAGGAAAGAAGAGAGGAGGCCCGTCGCCCCTCCTCACGTGAAGAGAGAGGAGAGAGAAGATCTCTCAGGACTTAGAAAGTAAAGGAAAGAAGAGAGGAGGCCCGTCGCCCCTCCTCACGTGAAGAGAGAGGAGAAAAAAAAATCTTCTTAAAATTCCCCGCTACGCGTGCGGCGTGAGGCAGTGTGCTAGTGTACCTCCCTACTACCCAACCTTAACCCCTGACAACCCCCTCCCCCTTTCCCAGTTCCCTCTTACACGTGAAGAGAGAGGAGAGAGGAGATCTCTCAGGACTTAGAAAGTAAACGTGGGAGAGGACAGAGAGGCATCCGTAACAGCCCTTCGGTATCTAGATAGATATAGATACTGGCCTTTGCGGGGGTCCCGGCGGCCGGCGGGGCTAGTTAGCCCTAATATAGCTAGATATCTATAGATATCTGGTATACTACTCATGTTAATTTTAGTCCGTGCTATAGGAATTTGCACCGGAGGAGCGCGCGCGCGAGCGCGCGACGCGCCCCTGCCCCCCCGAGCCTTGCCTAATATTAGTATTAATAGTAATATCTAGATATCTATCTGCTATATGATATATTTGATGTTCGAGTGTATATATATGAGTGCATGAGTGTGTGTGGGCGAATAAACCATACATTACGCTTCATCGATCGCTCGGCCACACCTGCTTGCTCGCGACTCGCGAACAAAGCATAAGGTATATAGGCAGATGGCACATTTTGTAGTAAATGCTCCTTGCTTAGTAGTAGTACATTTGTGTTTTGTAATGTTGTACATAGTTAGTAATTTAGTGGGGGGGGGGGGCAAATGTCTGGCGCGAAGCCTCGCCACTCGCCACAAATGCCAACAACCGCGGCAAGAGACATGGGGCGCAAGCGGACAGCAACTGCAATGGCAATGGCGGCGGTCGAGCGTGCTTTTTCGCATGCAGGGAGGGCGGCTGCACGATGACTTGAAGGTCAAAGGCAGGCCAGTCCGATGACACGCTAGAGCACTGCCTTCTAACTAGTAGTAATGCGGAGTGAGTCTGAGTATGTGTGAGTTCCCTTTCCCTTTGCCTCCGCCGTGTTGAACACGGTGTTGCGCGCGCGCAGCGCGCCTTTAGCTCTGAGCGTATGTGCGCGTGTACGTGCGTGTGAGTGGCTCCGCGCACCTAATAATAGCTTAATATTAGCTTTGCCGCCCACAGCTATCTAGATAGATACTAATGGTGGCTCAGCATTATCTAGATAGATATAGATAGTGCTTTTGGAAAGTAGATAGCCTAATATCTAGATAGTTGTCTAACATGTTCACAGCCTTATTTGATAAGGGCATTGGCGACCCTTTTATGGGTAGTTGTAGGGTCGGTCATGAGATTTACCAGAGGAGGGCTGGTACAGCAGTCAGTCGGATGGGCAGTTTGTCGCGTGTTACAATATGTTACCGAAAATATGCTATCGGTCATGAGTTCATTGACCCTTCTGACCATTCTGACTCATGAATGAACCAAGGCGCCTTGCCTTCATTCGGTGCCAGTTTTTTTTTGAGACAAACAGGAAGGCGCGCGAGGGAAGAGAGAAGGAATCGAGAATATAGGGAATCGGCGGGTATATTGTCTTAGTATGAGCCGATGAAGCGTCGTGGGTGTTGATAAAGGTGAGGTTCCTTAGATGCACTAAGTCGATCTAGGGCTGCCCGGTAACGCACGTCATGCCCCCCACTGCTCGTGCGCGGCGAAAGCCCGAAGCCCAGCTCAGCGCATGGCCGCACGGGCTGATCGGCCAGTCGTTCGACGGCGACCGAGAACCGCTCAGCGGAAGGCAGGACGAGTATGCAGGCCCGGAGGTGTGGACGCGCGCCATGGCCGAGGGAGCGATCGAAGGCACCTGGCGAGACTACCTCGTGGACTCGCGCTTCGACGTGCGCTTTCGCTTCGCTCGCTTCGGAGCGCCCCGGGGCTCCACACGCCCCCGCGACGTCGCCGCGCTCCGCGCGGGATGGCAACCGGAAAGGGCCTCCGAGCGGTCTGCCGCGGCGGTGGTGAGCGACGGAGCCTCTGCCGGCGCAACCGGCCCCGGAGCGTCTTGAGCGCGCCCAACCCCCTTTTTTTTTCTAGTGTGTGCAAAACCGTGCCCCGACCCGAACTAAAACCCGCAACGAAACGCACAGACATGAAATACAAACACAAACACGGTGTCACGAAATAGAAAATGTTCAAGGTCCGGGCCCCCCTTCCCCCCTACGCGGGAGGTTGTCAGATTTGACTCCAAGAAAACCGCGCATTCCCTTCCAAAACCGCGCGCTAATCTGACAACCTTCCGCGTAGGGGGGTAGGGGGGGAAACCAACAACTTTCTGGCGGAGTCGACTCGCTCGTGCAGCCTTCCTCGCCGAGTGGTGCAGCGCCCCCAGAAAGTTGTTGGTTTCCCCCCCTTCCCCCCTACGCGGGAGGTTGTCAGATTTGACTCCAAGAAAACCGCGCATTCCCTTCCAAAACCGCGCGCTAATCTGACAACCTTCCGCGTGGGGGGGTAGGGGGGGAAACCAACAACTTTCTGGCGGAGTCAGCTCGCTCGTGCAGCCTTCCCCGCCGAGTGGTGCAGCGTCCCCAGAAAGTTGTTGGTTTCCCCCCCTTCCCCCTCACGCGGAAAGTTGTCAGATTTCTCCCTTATGTACGACGAGTGGGCGTTTACAACAAAAGGATCATCACGCACAAAAAGAGCATCACGCACAAAAAGAGCATCACGCACAAAAAGAGCATCACGCACAAAAAGAGCATCACGCACAAAAAGAGCATCACGCAGGGACCTCCTCCCACGAAACTTTTACAGCCAGAGGCACCACCGGCGGTACCCCTCTTACAACACTCTTCCAGTCAAGAAGCGTGCGTGCTCTCCTCGCTCCCAAACTTCTTCAGGCCGTGTACGCGCAAGTCCGCGCGATGGAGTATTCGCCCTCTACGAAGGCGGCTTTTAAAGCAACCATCAAGGCGGTGGAGCCCCTCTCGTTCTGCTCGTCGAGGTTCGCGCCGGACTCGATCAGCCACCAAAACCCGCGCGCTAATCTGACAACCTTCCGCGTAGGGGGGGTAGGGGGGAAAACCAACAACTTTCTGGCGGAGTCGGCTCGCTCGTGCAGCCTTCCCCGCCGAGTGGTGCAGCGCCCCCAGAAAGTTGTTGGTTTCTCCCCCTCCCTCCTCACGCGGAAAGTTGTCAGATTTCGAAAGCGCGGGAGGGGGTTGTGACAAATGGCGTTTACAAAAAAAGTTCATACCCCCTCCCCTCTCTCGCGCGGGAATGGAGACGTGTTTGGTATGCGGAGGGAGGGGAACAAGCGCAAGAATTCGAGTCACGGAGCCTGCCCAGTGTGGAGGTGGTCGAGACCCATGTGTTTGCACAGGTGCCGCACTGTGATGCACGAGACCAGGGGGATGTCAAAGTAGAGCACGGGCCCCGGCGCCAAGTGGATCGATGAGATTCCCGTGGTGGGCGTTTGGGGGGTGATGCTGTGAAAGACCAGCTTGATGATCTCGATCATGGCCTCCTCGAGCACATCTCGAGGGGGCACCGCCTGTGCGATGAAGCGCAGCCTCATGATCAACGTGCCAGTTTTGTTTTTGTCGTAAACGTCGGCTAGATAAAACCCGTAACGAAACGCTGGGGTGAGTCCGCGCGGCGAGTCCGCGGCGCGAGTCCGGCTCAACGCGCTCGTGCGCGGCACGCCCGGCGCCGTCTACCAGGCCCTCTCGAGCGCGCCCTTATGCCGAGCCAAGGCGACGGCGTTCTCGTCGCGTACGTGGTGCTGCTCGGCCTCTCCTTCGGGGTGCTCGCGGGGGGACGTCGCTTGGTCAGCAAGGGCGGCTGCGCGCCCTTTTCCGACCGGGTACCAAATGAAGGCAAACGACCTCATTTGAGGAAGGTGCCCCACCCATCCGACTAACTGCCCCACCCATTCCACATTGCCCCACCCATCCGACTAACTGCCCCACCCATCCGACTCCGCCTCCACCTAGCAGCCCTCCTCCGCCTCTACCTCCACCCAGTAGCCCTTCACCACCCGTCTACCTCTCCCTCCTTTTCCCTCCGCCTCCCCCCTCCCCTTTCTCTCCCCACCTCCTCCCCAGACTCCCGCCTCTCCTTCCCACCTTCTTCGCGTCCACCAGGCCACTCCTCCACCACCACTCCAAAAGCGCACGTTCCCCCAGACACCCGCAACTTTGGCCTGGTGCGCCGAGATGGTCGCAACGCAAGACGAGAATGTAGTGAGCGTATTGCAAATGTTCCAGCAGAAGCTCAAGAGAAATACACAAACGTTTACAACGCGCCTGGAGACGCTACAAGGGAACATCGGCATTAAAGAAAAGATCGAACGAGATGTTCGTGAGTTTGGATATGTCATTAATCAATGGCATGATCAATATGATAAGACTACCAATGGACGTCATTTCACCCCACTCAGGGCCGTCCACGGCGGATCCAGCACGACGAAACTTGTTGTTTGCTTTTACGCGGTCGGTGCTCTTTGGTGTGGACATACACTCATCAGTGCTCTTTGGTGTGGACATACACTCATCAGTGCTCTTTGGTGTGGACATACACTCATCAGTGCTCTTGTGCTCTTTGGTGTGAGACGTGGATCGTGATTTCAACGAGATAATCGACCCTGCCCCAAATCGAGTGGATGGAGTCAGACCACGTGTGTGTTTCAACATGTGAAGTGTCAAGTTGAGTCAAGTAACCTCCAGGTGACAACGAAAGGTGTCAGCAGGGATGGGGATAATTGAACGCTTTTGGTCTTAGAAGCCACCCAGGAGCCAGGAGCCCCTTTTGGTGGCAAACGGCCGAGACCCAGCGTGCCGCGTTTGCGGGGCGGCTCCCGAATCGTCCTTACACTTACAGCTCGCGCGATGTAGCGCGACCACACCGATCTTTGCTTACATAGAAAAGCTACTAGCTACTAGTAGTAGCACGTAGCACGTAGCACCTACTAGGCACGTGCAACTCTCTGCTCTCTGCAACAGCACGCGACAACTCAGCGACTCTTCTTTCTGCTACCAGATTGATAGACCACACCCTTCACCCTTCACCCTTCCTCATTCCTCAGGATACCTAGGTAGGTATTCTGGCGTGTAGGGCTATCATTTATATCCACGACTTGTGGAACTCTATAATATTGAGATATGAGTCGGGTTATTTTTGTTTTTATAGAGATATGAGGTAGTAAGCATGTGGAACTATTGCTACTCTACTTACCTGCGCTCCGCCATCGTCATCCTCACGTCCGCCCGCCCGCCCGCCGCCCGCCCGCCCTCTCCTCGCCTCGCGCTCTCTCTCTCTTTCCTCTCTCCCTCTCTCCCTCTCTTGTCTCTCTCCCTCTCTCTTTCTCCCTCTTCCTCCCACCCCGCCCTTCCTCTCTCCTGCTTCCCCCCCTTTCCCCCTTCCGGCCAGCTCCCCTTCTCGCTCCCTCTCCTCCCCTCGCCCTCCCTTCCCCCTCCCAGGCCACCCACCCCGCCCCTTTCCAGATGGACCCCGCCGCTCACGAGCGCCTCTCGTACGTCCGTGAGGCCCGCCAGCTCACCGCGGCCGAGGACCGCCGCATCGCCTCTGCAATCGGGGGCCAGCTTGCTCCCCTCGACTTCCAGAGTGTCTTCCTCAAGGCCCTCGAGTTCAAGAGGAGGCTTCTAGCTCTTAGAGTGATTCAGCGGCGCTCGCGTGCGGCCCTCAGGGCGCGTGCGGCCGCCACCGCGGCCGCCAAGCCGCAGTCCCGACCGCGCTCGGGCGACCTCAAGGCTAGATTCCTCACGTTTCGAGTGATGCGCTCGCGCTCCAACGGGGCAGGGGGGAAAAGGGAGGACAGCGGCTCGATCCGTGTGAAGAGCGCAGACCAACTTCCGGAACGAGAGGCGGCCATCGTCGCGGGTATCAAGCTGCTAAGCGAGCGGCTAAGCTTTGCCGGTCTCGCACAGGAACCCATGGTCGACGATGGCGCCTGCCAGTTCCGCGCACTGTCATACCAGCTGTTTGGCACGCAGGACCGGCACATAGCAGTGCGCCGCGTAGCTGTCAACCACATTCGTTCGCGGCCCGACGAGTATGGCATCTATTTCCTCACGGACCGCGAGTTCCTCTCATATGTCACAGCGATGGAGGAGCCCAAGACATGGGGCGACGAGTTCACGCTGCGCGCTGCAGCCGACGCCTATGGCTGCTCAGTACATGTGCTCACCTCCGACAGTAGCAACTGGCACCTGTGCTACGAGGGCGAGAGCAGTGCGAGTGTTGGGCCAGACACAACCAAGCGTAAGCTCTTCCTAACGTACATTGCCCCCGTCCACTACAACTCTGTCCGGCGTGAAGACATCGCCTCGCTCGAGGCTGCTGAGCCTTGAGCTATAAGCCCAGTACTTCTGTTCTACCACTAGGGCCGCGTCTTGGGGTGCACCAAGCACCCTGGCTGGCCGCGCCAGCGGCGACACGCCTAGGCTTCGACCCAATTCGAGCACGATGGTTTGGCGTTGTGGCCGCGCAAGCTACCACCCTATGTGCTGGTGTGTTGCGCGTTACACGAGTTCCAACCATGAGACGGGCGCCAGGTAAGCGGTCTGGTGCCGATCCCTTTCTCCTCCAGGTGCAGCGTAATTGTCAGGGGTCCCGCAGATGTCTTGAAGCGCACCGAGAGCGGTGCCCCCCGTGGGGCCACGTCCGCTAACTATCAGGCCCCATCACCTGCCCTCTACTATTTCGCTCAAGCGACTCATAGACTCGGCGGCTCAGCACCGGCACATGTAGCACCGCGTCTTCTTTCTTCTTGCCCTCCTACGTGCTATACGCACCAGCTCGAGCGCGCTCTGCGCGCCAGCTGCTCCCTACAAGCACCCTTGTCCAGAGCGATACCGATGACACGAATGATGGCATCGCAACATCGCGATGCCGTCGCAACAGCAGCATAGCATTGTGCAGTATCAAGTAACAAAATCGAATGCGTCTATTGTTAATAGTAGTATTAATATCCCCTCCACATCAGCGACCATCTTTTAAAGTGTTCTCCGAAGTTCAAAAGGTTGAGGGCGATGTGGTTGAAGGCCCAGCTGGCCCTATCGAATGCTTTCTCCCAGTCTAGGGCTAGAAGGAAAGGTCGTTTGCCTTCATTTGGTACCCCTCGTTTCCAAATACGCGATGCGTCGGCACAAAAAAATCGTATAGGATTTGAGCAAAGGCACCCACCTCATAGTGCTCAACCATGTCTATAAATGGAATGGCGGCTGATGATGTAGTACGCAAGCGATTGCAATGCATCATAAGAAAGATGGACGAGAACTTTAAAAAATTCATCACACCTCTCTTTCCGCCACAAGGAATCGGTAAAGAGAGGTCGTTTGACTTCATTTGCTGGTTGCCCGACCCAGTCCAGAATTTCATTCACCCGACTCCCGGCGGGGAGGAGGGCCAAAGCGCCGCGCTAGCCGCCGGTGCTGCTCGCGACGGAGTGGCTCAGAGCCCTCCGGCTCCGCTCGACTCGACAAGCACGAAATCAAAGCTTCCGTCCTCGGCCGCAGAGGAGGAACCTCTCAGGGAACCTTCTCTGCCCGCTGCAGCTTCTGTTCCCGTGGGATTCCCGAGTGATCCCACGACCACTGAGGCTGCGCCAATGGCACCCATTACTCCGGCTGTCATCTCCACGACTGGCTTGGATCAGCTCGTGGCGGATGGCGAGCCTTTGTCCACTGCATTCGGCACCCACCGGGTGCAATCACAGCGGGCCATTGTGGAGCATGACCCTCTCCCACATGAGGCCAACTTCAGTGCCGCTGAGCTGGCCAATGAGGTGGAGGAAGGCCCCCTCCCTCTGATTCAGTTTGACCCACCTCCTCACCTTCGAGATGATGAGTCTGAGGTCGGTGAAGGGGAGGGGATCAGCTTCCGAAGCCCCGCCTACCGGGGCTATGCCCCGCCGTCATCAAAAGGGGTCCTTGATCAAGAGATCACCCCGATCGAGACGGCCGCGGCGCGTCAGGATGCGGAAATGGCAAGGCTTCAGGCGGAGACCAACACCCTAAAAGGGGCTGTGGAGCGCCTACATTCATCCCTTGCCGCGGCAGAGGCGAGGGAGGGGCTTCTCCGGGATCAAGTTGAAGCAGGGTTCAAAGCCCTGACTCAGCTACTCCAAGCCCGCCAAGAGCCCGCTTCAAGTCCGTCCATGTCCATGGATCGGACCGAGGCCCGTCGTGAAGATACCTCGTTGCGATCTATATCCGAAGTGATCGCCGTGGTCGCGCGACATGACGCTCCCCTTCGGGCTCTCCGCTACGTGGGAAGTTACAAGGGAGACACGCTCCGGCCGTCGCTGCGGACTCTCTCTCTCTCTCTCGCTCTCTCTCTCCGTCTCTCGCGACGTGTTTGAGTTATCGGTGATTTGGGGTCGCGGTTACTTCATAATTTGCTTGGTTTGGGTAAATGATTCCGGTGTGTTCGTGAGGCGGTGTATCCTTTTGTTCTCAGGTTCTTTGTCCGGCGTAGTTCGCTATGTCGCTGCACTCTAGCAGCCTAGGCTCCCTCCCTGAGGGAAGAGTTCTTTGTAGGTCTAACCATCTCTTACAACCCATCACTCTAGGGCCGCTAGGAGCGCCTCGCCGCCCCACCGCCCTTCATTCGCCGTTCGTTCCCCGTCCAGACACCCAAATGGGGTTGCCCGACCCAGCCCAGAATTCATTCACCCGACTCCCGGCGGGGAGGAGGGCCAAAGCGCCGCGCTAGCCGCCGGTGCTGCTCGCAACGGAGTGGCTCAGAGCCCTCCGGCTCCGCTCGACTCGACAGGGCACCCCCAGGTGCTGGCGGGCCTCGGCCGGCCAGGAGCGCAGCGCGATGCCCCGCAGCCACCTGTTGACCTTGTAGAGGGTGGCGTCGGGCCCCGCACTTTTGCCTCGCCCGACACTTTTGATCGCGGCTTGTAGTTAGGGCCAGGTCAAAGTTTCGCGCCGGACCCCCCAAAGTTTCGCGTGAAAGTTTTGCAAAAGTTGCTCACCGGCTAGCCAAGTTTCACAGAAAAGTTTTGCGTAGTTTTTTCGGACTACGGGTCATTGGTTGTAGCGTGGAGCTCACTCTCACTCACTCACTACTCACTACTCCCTATCAACTATCAA
Organism: Isochrysis galbana; assembly: GCA_018136815.1. Lineage (NCBI taxonomy): Eukaryota > Haptophyta > Isochrysidales > Isochrysidaceae > Isochrysis > Isochrysis galbana. Next base: position 354,075 of record CM030942.1, on the reverse strand, counting down.
GTTGCAAGTTGCCACGTTTGCGCATCTACTAACTAACGTACATTCACTATACACACAACACTGCTCACACTCACTTAACACGGACGATCATTGTATCGTAACATCAAGCCAGCCTGCACTTGATACGCAAGGCTGCTAGCTTGCAGCAGATGGCCATACATACATTTCAACAGCGAGAACACGCGCTCACATGCGGCAGACGAAGTAGGTGTGAGAGAGAAAGTTATACGAGCCACAGTAGCCCAATGAGGGATTTCGGAATTGGAATGGTTGCATGCCCACCAATGTAGAACCTTAGTGGTGAAGTTAAGAATATCAGCGCGGTCGACCATGAAGTTTTGCGCTGCGCCTTGGTAGACACGGAGTTCTTGCTCCAGCTTATCAGCCAAATTGTGAGACAAGTGACCATGGGGAGTCCTTGTTGGAGTGGCAAGCCAGTGGAGGCAAGCGGCAAGGCCAGGCCCTGGCGTTGTTGGTCTGCAGGGAACAGGACTCTGCCTGTTCCCTGCTTCTGGGGTTGTTGGGGAGGCGAGGGCGGGAGGATCATGTCAACGTCACTGTCAGTCAGTGGGGCAGCCTGCGAGCGCTTATTACCATGGTGACGACGACCATGGTGACGACGACCAGAGCCAGGGCAAGCAAAAGTCGTACGGACGGCATATTTACCCGTACGTCCATTTTTTTTGCATCAACGTTTCGTGCGAAAAACGCGATGCGGGTCGTCGCCTTACGCAACATCACGCGCGCTACACGCTCTACCTGTAAAGAATTTCCGGTCGCGCCCGCGGGGGTACCAAATGAAGGCAAACGACCTATTCCCGACCCAATCCTGAACTTCATTCACCCGACGCTCGGCGGGGAGGAGGGCCAGAGCGCCGCGCTAGCCACCGGTGCCGCTCGCGACGGAGTGGCTCAGAGCCCTCCGGGTAAGCTCGACTCGACACCCAGCCCCGAGTGCTCTGCTACTGCTAAAGGAAAATGTCTTACGTCTCAATATTCTCGCCTCGCACGTGACACTGATCAACTATTCTGAAGCCACGTCCGTTCCCTATCTTTTCACTCCCACCCTGCCTTGTGGCCACTTCACTCGTCCCGCCAGTGAGCTAATCTCCTTGCCGCATTTATTGCTTCAAGTACCCCTACTCTGGGTGCTGTGCACGCCTGCGCAACATGCAACACCATTCACAGGCATGGGCACAATTGGAAGCAAAGAGGCTAGAGACTGAGCAAAGCATGGTGCACCGGCGAGGGTACCCGACGCGGGCCAAGGATCATCCATACTGGCGTCGGAGTAGATAACGACGAGCACTGCCATGCGAAAGGCCATCGGAGCCTCGGCTTCAGCCTAGGCTCTAAAGTTGAGCAGGCGGATCGCTTGCCAGGCCGGCAAGGTAGTCAATCATCCGCTGCTTCGCGCCATCGCGGCAATAGATGTCCAGGGCCCTAGTTGTGATTGCGTGCAGCACAACCCTTGCCACTTGTTCAGCAGTCTGCCCACCAGGAATGGCGCTGCCATCATCACCTCCATGCAAAGAGCTCGTGTGGAACTCAGTGTACGTCGGTCCTGGAGAAACTGTTGTCACGACGATTCCAGGGTGGGTGGCCGCGAGCTCCGAGCGGAATCCTTCGGTAAGTGCATTGAGGAAGTGTTTCGCCCCAGAGTAGGCCGTGCGCGGCAGCACTAGTGGAACACGCCCGAGTTCGGAGCTGATGTTGACGATTTGCCCCTTCCCTCCTTCTCCTTGCTTCTTCATGGCGGAAGCCGCAACCTGCGAGATGATCAGCATGCAAGTCAAGGCATTCGCAGTGACTCACTGGCCATCGCCGGGTCGTGTAGCGAGCGCGCGCGCGCAGTGGACGCGCCAGTGTCGGCAGATGCACAAGCTGGCCACATGGATGTAGCCACACCTGCATCCCGTAGAGCG
>CM030942.1:332399-349550 GCA_018136815.1 Isochrysis galbana | reverse complement strand
CTCCCCTCCCTCTCTCTCTCCCCTCCCTCTCTCTCTCTCCCTCCCCCTCTCTCCCTCTCTCTCTCCTCTCTCCCTCTCTCTCTCTCTCTCCTCTCTCTCTCTCTCTCTCTCTCTCTCCCCTCTCTCTCTCTCTCTCTCCACTTCTTATTTATCTATCGCTACCCCTCCCCCCCCCCTCCTCCCTCCTCTTTTTCCGCCCCCCCCCCCCCCCCCCCCCCCCCCCCTCTCGAGATGCGGCTGGCGGCGGCGCTCTGCACCACCTTCCTCTCCTCCCCACCCGTGGGGCGCCACGGCGCGCCCGTGATGCTGAGCAAGGTGCCACCGGAAGAGCCGATCGACTCTCTCTCCCTCGAGCGCGCCGCCCTCGCCCGTCGCGCCCAGCAGCTCTCACAGTCAGTCAAAGGCCTCTCTCCCGCCGACGCTGCCACGAAGCTCGCCTCTTCTCTCTCCTCTTCTGCCTCTATGGGCGGCGCTCTCGAGGCGCTCGAGCGCGCGCGGCAGCAGGCCGGGGGACAAACACAGGACGACTACGATGCGATCGCCGCCATTGGACGCGGAGCAAGCCAGGAAGCGCTCAAGCAGGCAGACGAGCTGCCCGACTCATTCGAGGACTCTATCAAGAGAGCGGTCGGCGCGCTCGCACAGGCGGTGGACGCGGGCGTCGGACGGCTGGTCGTGGAGTTCGACACTTCTGCGGGAGATGAGACATATACCCTGCTCTCGCGCACCATGCAGTTCACGCAGCCGATGCTGCCCAAGCTTGCCACGGAGCTTGCACTTGAGACACCGGAGGATGCTGAGGAAGACGCGCCTGGTATCCAGCTGCTCTTCCCCGATGAGGGCACAGCAGCCATGGTGAAACAAAAGTGGGAGCTGCCGCGCGGAACAGTAGTTGGGAGCATGGGGCGCACCAAGCTGCTGGAGGGCGCGACCGCTCTGATCCTCGTCGCGCCGGGAGCGACCGAAGTAGCGACTGTGCAGCGGCTCCTCCGGACGATCGATGAGGAGGCGCCTGCCACGCCGGTGAGTGGCGGTGTAGCTGCGCGCTAGCCGATGAGTGTCTGTGTGTCAGTCCTTCTACATGGTATCATATGCACGCCTTGTGCCGGGCCGATACTGCCTGCTTGCACCGCCGCTTTTGCGAGCTGCCTACAGCCACTTCACTGGTTTCACTCCTTTAAGCGCCCAGCTTGACGGTGTGCGTGCCGCTCGTCGCAGGTGTTGATGCTCAACCCGAAGCTCGTGGACATGCAATCCACTGGCTATGGTCTCGTGGGACGCGAGCTTCGCTCCCTCGTCGCTGATACATTTGAGGTAGCCTTCTGCCTCAAGACGCTGCTCGGTGGCGCGCTCTACCGCTCCTTCCCGCGTGACTGGGCGCTTTGGCGCGAGGAGCCCAACGCCACGAACGGGTGAGCTTGATGTGCTCTCGCCCCTGACCCAATTCCTCTCGTTGGACGGTTCTCACGTGCGAGTCTTTACACCGGTTGGCCAAGTCGTGACGATGACTCGATGCACGTGAATGTGGAGACGACCTGGAACACAGCTGCCCATCAGCCATGTCTTGTTGTTGCCCTATCGCGTTGAAACCAACACCCACACCATCTCCCCACCCCCAACGCATGCAGCTATATTGCCGTCTACTCTGGTCCCCGCCGTCCGAGTGGCGACGACGCGGACGAGCTCCTTTTCCCCGAGGACGGCGAGGATGGCGGTGAAGGCGGCTCGTTCATGGACGGCTTTGCAAAATTCGTGAAGGGCTTTCAGGCACTGTGAAGCAAGCGTGAAGATGGCAGTCAACGATTGGCAATCTGTACTGGCACGCGGTGTACCCAGATAAGCCCGTTCATGATCAATTTGCGCCTGGAGGCGGAAGGCTTGAGGTGGCGACAGATCTGGCGCGTAACGGCTATGACGAAGTGACGATGGCACACGCACCAACTGTATGGTGATGACCGAGGACCATGGGGAAGGTTTGCATATTCTGATGGCCTTTGACGAGGCCCACATATGGCGACGGCGCGCGCGTCTAATTTGTCTTTGCTCGTTCCATCCTTCTCCCTACTAGACCTGTTTTTGCATGCCACCGATCTATGACTCTATGTCGTTAGCTTTCTATCGCTTAATTTTACAACTTTAAAACTTCTTACATTATGACATGATGTAATACATTCGCGTATCCGCACGCGCACGCGCGCGGCCTTGCATTCTACTATGCACATACTATGCAAGGACGCGCGAGGCAGGCGAGCCTGCCAGGGAGGGAGAGTGGGGCGAGCAGGGCACATCGGGTCCTGCGGCAAGCCAGCCAGGCATGACAGGAGCGCATGGGTGGTTCCTCCCCCATGGCCATGGCAGGGGAGGAATGGAGAGGGGGGGGGGGGGGGGGGGCTCGTGCCCCCCATGGGCGAACCAAGTATAAACTTAGTTGAGGAGCGGAAATTCTTAAAGATTCTTTTATCGTGATTGCCATCAACGGTGCACGGTGTGCTATCATCAGTGGGCGACAACGCTTGTTCGTCTGCACGTGGCCCGAGTTAATTGATTAGTAGTAGCTTTCTTTCTGCACGTGGCTCGAATTTCGGCCGCTTTCAGGGCGGCGATGTCTCTTGCTCCTTGAGCGCGCGGTCGAGCAGCGGACCTGCCCATCGGCTGCCACCCCGCCCCGCTATACCACGCCCCCTCACGCTGCCTAAGAGCCTCTCGGACTAGCGCCTCACGCGCCTCGCCTCACCACAGCGTTATGCCGGTTGGCCTCCACCACCGCCCGTAGGACGGCGCGCGACGTGTATAGTCCATCCGACATGTACTCGTCGTCGTTGACGCCAGGTTCGCCCGCCGGACCGTGCTGGTCAAGATTCAGGAGCAAAGTCGCGACTAGCGGACGTGTGCCGAGCTCGGCTGACCCAGGCAAAACAAGGGCAAAAGAGCCGTTGGAGCCGAGATGGCCCCACGACTGTTCGGTACCGGGCGGGGCGTCGAGGATGCGCGCGGCCTCGGCGACGCCAATTTGCACACCCAGGCCAAATTCGGCGCCCTCGAATATCTTGAAGAGGCGTGGCTGTTTCGACTGCTGAGCGAGGTCGCTCGCGCTGGTCGGCACGCGCCGCGTCGTTAGGCACTCCGTGAGAGTCGAGCCCGACAGAACACGGCCGGTTGCGATGGCGCGGAGCGCCTCAGCCGCGTCGCGCGCCGACGCGTATGCCTGCGAGCCGGGCATCACCGAGCTCCGCGCAAGGCTGGACCGGTATGCACCGCACTCGAGCCAGGGTAGCTTACCAAACAAGTTCGTCATTGACTCACTGACCACACGTTCGGCCAATGTGGCGTCCGGCTTGTCCGCTGCTGATACGGCGGTGATGAAGGCGGTGAGCTCGAGCATGTCGGCGGCGAAGTCGGCGATAGTCGGGTTTCGCATCTTGGTCCAAGGCTCAGCCACTTCACGCGGTGCCTCGGGCGCGGTGAGAGAAAGACAGCTCGCGCCGCGGCCAGGGAGCGCCGCCTCTGCCATCTCGGCCCATGCGCCGGCGAGCGGCACCCCCGCGAGGTTGCACGCGTGCGCAATGAGCATGCCATAGCTGACAGGCGTGAACTGTTGCCGCGCACCAGCGGGCAGCGGCGGCGTGATTGCCGCGCACCGCGCCGGTGTGGCGCCCAGGTCGCAGAGGTCCTTGAAGGTGGAACAGCACGTGGGCACGTGGTCAATCCAGCCGCTTGTGTGAGAGAGGACGTGCTCGAGTGTCACGCCGCCCGCGGCAACTTCGCTCTTGAGCGAGAGTGTCGAGCCGCGTTGTAGGGCCGCATATTCGGTGAGCCGAAGGACGGCAGTCGCGAGGAAGAGCTTCGAAATGTCACGCAGTTGGAATGCGGTGTCGGGCGTAACTGCACGCGGGTCGAGCGGTGAGGTGTGGCCGATGGCGACATCGCATAGCCGCTCGCCGGTCGAGGCATCGAGCACACAAAGTTGCGCGCCGAGCAGCCGCCCCTGTTTGTGCAATGCGACGAGCGCGCGCTCGCAGGCGGCCGAGAAGGTGGTTGGCGCGGCATCGATGGGTAGCGCTGGGTGGAGCACGAAGCGCGGCGGGCCGATGGCCTGCTCCGCCAACTCAACGTGCACGCCCGACCCGCCGTCGCGCAGCAGGGCCGAGTACCCGGACAGAGTGAGCATCTGAAGTAGCGGCAGCGAGACGCCGAGCGAGGAGGCGACCTCGAATATGAGGTTACACGTCTTGGAGAAGGGGAGGAGCGCGCCCTTGCAGATCTCCTCGACCGAGCCTTGCAGCTTCACCTTAGTGTTGGCGTTGGCGAGGGTTTTCAATGCTTCCTCCATCATCTCAAAATCGGCGCGAGCGGCGTCCTGCGCCTTAGAGTCGCGCAGCAGGAAACGTAGTGTGCCGATCATTGTGTTGGGCGTCGAGTCGGGCGGGCCGTTGAAGTCGGCAGTGGGGACGCCCAAGTCGGCGCAAGCCTGGCGCAGCAGCATCGTGTCCTCCGAGGCGACTGCCATGAAGATCTTGGTATAGGCAGCGCGCTCGATTGGCGCGAGCCGGCGCGCTTGGCCCCAGTCGAGGATGACGAGGCGCGAGGTGCAGCTCTCGACAAGCAAGTTACCTGGGTGCGGGTCGCAGTTAAAGATCTCGCCGTGCATTGTGAGCGAAAACGCCTCGATGAGACGTGTGACGATGGCGCGCACCTCGGCCTCGTTCGCGCCCGCACCGCCCTCCTTCTCGGGCCGACGGCGCACGTGTTTGATGTTGGTGCCATCAATGTACTCCATGCCAAGCACGCGCTTGGTGACGAACTGCGGGAGCACCTCGGGCACGGTGACCGAAGCAGCGAGGGGCGACTCGCGCAGCGCCTGCCCGAGGTGCCGTGGTGGTGGAGTAAGATGGGCTGGGATGGGGATGGTGGTAGAGTGAGACGGGCTGGGATAGGGGTAGGGTGAGGGTGGCGGGGTGGGGATTGGAAGTGCCTAGGCTGGAGAAGGTGGTGGATTGGAGGGCATGGCCGCACACGCCGCGACACCTGTCGTGCGACAATTTGGTTGCTCGCCTCGAGCCGAAAGTCGAGCTCGTTGCGCGTCAGCACGGACAGATCGCGCACAACCTGACGCAGGTCGTGGAATAGGTGCGGCAGGGCAAGCGAGACGAGGACGGCAACGAATTGAGACGCGTGGATGTCGATCAGCAGCGCGGCCTCTACATGTGCATGTTGGACCTTGAGCACGCCCTGAACCTCCTCCACCGCGCCACCCTCGCGTGTCACGCGCAGCCGTGCGCGGTGCACCTGTGCGATGGTGGCAGAGCCAAGCGGTGGCCCCCGGTCGAGCGTGACCGTCTTCCTCCAGTCACGGCCGAGCTCGCGCGCCAGGAGACGCTCGACGGTGGCGAGATCGTCCGCGGGCATCGCATCTTGCAACTTGGCCAACTCCACCCGGTAGATCTCGGGTAAAGCCGACGACACGGATGTCGACTGGGCCAGCTTCACCCAGAAGCCGCCGAGTGCGGCGACAGTATCGTAGATGAAGCGCGCATTAGTGCGGCGCGTGAGCTCCCACATCGCCTCCTCCGCCGCCGCTGAGCGGCCGAGCGACGTTAGATGAGTAACGAGTGTGTTGGCGCCAACAACGAGGCACATCCAGCCGATACGGTAGTAGCGCAGGACAAAGTTGCGCACAAGCGCGAGCAGGAGGCCGATGGCGCAGATAGCAAGGCGGCCGTAGCTCACACCGTATGGCCCGCCTCCCACGCCGCCCGTGTGCCGGAACGCCAGCGCGAGGCCGGCGACCGTCGTGACAACTGAGACGGCTCGCAGGCACGCCCAGCGGAAGCGAAATCGCGCGAGCGCGCCCTCAATCATCAGCTCGAGCACGAGGTCGGCCGAATCGGCGCCGGTGCCAGCGGTGCCGCCAGAGGCGGCGGCGGTAGCCGAGTTGGCCACCGTGCCACGCGGCGTGATCGGTGAGCCCACCACTGGCGAGAGCGGCGAGCCGAACGGCGAGCCCTGTGGCGAGCCAAGAGGCGCAGAGCCAGTAGGCCGGCGGCGAAGGCCTGCAGCTCCCGCCGCAGCGCACCGGTCGCAGATGCGCGTCTTTCCGGCAGGCGAGAGGCGGCGCGGAGCGCAGCGCGCACAGCAGACCTCGCCACAAGATCGACAGTGGTGCCTCCGGCGCGACACACTGAACGCGCGGCAGCAGCTCATGCACGCAGCGGCCTCGGCGTCGGGCACCCATCGCACCACGGCCGGCGCTCCCTCCCCAAAGAGCAGCGCGCTGAGCAGCGGCTCGAGCTGTGCGGCATGGGCGGCGAAATCGGATGCGAACGCATGGAGAGCAGCCGAGTCTCCTGTCAGCGAGAGCCGCCCGCTCGCCATAAGCCCGAGCGCAGCGGGCTGTCCCTGCGAGAGAAGTCTGCGGAGCGCCTCCTCATCCGCAAAGCGGACTACGGTGGGCACCGGGAGATTTGGAGGCGCTGGTGGCGTCGCTGCGTGGTTGGAGGCGTGAGGGTCTGATAGGAGTGTCACATGGAGCGCCTCTCCCGCTGCGGCTGAGGCGCGGAAGCCCGTAGAGCCCAAGTAGAGGAGGATGTGGTGAGGAGAGGGAGGAGGGGGGAAGGAGGAGAGCGTGGAGTTGAGGGAAGAGAGGGCCGAGGAGAAGGCAGGGGACGGTGAGGGTGTGGGTGAGGAAGGGGAGGGATGCGGCATTGGGGCGGAAGGTGGGGGGGTTTGGGGGTGGGGAGGAAGGGCGGGGGAGGAACCGGAAGGCCAGCAGGGAGAGGGCGGTGGCTCTCTCTCTACTCTCTCTCCTCTCTCTCCCTCCCCCTCTCTCTTTCTCTCTTTCTCTCTTTCTCTCTTTCTCTCTTTCTCTTGATCTCTCTCCTCTCTCTCTCTCACCCTCCCCCCCCCCCCCCCCCCCCCTCTCCCTCTCTCTCTCTCTCTCTCCCTCTCTCTCTCTCTCCTCACTCATATTGTATATGTTCTCTCCTGTACCGTTCTTCCTCCTTTTACGCGGCGTTGTTTCTGGAATCGCTACGAGAGAGAGATTCTTCCAGGGAGACACCCCACACATTTATGAAATAGACGGAGGAAAGACCGTAAGAAAGCGCTCGAGAGGTTTGTTGGCGTCAGTCGTCCGGTGGTGTGTCGTGTCTCTCTTGAGCATTTCTCCTGCATCCTCACCCGAATTACAGAATTCTGTCTCTTCCCAGAATTACATAAAGAGAGTGATACGGCGGTGGGGCGCGCTGGGCCTAGAGAGGGGGGGGGAGCCTGCTGCTCCCCATGACTTTCTTCTCTCCCGCTCTTTTCCCTCTTCTCAAGCCATTTCATTACATCTACTGAGGGAATGGCGAGGGATGCCCACTCCACGTGGCAAAGAAGAAGAAGAGAGAATTCGGGGAGATTCCGCGAGGCTTCCCTTCGGGATCCTTTACTGAGTATGTGGCTGAACCTGTAAATATCTTGGGAGATCCATTTTTGGAAGTTCAAATACTCCAGAGTAGACAGTCATAGTATGATTCTTGCGGACACAGAGAGCAGTGGAAAACGAGAGATTTCCGGGGTTTTTTGCAGGGGTTTCACTCCGATTTCACCAAGGTTTCACTCCGCGTTTGACTTCAAACGCGGAGTGAAACCTCGGTGAAACCATGTTTGTTTAACTCCGCCCAGTGGGCGCGAAGAACAACTCTGGCGGGTTTCACTACCAGTTTTTTGCTTCTCCGCGAGCGATGGCGGTGCGCTTGCGCCCGCCACCCTGGGAGCGAAAGGGTGGGGGTGCGGCGGCACCGGGGCCACGCGAGCCCGCGCGCGCACACCAACCTCACCTATCATCACCTCACTCTCGCCCTCTCCCGGCACGCCGTGAACGCAGGCCGAGGCGGACGACGCGAACAAGAAGTGGCGCATGGATTGGACCGAGCCGCGGAAGATCGCTCTGCTGAAGCAGGTGATCGACTGCGGCCCGAAGGCCTTCATGACCTTCAAGGAGGGCAAGTCAAGGGACGGCGAGAAGCACACCCAGGCGCACGCATGGACGAACAAGACCGACGGCATCCTGACGCTCACCTTGCTGGACGAGAGCTTCAGGGAGTTTGGGGACGTTTTCCCCAGCCCCTACACGTCAGTGCTGAGCTCCCTGAAGAGGTGGCTGAAGGTGTGTGCGCGCATGCTGGGCTTGGCTGGGTTCCCAGGTCGAAGAAAGCACGCGCCGGCGCCGGCGTAGCGCGCGCTACGCGTGGGCAGGGTGCATGCGCTTCAGTTCCACTGCTCACCGTCTCCACTTCGTTCGCGATCGTATTGCAGGAAGGGGCTCACTTGTACACCCAGGGCAAGGAGCAGCGAGAGCCCGTACAAGTCGACCATCCAACGCAAGTGGAGGACACCAAGTCGGAGAAATTCACAGAGTACGAACAGCTCATCGTGCAAGTGGCGGAGATCTACAGGATGGCAAACGACGAGGCGGCACGTGTCAAAATGCTCAAGGAAGCCGACCGCGCGGCCGGCACCGCGCAAGACGCCGCGGCTCGGGCCGCACACAAGGCTCTCAGCGAGGAAGAATTGCACGTGAGTAGACGCACATGTGCCCCGGCCCCTCGCACCCCACCAGCGCGAGTTGGCTGCCATCACCCATCACGTGCCCTCCGCCCTGCAGGCGGCGGAAAACGGCGCGGCTAAGAACAACAAAGACGACGCCAGCAGCACAAGCGGGCCGGAGCGCATTGGGCTCGAGGATTACGTGATCGGAGTCGTCGAAAGCGGTGAGGACCCGTGCCTCACTCCCCAAATGCTCATTGAAGACCCCTCCAAACGCCCAGCAGGGTACACCCTGGAGGAGCCGGACGACGAGGGCAAGCAATGGCTTGTCAAGGTGCGTTCGGCGCCTTCGTCGACCGCGTCCAAGGCGAAGAAGGCGAAGAGGGCACACGGGGCGCCGGCGAGCACCCGGGAAATCCTCGCGGAATTCATGCTGTCCAAGCGCGAGGACAGCCTACTTAAGCGAGAGCGCCAAGCACACCAAGCTCACGTGGCGGAGCGCAGCGTTGCGGTGGAGGAGGCGCGTGAGGCGCGGCAGGTGGCGCGTGAGGAGGCTGAGGCGCAGCGCTTGGAGGAGAAGTCCCGGCTCGAAGCGGTGCGCCTCGAACATGAAATCAAGATGGACGAAGCCCGGCTTGAAGCTCAAAGAGAACACGAGCGGCGCACCATGGAGCGCGAGCGCGAGCGGGAGCTTCGTGAAGATGCGCGCGCGGAACGTGAAGCGCAAAACGCAATGCGAATGCAGCAAATGATGATGGAGCAGCAGGCCGCAATGATGCAATTGATGCAGCAGATCCTCCAAGTGAACCGCCCCTCTGCCGGCCCTTAGTTGATTGTTGAGCGTAACACTGTACTCGCGAGGCCCTTTCGCCTTCCGAGCATGGCGCCGAAGGCGTGCACTCGCAGCGTGTCTGTCTACTTGCTACTCGTTGGCGTGTATTTGCTTGTTTCAGCGCAGCCATGGGCCCTGGTCACCCGTGTGCCTTTGCCTAATATTAATAGTTAAATCATCAAACCCTATCCTGTAAGTCCAATAAAGGCATACGATGAAGCACCCGATTCTTACACCCCCCCCCGCTGGCCACCGACTTCTGTTATAAGTTACAACTCCCCCCCCCCCCCCCCCTCTCTCTCTCTCTCTCGCCTCCCTCCCTCCCTCCCTCCCTCCCTCCCTCCCTCCCTCCCTCCCTCTCTCCCTCTCTCTCTCCCTCTCTCGAGAAACCATTGTTATAGTTGCAGCGATGGAGCGCGCGCCGACCGCGCAGGCGTGCGACGTCGACCAAACCAAAAAGTTTTGTGTGTCGAGACCAACGACTTCCGAACACACACTCGCATCGAACTCGCACCGAGCGCCCAACTACTGCGACTAGGAGGAAGACTAGGAATCGAACACACCGTCAAGTATGAGAACAACACCGTCACACGGTTACAAAGGACCAAGGATAACACCCGACCAACGGTAACATGGGGGGGGGGGGGGAGAAGAGGGAGTAGGGGGTAGGGGGCGAGGGGGGAAGGGGGGGGGGGGGGCAAGGGGAGGGGGGGGGCTGTGCAACTAGAAATTGGCGGAAGCTTTTCATGGTGGTATTTGTCGAAGAGAACCCGAACTTGAGGCCTCAGCCTCTTAGCATCACTTCTAACACTACTAATACAGTTGTTTATGTTACATTGTAAGTGAGGCTACACGGGACACGGGGAGGACCATCACCTATCAAAAGGGCCCCCCAGCCATGTATGTCTGATGTCTGAAGGGCAGGAGGTTTCATACCAAACTTGTGGGAAATAATGCTACCGTACAAGCACGTATGCATGTTGGTGAAAAGACTAGCCACCCGGAGGAATGCCCCGACATCACCGAGGAACGTGCCCGGGAAGTTCTCGCCGAGGAACGTGCCCTTCACCTGCTTGTGGTCGGCTTATGGACGCGAGACGCGAGCACTTGTGTCCTTCTCCCGGTCCTCATCCTCCTTGACCCAGCGTGCCGTGGAATTCCGATTTCCATCCTTTATCGTTTATTGATTATCCCCCCCTTAGGAAGCTCCGGGGGGGGAATTCTAGATTCCATCGTCCTTTATCGATTATCCCCCCCCTAGGGAGCTCCAGGGGGGGAATTCCGCCAGATTCCATCCTTTATCAATATCGATTATCCCCCCCTAGGGAGCTCCAGGGGGGGAATTCCAGATTCAATCCTTTATCGATTATTGATTATCCCCCCCAAGGAGCTCCAGGAGGGGAATTCTAGATTCCAGATTCCATCCTTTATCGATTATCCCCCCCCTAGGGAGCTCCAGGGGGCAGGGGGGGAATTCTAGATTCCATCCTTTGTCGATTATCCCCCCCCCCCCTTTGGGGGGGGGGGGGTCCGGGGCTAGGAGCCCACCAGGGGCTAACCCATCATCTCGCTCTCCATCTGAGCCAGTGAAACTTGTCTTTTGCAGTGGCAGGTGCCCCCCCCCCCCCCCCCATATAGCTTGGGGGGGCATGCATGCTGCTTGTGAGGCTGGGCTGAGGAGGGCGCTTGAGGAACAATTGAGAAAAAGAAGGGTGAGTGGGTAGCCTTGGTCACAACACTCAAGGCACGGTCTCCCAGAGGGAGTTACACGTTACGCATCATGAGGTTGGATCTTGTGCAAGGCTACCCCACCCCTCAAGACCGTGGGTGATGGTAACTCACAGGAATGCAAGGCACGGTCTCTCATAAAGAGAGTTACACGTAACGCATCATGCATCCTGTGGTAGTTTAAGGACATTTCGGTCCCTATGCTTGAGAGGATGCATTTATTGATTTCCCAATTTTCCAAGCACAGTGGAACAATAGAACACACACTCCACATTGTCCAGATGCTAAGGAACACTACCACCCACATGCAGTGCAACAAAGACTAAGCCATCTGCTAGAAAGGGGTCTTGGGTTGTTCCTCTCCCTCTCACCATTGCTCTGCCTCTCCCTCTCCCTTGATCTCTCAATGTCATTCTCACTATCGCTCACCTGCTCAGTCTCTCTCCCTCCCCTCCCCTCTCATTGTGACAACCCTCCCCCTCCAGCTCCCCCTCACCCTCACTTTCCTTCCTCCCATCCTCATCCTCGTCGCTCGCCCTCAGCTCCGCGCGCGCACCTCATCGCTCTGCCTCTCCCTCTCCTTCGATCTCTCGATGTCGCTATCGCTGTTACTAAGCTGCTCACTCTCTCTCCCTCCCCTCCCCTCTCATCGTGACAACCCTCCCCCTCCGGCTCCCCATCACTTTCCCTCCTCCCATCCTCACCCTCGCTGCTCGCCCTCAGCTCGGCGCGCGCTCCGACTGCCAAGGGCTCCATTGTGACGGCCCCATGCGATCGGAGCCGTCGCGCTAGAAGCGCACAGGCCATGTGAACTCGGCTCTCGCGGCTTCGAGCGGCGTGAGCGCGGGCGGTGAGCGCCGAGAGGGCATGGGGAGCTCTGGGGGCTCCATGGGGGGGCGCGAGGCGCGCATCTCGCGCGAGAGAAGGGCGCGCCCCCCCGCGGTCCACCCGTTCCCGCGGGAGCCTCTTACGGCGCAGTGAAACCCCTCGCGGCCAACAGAACGCTGTTTCCCTTTTGCAGAACGTTGTTTTCCTCGGGTTTCACCCAGCTTTACTCGGTAGTCGAGCAAGTGAAACCCCGGAGTGAAACCCGAGTGAAACCTTCTCAAAAACCCTCTTTCGTTTTTCTCTTTTTCTTCTGTTTGGCCGTCGGGGTCGGGGGTGCCGCGCTGGCTCCCGAATGAACGCCGCCGTCCGCTGCTTGTCGCCCCCTTGTCGAACACGCGATGACTACAGGCTCGTAGGCAGAGGGCCGTTCGACCGAGCCGGCAGCTGACGCGGCCGTAGAAGGTTCGTTGATTGCTGTTGACGGGTAGATGTCTGACAAATCGTAGTAGGAGTCGGGTCTGACCATGCCTGCCATTGGACGCAGCGAGCGATGAGGTAGGCGGAAAGTCGGCGAGTTACGACGAGGGGCGTCGGAGGGTAGGGACGAGGCTAGCTAGCGAGCTAGTGGAAGCGAGAGAATGAGAATGAGAACTTCTTAGGCCCGAGGTAGGCACGAGGGACTACAACGCATGGACTCAAGAGAGTTAAGGGAACAGAACCACACAAACTAAACCAAACAGAGCGAAAACTAACCACACCGGGACGGACGGTCAGACGTCGGCACCAGAGCAAATCAGCAACGCGCAGACATGCGACAGAGGGGTCGGCACAACGAGGGCAGACAGACCTCGTTGTCGCATTCGCGAATCGACGCTCGTTAGGCTTCTCTTCGTCGTTCGCCTTCCTGCCGGCTTCCTTGCCAGTTCCTTCCGCCCCGGTTTCCCGCTTGTCTCGAAAACGGTTTCACCGCATTACGACCAAGCTTAGTGGGGAAACTCCTCGTCCAGTTCCGTTGCCCGAAAATCTCGTTCATCTCGTCAGGCCCTCGGGCCATCTCGTTCATCTCGTCGGGCCATCAAGGCCATCTCGTTCATCTCGTCGTCGGGCCATCAGGCCATCTCGTTACATCTCGTTCATCTCGTTACGACAATCCAAGCTGAGGCTTTGATTTCCACAATTTAGAGACATAAGGATTCCGCTTGCAGAAGGCTCGCGAGAACGCTCGTGATTAAGTCGGGGGGTGTCGCATTCGCGATGTCTCAGAGGCAAAAAGAAATAACAGTAAAGAAAAACAGTAAAACAGTAAAAAAGAACAGAGGAAGAAAGAAGAAGAAGAGTGAAAAAGAAGAAAAAAACCTAGAGTATATAGGGCGGTTCTCAGCCCTTCCCATCGGCCCTATGGCTACGTAAATTCTCGCGTGGCATAGTGGTTCAACCCACCGCCTCTACCAACCTTTTGCTCTGGGTCGCGAGTTCGAGTCCGGACGGAGCGCTCTGCAGTTCGAGCCCCGCTCCTTCTCCTCTCCGCTCTTCTTCTACAGTTAAATTTCACGCTCTTCTTCTACAGTTAAAATCCTGCCTCCCTACCGTTAAAAATCCTGCCTTCCTACCGTTAAAATTCCTGCCTTCCTACCGTTAAAATTCCGCACTCCGCCTACTGTTAAAATCCTGCCTCCGTCGCCTTGCCAAGACATTTCCTCTGCCTTCCTGCCGGCTTCCTTGCCAGTTCCTTCCGCCCCGGTTTCCCGCTTGTCTCGAAAACGGTTTCACCGCATTACGACCAAGCTTAGTGGGGAAACTCCTCGTCCAGTTCCGTTGCCCGAAAATCTCGTTCATCTCGTCAGGCCCTCGGGCCATCTCGTTCATCTCGTCGGGCCATCAAGGCCATCTCGTTCATCTCGTCGTCGGGCCATCAGGCCATCTCGTTACATCTCGTTCATCTCGTTACAATCCAAGCTGAGGCTTTGATTTCCACAGCCACACGCGGGGGAAGGGAGGGGGGTCCCTCACCGACGCCATTGCCCTTCGTGGGGCGGGAGGGGGTCGTTCGGAGGGGGGAGGGAGTTGGCGGGGCAGGTAGGGGGGGACCCTAAGGAATCCTTGGACACCCAGGGGAGGTGGGAAATAGTGGTTAAAATGAGTGAGTGACCGGGCTATTAGCTGTAGCGAGTGCAGCGATTAATAACGTCGGGTTATGGGCGGAAGGAATGGGAACGAGGGCAAACGAAAGGGGTGCTGCGTGATGTGCAATATGCAGGCGCATGCACGCAGTAGCAGCAACTCCACTAGTGCATGCAGGCGCACATGCTCCGGTAGCCAGTTCTAGCTAGAGGCAAGCGCCAAGCGATCAGATCGTAGTTGAACGGACAATTCGGGAAGACAAAACGTAGAGTAGAAGGAAGGGAGAAAGTGACTACAGAAAGGCGGCCTCTCGCGGGCTCACGTGGAAGCATCGGGATAGGGAATGAGGCTTTGCACTAGCGGTCCGTCCGGCTGCACAATGCAGAAAAGCCCGGACAACAGCGGAAGAGGAGTGAAGCTCGGCCATAAATAGAAACCTCTCCACCACAACTAAGGTGAGCAGTCGGTAGCACGCAAATAGCTGGAAGCGCGTGCCTTGGACCGCAAGGACCGCCGTGCTCGGCATCTGCACACCAAGTGGTCCATGATGCCCTGAGGGCGCGCCCCACGCCGTGTGAGCAATATGCGCCTCGTCGTCCCACGCGTATGCCTCAAGTCCTGGCCGAGGCCAACGTTGCACAAGAAGCAGGGTGGTTGCTAGCTCTAGCCGGCGCGTGAGGTATGTCCTGCGTGCGCCGAACCACATGCGCACCCGACTGCGCTCGGCGTGGCCCGCGATAGAGCCCGCCCGCATGCCCCTGGTAGACCGCGGGCGCTCTTCTCCCAATTACGCCGCAGCAGGCGCCTCGCCCTTGGCCTTATCGACACTTTTCTCGGCATCAGAAAGCCGCAGTAGCACGTGCCTCAAGACGTCGGGCGAGGTGAGAATCCCGACAATTATCCCGGCGTCGTCGATCACCGGTACATGGTTAAACCGACGGCGGACCATCAACCCCGCCACCGATGACATGTCGGAGGACGGCGAGACGGCCACTGGATTGCGCGACATGGCGCCTGCAACAGTACCGGCGAGCGACTTGGAGACAGCATCTCGCCACTTGCCCGACTCAAGCTGAGGGTTGAGGGGGTGGAGAGCGTGAGCGCTCACGCGGCTGGTGCGGCGCGCGGTGTAGCGGAGAGGCAAGCGTCCGCACAGGTGAACCGCCATGACCACCGGCGTGCATGGAGAAACCAGCGCGCTATAAGCACCTGCGACGCGTCCGCCTTGTTCTCGAGGTAGAGGAAGTCGAACTGCGTGAGCACGCCGACCAACTTGCCGTCGATAGCGACGGGTGCACCAGTGATAGAGTTCTTGTTTAGGAGCTCCGCTGCCTGGCGCATCGGCATCTCAGGCGACAGCACGACAGCACGCTCGATCGGTGTCATGAACTCGCCCACCTGGCGGGCGGCAGGCACGCGATAGGAGGCGCATCCGCAACGTGCCAGGCGGGCGGCGCGGCTATGTGTGCGAATCAAACGGGCGTGACTGATGCACGAGGAGAAAGAAGGCGGCGGGAGGCGAGCGCCGAGGCGCGGCAAGTGCACCTGATCGCATGGCGAGCCATCGCGCAATGTGCATGTCTCGACCTCCTTGCTCGCCAGCACAGTGGGGATCCGCACGTTGGACTCGTCGCTCGACGCCAACGCGAGTTCCTCGAATTCGAAGTGGGCCTACATTTCGTCGCACAATGAGGGCATCAGTGGACACTCCCATCTGCATAGGTACAAAGCGGTGAGAGAGGAAGGGGGAAGGGGGGCGGGGGCCGAGCAGCTGCATACCAGGGCCCGCGTGGTCAGCACCCCTCCCCCATCGCCCCCCAGCCTTCCAGTCCACCCTCCGCACGGGGGCCCTCTTCCTCGCCACACCACTTGGTGATCTAAGGATGGAAGGGCCCCTCTTCTTCTCCATCGCCCACGCGTTGTGCCATCATGTGCCAGCAGCCTCCTCTCCCTCGCCTTTTCCATCCAAGGGAAAAAGCCGCACACTCGCTAACCTCACCATACCCACCTCACACTTTCACCCGTTGCTCCCCCACTTGGTCGGCTCTGTGCAAGCGAGATCGTGGGTGCACGAGCCGTAGGAAGCAGTGGGAAGGAAGCACGGCCCTCCTCCTCACCACTCTCTCCCGCTCCCTCCCTCCACTTGCATGGCCGCTCCCAACCATCTCCTTCGTCTCCCTCCCTCCCTCCTCCCCTCTCCCCCGCCGCCTCCCCTCCCTCTTCGTGGCTCGTTTTCACCTTCCACTTTGTGGGCTCACTGAAGCTGACTACGACGGGGTGGACCGGCGAGAGCTTCTCCTTCTCCGGCTGGTATACCCTCTCTACCACGCCCGTCAGCCCTTTGGCCACGAAGCCAGCCTTGTTCTTAGGCACGTGGAAGAAGGTGGCTTCGCTGAGCACCTTGACCTCATCGCCCACCGAGAAGGCGCACAGCCGCACGCTCGCGCGTGGAGCTACGCGCGAGGAGGAGGAGAGGGAGGCCAGGGAGAGCAGCAGCAGGCGGCGCATCGCGGGAGGGGGCGGAGGGGAGAGGCCGAGGGGGGAGAGAGAAGGCAGGGGCAGAGAGAGAGAGAGGAAGAGAGGGAGAGTATGTGAATATAAGTGTGAATCTGTGTTTATGTATGTATATGTGTGTTTGTGTGTATGAGAGAGAGGGGGAGGGAGAGAGAAAGAGAGGAGGGAGAGAAGGGAGAGAAGAAGGAGAAGAAGAAGCAGGAGGAGGAGCAGGAGGAGGCGAGGAGGAAGAAAGGGAGGGGGACTCAAGAGAAGAACTCACAGAGAGGGAGGACGGGAGTGGGAGCCTGCGAGACTAATCTTACATGGCTCTCTTCTCATCTGATGCAAAGGACGGCAGCGCGAGGAAGTGAGACCCGCCGCGCGTCTCTCTTCTCTCTTCTCTGGGGGGGGGGGGGGGGGGGGGGGGGGCTTCCCTTTGAAAGTATAATATCTCCCACCGGATCTCCCCCCCCCCCCCGGGGCGGCCCGCTGCCTCCTCTCTCCCTCTCTCCCTCTCTCCCTCCTCCCCTCCCTCTCTCCTCTCCTCTCCCTCCTCTCCCTCTCTCCCTCTCTCTCTCTCCCTCTCTCCTCTCTCTCTCTCCTCTCTCCCTCTCTCC
>CM030942.1:315095-332299 GCA_018136815.1 Isochrysis galbana | reverse complement strand
AGAATGTTCACACCTTTTACTGAAAAGGTCCACACATCTTTTCGACTATTAGAACTCTCCTCTAACCTCTAACCTCTAACCTACTTTTTGGGTTGCTTCTTGGGTTGCCCCCAATCCCTAACCCTAACCCGAATTACTTAGGGGTGGTTAGGGTTAGGAGATATGTATGTAGCATACGCGATACGCGTACCCGCATACGTATAATCGTAGTAGTATATGTATATACGTGCATACGCCGCCGAGCCGCCGAAGAGCCTCCGCCTGAATAACAGGAACAGGTGAGGAGAACCACTGAACAAGAACAACGTTGAGGATTGGCCTTGAACACAAGTGAACATGAACAATGTTTGAGTTTTTAGGCGAACGCTAACTGAACGTTGGGCCCTAAAGTAAACGTTAGGCAGCCCTACCAGCCCTAGCCTCCTCTGCCCCCAGCCCCCAGAGCTGGCCTCCAGGAGCCTCCAGGGGTCGCCAGGGGCAGCTGCAGGCTTGCCGCAGGCGCGCCATCGCGCGTGCCTGCAGGAGAGGGGGGAGAGAGCGCGGAGAAGGGGGTGGGCGGAGCGAGAGCTCCGCTCACCGAAAAATAGGTAAGTCCCGCACCTGTTTACAGGATAAGTCGGGATGCAGAGATATTTTTGAGATATTTGGGTAGGTGGCTTGGATATAACAGGGATATTTCCAAGAGATATTTGGGTGGGAAAAGAGGGATATCCTGGCCTACCCCTATGAAGAGCTTGGTGGCATAAGGAGGGAGGAGGGAAGGGTGCTTTGCGCTTGCCGCGGCAAGGAGTCCTGTCTTGAATGAGCGCTAGTCCCGTCCCTTTGCCGCGGCGCGACCCATAAAAATTTGTTGAAAATTAATAGAGAAAAAGGCGAAAGTGGGCAAGGCAGGATGAGGATGCATGCAGCACACGCGTTTGCCGCGTTTTCCTTCCAGCAGGGGGCTCGTCCTGTGCGAATCGCCTGCACAAAATATAGCTATGCCAATGCACGAGCATCCACGCGTGCGCAACTGCACACACCGCAGATGTACGCATATTCGGCACTAGAATCAGTGAGCCGGGCAACTAACCTAAGCGGCGAGACAAATGAAAAAGAATCATGCCCCTTCTCTCGCCTCTTGGATGGTGCTTGGCGGTGAATGTTCGCTCACATGGAGTGCATTGTCCATAGATTATGGCGCATAATTCCAGCATCACGCTGATCCCTACGGTCTCAATTTGGTTCTGGTGCCCGCAAACCTAATAAAGCCAACAAAGAGCGATGGCTCACGGCCCAGGGCTTCTACTTGCTCCCCGATTACTTGAAGACAAACTTGGACATCCCGTTCGCAAGCTCCGTCATCTCGACGAGTGCGCTCATGCACTCCAGACGCAGCATCCCACCGCACCGTGCCGCTGTGTTCATCGATTCTGCACCCAAGTCATCACCAGTGCTGATTCCCCTTCCCAAGTCGGGCATTCGAGCGGTGGCGTCCCCGTCGTTCGCGTGCTGCTTGTTCGCTGTCGCCGAAGCATGGCCAGAAGTGATGGTCGCACATTCCTTGCATGTGCGCTCCCCGGCCTTCTTTCTCTTGCGCTGGGTAACGGAGAACTCACACCGGTCCAGCCAACGATGGCACTCGCGACAACAGTCAAGAAAGCTTGGCGGCGCTGACGCGGCTGGCACAGGCTCCTCTTCCTTTAGTTGGGCCATCGGCTCGACAGGCCGGGACAGGCGCTCGCCCTTGCGTGCGCTGGCATCTGCGCGTATCTGCGTTGCTACTTTACTTGCGGTGTGGACGGACTCAGCACTCTCCTCCTCAGCACTTTCAGAGGCAGTCTCTGACAGTCGAGGCACTTCAGAGCAATCAGAGGGAGTCTCGGACAGGCGCAGCGGCAAGGTATGATGGTGTGAGAGGGCTGTGCCCTTGAGCAAAGGCCAATGGTCTGCCTGTGCGCGTAGGACCTACAGATTTGAGGGGGTCGCAACTTGTGAGATGCAAACTGGATTGGTGGATGGACAGCGCGGCTTAGTGAGAGTGGTACGACGAATGAGCTAGATTATCATGCTAGATACAGCTGCATTCCCATGCCACGCAAGCCTCTAGGGGCGTCCGCACCTCCAATAGCACGCGGTGTGCGGACCGAGCGAGCACCTCGAAGTTGGGACTACTCCCAGTTGGCGGTAGCCGTGCGGCTGGGCCAACCGAGGGATCCCCGAGCAAGACACGGGCACATGCCGTCACACCCTTGGCAGCCAATGCAGGTCGATATCCTCCTTCGAGGGCGAGCACGAGCCGTCCTCCGGCAAGCGTCTTCAGCCGCGCCGTCATCGCAGCGAATGCGTCAGTAGTGAGCGCCATCCCACCTACGCGATCTCCGGAGGCAGCATCGAAACCGGCCGACACAAGCACAAGTTGGGGGTCGAATGCACGGGCTATGGGCATGAGAAGCGAGTCGAAGGCGGCCAGGTATTCAGCGTCTCCCATGCCCTCGCGCCGCCATGGGATATTAACGGTGCGCCCGGCCCCGTCGTGCAGGCCCACCTACACGTGCGGAAAGCAAGGTGTGCAAGGTGGGTGCAAGCGTTGTATGGGGCTTCAAATTACCGCTCCTTCGAGTCGAGCCCGCAGCCAAAGCATGACTAGGGAGCGCCTCTGTTCGCACCAAGGTTGTTGCATGGAAGCCGCACCTGATCGGCGGAGCCCGTACCCGGAAAGAAGTTGTGTCCGAAGCGATGAAGCGACATGTACAAAACGGACGGGTCGTCCTCAAATATGGCCTGGCAATCACATGCGATATAGCCAGCTGAGAGGGCTTCACGTGGCAATGTTCGTGCAAAGGCCACCACAGCGATTGCGAGCACGCCCTCTCACCAACTCGCTCTAGACCCAGCGCACAGCTCACCACTTGGGAAGATCACTCACCTGCGTGCCGTCGCCGTGATGCACGTCCCAGTCGACAATGAGAACTCGCGACAATGCGTGCTGACGCACTGCGTACCGAGCCGCGATCGCCACTGAATTGAGGAAGCAGAAACCCGCCATCCTGTCCTCGCAGGCATGGTGGCCTGGCGGCCGGACAAGAGCGAAGCCTGAAGAAATCTGTCCGCCGAGGACCCGCGCGGTAAGGGCGACCACGCCACCAGCAGCGAGGCGGACGGTGCGGGCGGTGTGCTCGTTGTGGTACATGTCCATTCCTGTGCGCAGCCAGCCGGCCAAGCGTGTCGAGTTGCTAGATCCAGCGGCGCCTCCAGGACCTGCTGTTCCAGCATTGGCCGATGTGGTGCCGCACCACGCCCCGCACACCTGCGGCGGCGCCTCGGCGAGGGCCTCGAGCGCATCGCAGTGCTCAGCTGTGTGGCACGCGAGGGCCTCGGCGCGAGTCACCTGCCGCGCCGCCACGCGCTCCATCCTTGAGAGCAGCTTGGCCTTTCCGAGCGCCTCGTAGATGACTGACACTCTCTCGGGGGTCTCGATGTGCTGGTGCGCCTTGGACGACGGCGGCGCGTGGAGCTCGAACTGTTCGTCGTATACTAGTCCCACCCCTCCCACCGCCATCGCGCCCGCGACGATGCGGACGAGAGTAGAGAAGGGGGAAGGAGGAAAGAAGGAAAGAGAGGGCTGCCCAGCGACGTCTCGCGCTCCGCAAGAGAAACGAGGCCAGCGGCTGTCTCCGTATATCTCCTACCCTCTCTCTCCTTTATCTTATTCGCTGCTCTCTCTTCTTCTTCAAGCACCTCCTCCGGCTGGTCGGCTGTCCTTCCTTCTCCGATAGGACACTTCCCGTTCGCGGAAGCTGCCCGGGGAAAGAGCTTTACTCATAGTACTACGTACTACTCCTAGATGTGAAAGACAGAAACAGAAACAGGGTACAGGTTTTTTTTTGAGGCCAAAAACAGTGTTTTTCACCGTCTTTCAAACACCCTCCGTTTTTGCCACCGTTTTTCGACGGTCGCGCGCGAGCGCTCGGAGGTGCGAGCGAGCGAGCGAGCGCGCTCGGGGTTATAGAGTTAGACATCAGACAAGCAACTCCATCAACATCACCACTTCCGCACTCGGATCCATCGCCTCGTCAGCCTCAGCCATCCAATCATCTTCTGAGTAACTGTCGTCGTCACTGTCCCACTTAACACTTAACTACATCCGGAGACCACCCCGCAGATTGCACACGGAGCTGCGTGTGCATCGTTTCGTGACAATACACAAGTTTGTCCGCGACCAGATGATGGATGATGGCTCATTCGACATTCGAGACCTGTTGTTGCTCTGAATTGCCCCGTAGATGGACCAGTTTCGTTCTGCCGCCGATGCCGCCGCTGGTTGTGCTAGCACTTGTTGTGCCACCGCTGCGAGTAATGGGACATGCTTACCGTATTGACTCCACCACCGAGATGGTTCTATCAGTTTAGCATTCTCAATTGCTGGCGAACGGCTGAAAGCGCCATCTCCATCTGCTGAGCTTGAATTGCGAAAGCTCCCGCTCAACTGCAGCAATACTATTGCAATACGTCGTTGGACTTCCGGCGTATCAACGGTGTATTCACGCCAGGCTATCTCAGGGTCAGGAGCTGCAAGGATAGCATCGCGTAGGCACAAACGATCGAATACTTTCTCCAGGCCCCCACTTGTCGTTGTGTCCATCGGGTTGTAGCTGTATGTATGTAACAACGTCCATGATTCAGGATCTAACGCGTACGCAGCCAAGTGCATCGGAGAGTGTAGATATTCCCATCTTTGCTCATGGATGAGACGGAGGGACTTGCACCAAGGTACCTTAGGCTCCATGGCTTTCAGCCTCTCGCCGATCATGAACATTCTGTCACACACCTTTCACCTTTCCGATGCATGACGCATTACTATCAAGTAGACGGACGGAGCAGCTTGATGATATAGGCATTGAAACATGAAGAATCAGAACGAGAGGCTTCTAAAATCCATTCTCATCTAGCAATATGGCTTTAACTCTCTGCCCTATGCTTCCATCAAGCACAACCTACTTTTGTAAGTAGGGGTCAAGGGGTCAATGGGGGCCTCGCGCCCCCCTCTCTCCATCACGGACACCCCCCGGGGTGGGCCCGTACAAAAACAGCTTCTTAAAAATCTCCGCTACATACGCGGCATGAGGCAGTGTGCTCGTGTATCGCCCTACTACCCACCTTTACCCCTTACAACCCCCTCAGGCAGTGATGGGACATCAGGCTGATATGAGGTCCTGATGTCATGATATCAGGTCCTTTAGACCTGACAAAGGGGTATCAGGTGGGGGCAAAAACAAAGCTGACAAGGCCAATAACAAAACCATGAAAAAAAAACTTTTGGCGCGAGGACGAGGTGGCGCGGGGCGCGGGAAGCCTCTCCATCACCCCCCTCTTCCCGCTAATGTCTGTACTTTTACATATACGTAATTTTGCCCATTTTATTCACTGCACATCAGGCGTTCCTTCGTCTCTCTCTCTCTCTCTCTCTGGCGATGGCCAGTGACGACATGGCGCTGGCTCTTGCCCCAGCCACCGCCCGAGCAGCCTCAGCTTGGGGGACTGAGGAGGTGGACACACTCGAGGGCAGCGCCCTCGAGTGGTCCACAATTGAGGAGGCAGCCGGCCGCGCGAAGGTCGTGCGCGCCAAGTGCTGCCTCTTCTGCGGGCATTCGTATGTCGGTGGGCCGCACAACATCCGGCAGCATCTCGACGAGAAGCTGCCGTGTAGGAATGTGCGCGCGTTCAAGCCACGCGCGCAGTTCAAGGAAAGACACTCGCAGGTTGTCAAGGAGCTGCGGGCGCGGGCAAGGGAGACTGAGAAGCGGGCCAAGGAGAAGGAGGAGCGCGAGCAAAAGCGCGAACAAGGCCGCGCACTCGCAGTCGTGAGCGAGAGCGGCACATCTCTCGCCCTCTCCCAGTCACCCTTCTCACTGCCCCCGACACCCCATCCATTTCAGGCGGTCCCACGCCCGCATTGGGCCTGCCCTCGAGCTGACTCCCCCCTTGTCCCTGGTCGCCAGGCATACAGGGGCCTCTAGGAGGCTCCCATGGCCAGCGAGGCGAGCGTGGGAGAGGCAGGGGGGCAAGGGGCTGAGCCCCAGCCTCCACTGCCCCCTGCGCTGCCTTTGCTGGCCCCCTGGGAGCCGCTAGCCCTCATGTTTCCATCTGTGAGGGACAGGTCCCTTAGGCGAGAAGCGCTCAATCACCATCACCCACCGCATGGAAAAGCGTTCAATCACCATCAGCCTACACGTGGAACGCGCTCAATCACCATCACCCCCACCGCATGGAAAAAGCGCTCAATCACCATCAGCCTACACGTGGAACGCGTTCAATCACCATCACCCCCCCCCCACCGCATGGAAAAGCGTTCAATCGCGGAAGATCGTGGGGATCATGAGGGTAGCGCTATCCAACCCACTCGTTTGGCAAGAGGGTATGCTGGCGATGTCAGCCTGAACGAAGGGGTCCGATTTACCTGACTTTTTGTGACGTTTAGAGATCTCCCGAAATAATCTTGTTCCAGTCTTCATCACTGATACTTGAGTGATCGTCAGTCTTCCGCGTAGACGGTGTAGGCTGCCTTTTATGCCTTTTATTTATGAGTATTGTTGTCGTGGAATTGCGTTCAGTATTGTTATGTTTCTCCGGATTGGGGCGACCAAGAATGCGGTTGCATAACTTCTGATACATGATCGAATCGGGAGGTGGTCTTCCACATTTTGTACATTTTTTTTTGTGAGAGTGTAGGAGAGCTTCCGCCCTCCGCCTCCTGCCATGGTCTCGTCTGCCTTGTGGCACCGAGGAGGAAGGGCGCGCTTATGGTCGCATAGCGCCTTCGTACATAACGTTAGCTTTTACGCATGGCCAAAGCCTGTAGGCCTAGGTATTTCGTGGCAGGATTAATATAATCTAATCTTCCTAGTACCACGAGCGCTTCCTATGGGCGAAAGGGATCCCCAATCTGTCGTGAATGGGCTGCTAGGAAAAAGGAAGCGTTCCGTGAAATCACTAGCGTCTATGAGCATAGCACAGATGTCTGACAAGGAATGGTTGGACTTGAGTGGTATGACAAGTGACATAATGGATATATGTATTTGTGAAGAGCTCCAACGTGACTCCAATTTCACCACAGAGCTCCAAAGATACAAACATTGGGATTGTAGTGCCGTGAGAGAAAGCATCGAGTCTGTGAAGAAAGAAGTGTTCGAAGCTGTCGCAGACATGGTAATGCGTACCGCAAGAGGTATATTCGTCGTCCCAATAGAGTGCTCACACTAGCTGCACTCCTCAAGCTTCAGAGAATGCGGTCACTCCGAAAAGGAGAGTGGTAGTCGTAGAAAGGGGCTTCCTGGAGGAGGCGATACCTTTGGTGCACGTGAGCTTGTCGCACGGAGGTACTCGTTGTGGCCTCCATGGAATCGTTGGCATGGAGTCGAGACAGGCGAGGAGTGCACTGGGTCACCTGTCCCCTCCCCCAACAGCCAAAAAAAAGTACTTCCCAAGCGAACCCTTTGTGCTCGTTGGGGCAGGGCGGCTCTGTCCTGAGCAAACTTCAAAAGAAGCCTTTCGAAAACACGCGATAGCTTTCATTACACGTCTATAGATTGGTGTTGTGCCCGCATAGCGTTGTCGTACATGACGTGATCAACGACTGAGCGATTTGGGAATAAGTTCGAATTGGCTGAGCTTGGACCATGTGTTGCATTTGCTGAACTTGATTTGCTTCTGTCACAGAATAAGTTTTACCACCTCGTGAGTTACGACTCGTGTGTTGTGGTGAGGTATTGACGTAAATCTTGAGAAACTGCTTCAACAGATTGACATTGTAGTCACGTTTTAGTCGTTCAGTTATATCAATGTGTACATATACCTGAATGCTGTTTATTTGCCTCAAAAGTTCATTCAGCTTGTCGGGTGCATTATGCGTTAGAGGTTGGCCAGTTGATTCATACCTATCGCTCATTACTAGTCTGGGCTCACCTTCTTCTACATGACCCACATGAGTACCATTTATATACACTTTACGTTGGTGTGCTCTCTTAGGTGCAATTTTGAAAGGGCCACAATATCTGTTAGCATTCGTCTGTGTTGGCATATCGAAATATCTTAGCCATCGCGAGCGGTCTTGCCCACCTCGACGACTTGCGTATCATGCATCGCGACCTGAAGCCGCACAACGTGCTGGTGGATGCACAGCTGAGACCGCGTCTCGCCGACTTTGGCCAAGCACGTCAGTGGCAATTCGGTCGGTGCTACACGGTGAACGTGTGCACCGTGTGGTACAGGGCCCCTGAGCTGATGCGCAAGGACCCGCAGTACACCACTTCGGCCGACTGGTGGTCCCTCGGTTGCATCCACGCTGAGATGGTGCTTGGTGAGGCGTTGCTTCCCTTTTCATCCTCACAGACTCAGCTCAAGCTCGTCAGCCGGCTTCAGCAAGAGGAGGAGGAGGACGAGGACGGCACGAACACCCCTAGCTGGGGGGACCTGTCACGAGCCATCGATGACGACGAGGAGAGGCAGGTCCTTCGGGGATTCCTACAAGACGACCCAGCACAGCGCCTCAGTCCGCACGACGCCGTGTCCCGCTTGCTCAAGCAGGCTGAGACGGAGGTTGTGCATGCCAAGCGCCGACGCAGGCGGAGCCCCCTCATGTTCGACACTGACCAGGCAGTCCGTGACCTCGCCAACCGCGCTGAAGCACCAGACGACGTGGTGGACCTTGCACTGCGTGTTGCCACCGCCGCGCAAGACTCGAGGGAGCCCTCGCTCGCTCAAGGTGCGTTCGGCATCGCCGCCATGCTCGAAGACCATCTCGGTGCCACCGCTTCCACCGGACCGCCATGACTCAATCATAGTGCAGAATCACACAGACCCGAGGGTTCATACATACGGGAGCGTTGTCGAACTGGCTCCTGTCCGCCTTCACTTTCGACGCCCACACGCATACCTCCTCGTACAGGACGGTGATAGGGTCAACCTCATACTCGTCTTCGCTCTCGTCCCCTTCTTCACCATCTGCCTCGTCATCTTCATCTGCCTTGTCCGCTTCCTTGTCATTGTCGCCGTTGTGCTTGTGAGAGCGAATGAACGGCTCGAAGTCTGGAGGACCTTCCAATGTCTCATCTTCGAGATCAAGGGTGAGTCGTCCAGGATTGCACTTGAGGTACGCGAGAATAGGAGCGGGTAGCGCTTCGGAGGACAAATACACACTGACGAGGCCTTCGGTGTTGTCGACCAGAAGGACTGGCTCTTCCTGCTCCATGGCGGAGGCCTGGTCCTTGTCAGGCTCCGTCTCAGAGCGGGGTCGCTTGAGCATTGGACTTGAGGGTGATGCGACGGGGGGGGGGGGGGGGGGAGGAGGGTATGCAGGGAAGAGCCGACGGACGGACGAGGGAAGGGGAGGGCCGTCGCGGGGTGGAGGAGTGGAGGCGGAGGGCTGGAGGCACTCCCCGCAGAAACGACCACCCCCACCCCCCTATCGTAGGGAGGGAGGCGCGTGCCGGGTGCGGCTTGCACAACTCACAGGCTGCTCCACCCCAAAGCCAGCCCCAGGTTGCGTGAAGTCAGTCTTTTGTTGAAGGAGATGATGGGCGTGGAGAACCCGAGGATAGCCCACAATTGGCCGCGACACATTCCCTTTTGAACCCCAGCCTTGGGTGGGGCAGTCGCGACGTTAGGAAAATCCTCTTGTAGTCGGTCTGCGGCAGGAGCGGCAGAAAACTCGATCATCAATGGGGATGTATGCCGGTTGAATCTCAAGCTCGATGCTACACCTCAGAGGAGGGTCGGCAACCAGGGGGTGTCTAGGAGCCAAAACGTCTCAATCATGTGTGTGTGTGTGTGTGTGAGTGTGTGTGTGTGTGAAGGTGTGCCTCTCAAGGGGGGGGGGGAACCCTCTAGTCGTGAAATGCCCAGGTGTCACGTAGCGCGTTGATATATGCTTTATTTTGCGCACACACAAGCAAAGCCCCCCCCCCCCTTGTCGATGGTGTTCGGACTAACGTTATGTACGAAAACGCTACGCGGACACAAAACCCCACTCTAAAAGCGCACTTTCCTCCAGCCGGGGAAGGTATCTCCAGCGAGGATAACGGTTCGTCGTCTGTCTTCTTGGGTTCCCTTTCGCACAGATCCTCTCGTACACCGCTCGCATGAAGAGGGAGGCGGGTGGCAAGAGCAGAGGGGCGGAGAGCGCACAGTGGAGAGAGAGGAAGCGCGGCGGCGAGAGGGGAAGCGGCGCGGCGAGGCCGAAGGGAGGGAGAAGAAGGTGGCGTCAATGAGCGGCGGGCGAGGGGGGCCGTGCGGGTGGGGCGGCAGTGTCGAAATGCGCGGGGTGTCAGAATGCGCGGGAGAAGTGGCGAGCGCGGAGGGAGAGGGGGCAGTTCTGAAAGCGCGCACCAGGCTCTTGACAAAAAAAAAACGATCGCTTTCAAAGGAATTCGATCAATTTTCTTTGGAGGGGAAAACCAACATGGGATATCAAGAGATATCGTGATTTCAACGATATATCCACCCTGCCCCAAATCGAGTGAATGGAGTCAGACCACGTGTGTGTTTCAACATGTGAAGGGTCAAGTTGACTCAAGTAACCTCCAGGTGACAATGAAAGGTGTCAGCAGGGATGGGGATAATTGAACGCTTTTGGTCTTTGGGGACCAAGTGTGTGCGTCTTTGATGTTGCGCTTCAATCGCAACAAGCGCAAGCAAGAGCAAGAAGGTGCGTGATGCTTGAATGAAGGGGTTCATGTGCTAGCTACTTACTTGCATTCTCCCACCCTCTCTCCCTCCCCCCTACCCCCCCTCGTCTCTCGTCTGCTTTCTCTCCTCCCTCACTTTCACTTAACATTCGCATGTGTCTCACGCCTACGCCTATTGCTATTGCCTACGCATATAAGATATGTTTTGCATATTTTTTGCATATTTGGGTGACGAACTGCATATATTCTGCATATTTTCTCTGCATATTTGGGTAGTAAAAACTGCATATTTCTACCTGAGCCTACTCCTGGCCTATCTCGCATCTCGCCTACTTTGTACTTTGCATGCTTGTCTCCTTGCGCAAGGCGATCGCCTAAATCCCTCCTTGCTCTTGCGCTTGGTCTCGCTTGCTTCCCTCTCCCCCGCGCCTGTCCTCGTGCTCGTTGTAGGTGTTCGCCGCTAGGGGGCTTCCCCCAGCGCGGAGGCTGCTCTCGTTAGCACAGTAACAATAGTAGTATGTAGTATAGTAGTAGCAACCGACGGTAACCGCGGCAATTGTCAACTGTATAGCATATACATGCATAGCGTATAGCGTATAGCAGTGGTGCTGGTGCTGCTGCTGCTGCTGCTATTGGTGCAGGTGGTGGTGGTGGTGGTGGTGGTGGTGGTGGTGCTGCTGCTGCTGCTGGTGGTGGCAAGGAGGAGAGGAGGAGAGAGGAGGGGGGTCGGGATCACGTTAAATGGGTATTTATATTCCCTCATAAGGGGCAGAGTTCCGGCTCGCCGTCCATGGTGCGGCGGCTGGCGGCGGTCGCCCTACTCGCCGCCGTGCCCGCGTACACCTTTCCGCTGCTCGGACAGATGGAGGAGTCAGCAGCGGCCAAGGAAAAGTCAGGCCCATGCCGGGAGCGACGGCCGCTCCCCGCCATTGATCCGGCTGTCGGCCTCTCGTGGCTGCAGCACGTCGAGGGGACAGCAAAAGCGCTTGGCGAGAATAATTGCCTCAAGAGAGTCAGTCTGGGATGGGAGGAGCTGAGCGCGAAGGACGCCCCTCGGTTGGCGCAGCTCATGAAGGCCGGCGTCGAAGTCCTCTTCCTCTTCCAAAACCAGGTCCGGGCCAGCTCACACAGGCAGCGCTACATTGCAGCCTACAGTGCGCAATGGCATCACAGGCCACAGCTTGTCAACGTCATCACCCCCTCGCCGCTTGCTCTGTAGCTTGATGACGAGGCAGCTCGTGTCATAGCTGATGCTCTCCCAGAAACCCAGCTCCGCGAGCTCGACATGGCGCACAATGCCGTGGGAGATGATGGAGCATCAGCTCTTGCCGCTGCCTTGTCCTCAACACCCTCACTGCACATTCTACGCCTCAATGCCAACGACAATCTGGGCGATGGTGCTGCTGATGCATTCGCTAAGGCAGTTCTCGATGTGAAATGCCCGCTTGATGAACTTTGGCTATCCAGCATTCACATCGGCGGGGAGGCGGCAGAACGTTTGCGTCGTGCTTGGGAGAAGAGTGGGCGTGATGAGACGTTGCTCGTCATCTAAAAGCTGAAAAGATATACGATACCTTTCTTCTCATTGCGTGTGTGCTGCTGTTATGATGTTGTGACTGGTAGTTTGAGTACCTGATACGTGTACGTATGAAATGAATGAGTGCGACTATCTGCGCTACTGTTGTGATGTTGTGAAAATCAATTTTGGTTTTGGTGGCTGCAGGGATCATAGATGGACAAAAACAATTAAATAGTCTGGCCTCGCTCGCGGCTTTGGGTCTCTGACGTATAGCCACGACTCGCTCGCGGCTTTGGGTCTCTGACGTATAGCCACGCCCGCGCACTCTCTCACTCCTCTCAACCTGCCTTGCGGCGACTCCTCTCGTGCTCTACTTAAGGGCTCGGGTTGTGGGGGCGGTAGTGCGTAGTGCTGAAGCGGAAGGTCGTTTGCCGTTCCTTTTCATGTGGTATCTCGGAAGGCGGAAGGCTCCGCTTCCATCTTCGGGGAGGGGGCAGCTGCAAGACCTCAGCCGAGTGTCATTCAAGGGCGCACATTAGTCCATGAGTTTTGAGTTTTGAGCTCCTTGGATCGGACTTCAGGGGCGGGGAGTCTGGAGTCTGGCTTCCGGACGCACGCACGGCGTGCACCTGGCGAAATCTCGACGGCGTGCACATCCAGACCAAGGTTCCATGCGCGCGCACGGCGCACGGCGCCCCCCGCGCAGAGGGCGCGCATCTGTGCACGCCGTGCGCATGTCGAAGTGACTGCTACTTACTCATCACACCTGTCTCATGAGATTTTATTAGTACAAATACAAATCGCATTAAGACCGCTTAATGAAACTTGTTTTGTAATATTAGAATTAAAATCCGACGACATAACCTACTTTTATAAGTGGGGGTCAATGGGGGCCTCGCGCCCCCTCTCTCCATCGCGGACACCCCCCGGGGTGAGCCCGTACATCCAACCTCAGCCCCTGCCCTCTGGCCCTCTGGCAGGGGCTGGGCAATCATCATTCTGGCCCAGACCCCTAGTGGGCGCGGGCCGCGAGCCGCACTCCCAGGCCCGCATGGGCCAGCTCTCGTACTGACTCCCCCCCCCATCCCTGGTCGCCAGGCAGACAGGGGACTCAGGGCGGCACCCAAGGCCAGCGAGGCGAGCGAGGGAGAGGCAGGGGGGGCCAGGGGCTGAGCCCCAGCCTCCACTGCCCCCTGAGCTGCCCCTGCTGACCCTCTGGACGCCCCTGAAGGACCTCTGAGAGCAGGCCATGGCGCGCCGCATGGCGACGCGCCGCAGGGACTGGGGCGGAAGAGAATGGAACGAGGGAGAGGAGGGGATTTGCACCCCCCCCCGATGCAGTGTGGTGAGAAACGAGACCCGTTTGCATTAGCAAACGGGCGGAGGGGGGCGGCTGGCGACAGGAGGGAGATGGGAAGGGAGCGGCTCAAGACGTCTTGGGATACACTTGTGGCAGGTATCCTCGGGGCGCAGTCAGTTGCTTATTTCTCGAGAACCGCTCGCGGCGTGAGCTGGTAAGGGCCGTTCTTCTTCTTTGACGAGAGGTCCCCCCCCCCCCCCCCCGGTGCTTTTTCCCGGAGAGTCGACCGGCGTCGATCGGTCCGCCTCAATGGGTTTTCCCTCATTTTAACTTGTGGGGAGTTAGAATGGGAGCCGGGGGCATGCGAGGGGGGAGATTTGGAGGGGTGCATAGGTGTATGTATCTGTGTCAACAGCACGCGCCAAGGTGTACGGGCAGGTGCGCTGAGGGCTGTCGTGTTAGTACCGGGCTAGTGAGAGTAGTGGTACTAATGCTCAGTTAGATTAAAATCCGACGGAACGCGACTTTGCTTGAGGACCTCTCTCTGGGTAGATGAGGTTGGGAGGATTATTAGTATATTACATATTACAATAACAATAAATAAGTTAACCTTACGGGGTGTAGCAAATAATAAGATTGTTCGCATGGCATGGTACTC
The DNA here is from genome assembly GCA_018136815.1 of Isochrysis galbana. Classification (NCBI taxonomy): domain Eukaryota; phylum Haptophyta; order Isochrysidales; family Isochrysidaceae; genus Isochrysis; species Isochrysis galbana. Next base: position 318,158 of record CM030942.1, on the reverse strand, counting down.
TTTCGATGGAACGCGACCTCGGTATGTATCACTCGGACACCTAGCTCGTCAGGCATGGCGGGATTCCGGGACTGCGAAACGTTGTGTCCAATTAGCTAGTGGGGGTGGCTAGGATATAACATTGATTATTTTATTTTATTCAATGTACATGTTTGTTACCTTGGCGACTAACTGGGCCTTCACCCCAATGAGCTTGTGGGGAGTTCTAACGGCTAACGGGACGCCGAGGGCTGCGAGGGGGGAGGTATACTGTATAATCATAATCAGGTGCGCTTAGTTTTCTTTGTGCCTTGGGATTTGGTGGGGTCATGTGCGTGGCGGCTTGGCGTGTTGGTCCAAGGCTAGTGAGAGAAGAGGTACTAATGCTCAATAACATTATTGTAGACCCATACCAACCCCGGCGATTACTAAGTAGCCCTACCATTAAGATAGAAAAAAATAGCTCGAGACAAGCGCAAAGCAAAACTAGCTGCGACCTCGCCCCGTCTAACAAGACAATTACCATAGTATAGCAATAGCGGTGCACGTGAAGAAGTAAGCTTGAGAGCGTGGGACTAGATACACTGCAAGGCAGTCGGCTGACGGCGCGAAAAGCAAAATTGACCACCGCGAACATCAACGTGATTGTAGAGACGGAGAATGTATGCTATGAACAAGTCCTGGATAGTCGGAGTCGTCATGGCCTAAGATGGAGTCGATCTATCTGGCAAAAACTGCATCCTTCTCGGCTGCTCGTACATCGAAAATGCATAATTACAGCGGCCTTCCCGGAGGCATCAAGCCTTCGCAAGCACCGCCGTGACTAGTGGATCGCATCTTCGCATGCAGCGCCATCAATATCGTGTCCAACGCGTCAGGAGCATCTGCGATTCCCCGCTGCATTATTTGCTTCCGCAGCCGTGCGACGGACTCCGATCGCGGCAGTTGGAGGCCATCACTCCGGCGTGATGGCAGGTAAACATCGTCGTCAAGCACGATTCTCGTGTACGCAAATCGCGTCCACACCGCCCTCATCGCAATGCGCATTCTTCGCTTGCGTTCTTCAGGGACTGCACGTAAGAGCTCGTCGAGCTTCTCCACGTGGGCCTCGGGGACACGCAGTGCAAAGGCGTCATAGTCAAGGAGAGATTCGAATGGCAGGTGCACATTATCAATCAGAATGACAGGGATGCATCCATGACGAACAGCGTCGTCGACTCGAGATGACCAGCCGTCGCCGCCCGGCGGCACGATGCAAAATTGGGAGGTCGAGAGGTCCCGTGCGTACGCGCTGCCCCGTCCTCCCACGAGCATCCAACCGGGTTTGCCCTTGAAGGTAGCCACCAAACGGTGACGAACTCCACGTGAGTACTTGATTGGCTCGTTCGTTGCCAAGTTTCCCGAGAAGTAAGCGAGGGTTGGTCGCGGCGCATCGAGCAGCGCCAACGCGGGACTCCCACCCGAGGCAGCAGGCGGTTCAGCCAGCCAATAAGACGACAATATCCGGTCTGGATTCGTGAAGACTGGGATCAATATGTCCTTCCGTGGGTTGTAGCAAGGGTGGATGCCGATCATGGATCTGGAGCCGCTACCAAAGGTCCACACACGCCCGTCAATCCCACGAATCGGGCTTCGCCAATCTGATTCCCAGTTGTCGGCCATGTATCGCGACGAGGAATGCGGCCGAGCGTCCATTCTACCCCAATGCGACAAGATGATGGCACGGTCTGCAACCTCCTGCGGTGCCCAACAGCCTCCTTCATCGTGTGAGATGAGTACAATGTGATCTCGCCCACCTGAGCGCTGCCAATACGGGCCTTGAGACTTCACTTGTTCGACCGCATCTGCGAGCATCCGCATGGCCGTCACCTGCCAAACGACGAGCGTGTAGAGGATTGCATCATCTGACAACGGTACTTTGATCCGACCTGCCAACATACGAATGCAAGCAGGAGCTGGCAAAGGGTGGCGGCGCACCGGCCGCATGGGGAATCCTTGCATGTAAGCGGCCGGTCCAACATAGTCGAATACCGGTAGGATGGCACATCTGCGATGGTCCAACATCACAACGATGTGAGCGGGCAAAATGGGCCTGTAGAGGTATTAGAACGGCGGGGGCTGTGTGAGAACGGCCCATGGCAAGCCCCCATCGGCTAATTTACTCACGAAAGATACGTCGGGATGTAGAAAAAGTCGGCATCTTCAGGCGACGCCACGCGATGAGTGTGTCGGAGGAGAGCCTCGTGCAACGCGACATCAATTGAGTACGCGTACCCGCTGTTCCAAACCGTTTTGTTCGACGAGGAGAATTTGCGTGGAGTACACCTAAATTAAGGGGGGATAGTCAATTCAGCCCGATAGAAAAGGAGGAGACGCGAGTGCACGCAACATCGCTCGAGCTTTTCATGCACGTACATGTGTTCGGCAGCACGGTACTGTAGCACGAGCGAGGTATGATCCGGCAGCTCGTAAACGTAAATGCGGGGCGACCTGGATCCACCATCACTTTCGTGCTGTGCAGTGCCGCCCCCTTGGGCGTGCTCCTCCCTGAGCCCGCTCCGGCCAACCTGTTCTCGGCGTCTCGCAGGATGGTTGGCGTGTAGCACCACTTGACCGCGCTCGACAGTCAACGAGCAATCAACCCCAAAGTAGCCGCTGTCGCAATTGCAGAAACCTCCGAGCTCGGCACATCTCCCGTTACCAGAGCACTGATTCAAGCAAAACGCCTCGTGCCGCTCCTCGCACAGTTCGCCGTGGATGCCTGGGTAGCTGCATCCACATTTAGTGCTCGGCGCATCTCCCCCGGCGGTCGCCTCGCACCAAGCAGGCGTGTCCTTGTTGCTGCTCTGTTGAGGGCCACTTGGCCCCACATGACCTTCCCTTGGCGTTTTCCGGAGTGACGGCATGATTGATCCCGCTGGCCAAGTCATCCGAGCGGCTGCCTTTCGGAAGAGAATGCCGTCACGTACTGCACCGGTGAATCGGGGCTCGTTGACAGCCGAAGCCACCGTGGTCACCACCGCTGCGCGAGCACTCTCCTCATTCAGGAGTGCCTGTGTAGGTGAAGAGGAGGGCGTTCAGCAT
>CM030942.1:289995-314995 GCA_018136815.1 Isochrysis galbana | reverse complement strand
CATAGCTGTCTACGGCATGCGGAGAGACGAGCTGTCAAATGTGTGTCTCCTGCGCGCGGGCTCCGCTCACCGGTCAACGCAAAGGCGCCAGTGCCCGACATGCGCCTGCCACCAGCTGCCCTCAGTTTGATCAGCTTGCCGCATGTGCCGCCCCCTTCCCGATCATTGTACGCCGCCGTTTCTTACGTGCATCAACCCCCGCCCCAGCCGCACCCAGACATCTCCATCCCCTTTCCGCGCGCGCCCGTGTCCTCGCGCGCTTTCAAACAAATGCTTTCTGGCTTTGTGGCACTTGCCTGAAGTTCTCGGCTGTCTTCGGGACAGAGTCAGCGAAAAGCTGCAGGCACCGGCACGGGCTGCTGAGCACTGGGTTGGTAGGCAGGCGGCGAGCGTGCGGCCACACACCTCCATCTTGATCCGTCCGGTCGAGTGCCCGCCGATCGCGATGTCCATGAAGACCACAGGATTGCCCGCCTGCAACCCAGGCAAAGAGCCGACACCAGACATCGCACGCAAAAACAAAAAGCAAGGGCACTAGAGCTCTGCTCCTCTAGGTCAATCCTTTCTCACTTCCGAGGGTGGAGACGTAGAGACGTGGAAGGTGTTTGGCCCAACCTATCTTTGTATGGTCTATGGGACTCAGTGAGAAGAGCGAAGACGTTAGAAATTGTAGTCTTGTAAGAGGTCTTGTTGGCTAGCATCCCTAGCCACATACACCGGACGAGCCATGCACCAACCGCGCACACACCCCATCGCGGGATCGCGGGGGAGGGGCTCCGTTGCCGATGAGGCACGGTCCCTCATCCCTTAGCACTAGAGGCATGCTGAGCTTTATGGATGTGCCCCATTTTTATTAGGCGCTATAAAATCGTAGGGCGGTCAAACAGTGTTTTTTTATTAGGGGTGAAAAAATGACCATCTCAGAATTGAGGAAATTTGAGGATTTTTTTCGGGAGAAAGTTCCCAATACACCCAATTAGCACATATCCGGGGCCCATTAGGACCCGGACCCCCCCCTTGGGCCCCCACAACAAAACGTAATCGAAAACTGACAAAAGACGCTAAAATCTAAAATCGCAAAAGCTTGAAAAGCTCAACTTCGAACCGATGCCGGGCGCGCTGCTGTCGTATTCCATACGAGGACAGACTTTTACTTTTAGCCGGCGAGCTATTTTAACTCTCAAGGTCTCGTTGATGGGTATATCGTCTCTTCTCCTACTTTCGCTTGATGACATCAAACGTTCCACGATTGTCGTCCGTCTTCTGTTATACCTCGGTCGCAGCTCCCCCAGCGAGGTCTGCCCTCGTTGTGCCGTCCCCTCTGCCCTCTGTCGCATGTCCGTGCGCTGCTAAGTTGCCTTGGTGCCGACGCTCGGTCGTCCGTCCAAGTGTGGTTAGTTTTCGCCCCGTTTGGTTTAGTTTGTCTGTCTCTGTTGGTCAGCAGCTTTTTGAGTCCCCGCGTTGTAGCCCCTCGTGTCTACCTTGGACCTAAGAAGCTCTCATTCTCATTCTCTCTCTCTCCCCCTAGCTCGCTAGCTAGTAGAGGTGGGGACGGGAAAAATCGACTTTTCACAATCGCACCCAAAAGTCGATGTGAATGCATGGAGAGGTGTCTCATGCTATCATAAGAGCTTCTGCAAAGTTTCAGAAGCCAATTGTTTCATGGTGGCGAGTACGAGCGAAGACAATGCGGTGTTTTTTTCGCGGTGGCCAGGGAGTTTTTTTTTAGTAGATTTTGGTGCGTTGGGGCTACAATGAAGGATGCTAGTGCCCACCAAAGGCCACTTTCGGGGTTGCGGGGCTGGAACCCCGTCCTCTGCCGTCCTCAAAGGGCAGAAGTGTCACTTCCAGCACACACACACCCGACACCCGCCCCAGCTATCCAGCCCTTCCTTCCGGCAATTGACATGCCAATGCGCGCGCCCCCACTCAGATAGCCCGGTCACTCACTATGGGGGTGCGGATGGCACCAGCTACAATGGGAGATTGAAGGGCTAAATAAGCTCCCTAAGGGTTCCGATGAGATGGATCAGCGAAAAAAATTGGGGGTTATCCGGCGAAAATTTCAAAAATTACCGAATTTCGGGCCTTCGAAGGCGGAGCGCGAAATACAGTCGGGCCCCCCTCCCGGTATATTTTTAGTGAGGCCCTTCCTGCGAGGCATAAACATCAAATGACGAGGAAATTTGTGACGCCAACTTACTGGGTCCACAAGACCCGCTTCTATGCACACTGGACCATGAGCCATACTCGTATTGTTGGACTTCAATGTGCACGAAAGTATCACAAAACTCAAGACGCTCACGTGAACCGCACTAGTCACCGAGGGCTAGAGCGGCTAACTTGGCACCGCGACCGGGCGGGCGGCATGGACTTCTTTGTTCATCCACTTCGACTAGTGACAGAGCATAAAGTCAAATAAAGATACACTGCCCTAGTGGCCGAGCCCATTGCCCTCGCTACCCTCGCGCACCTTGTCGAATATGACTCGACTGGGTCAAGGGAAAGGGAGCAAAAACAAAATTTGAATCTCAAATTTCGAGACCAAAATCTGAAAACCTGGACTTGAGACCATGGGGAATCCGAATCTGTGTGTCTTGTGCGTCAGTGGCAACACGGGGAACTGTTCAATTGTAATTGTGAGCGCGTACCTTACACGAATATTCATGCCTACAGCCTTCAGATGGGCAGGAATACAACAGCGCGGGGGGGGAACGAACGACGGCCGGAGAAAACGGCGAACCGCGGCTGAAGGGGCGTGCGTCGGTAGTGGTAGTGGCTGAGGGTTAGGAACGAGGGGCGAGAACGAGAACGAGAGCCTTCGTCTTTGGGGCCGGGGCCTTCTTCCCTTCCGAGGGGGCTCGTGAAGGCGTCAACGGAGGCGGTGGGGGAGCATTATTTGGAGGGCATTGGCCGGGCATTGGGAGATGGCGCGGCGCTCTCCCACTCGACTGCCCCCGTGATGCCAAGCAGTGGGATGTCTCGGAGGCAATAATTGCCCACGTGGAGAGAGTGTAGAGGCGGGGATGTCCGCGCCCCGGCGACAGAGGCGACACGCCCAGCGTGCGCAGCCAGAGCGAGGGAGGAAGGAGACACGGGCAGAAGAGGGAGGGACTGGGCAGAAGGGTGGGTGGGGGTGGGGGAGGGTTGGTTGGTTTGTGGTTGGACAGACTTCTCATCCATCGATCTCATCAGGCGATTCGCACGGCCGTAGGGAGAGGCGCGGCGGTGCCGGCGGTGCGGGTCGGCCCCTCGCCTCCTCTCGCCCGCGCGTGCGGGGGGGGGAAGGGGGGGGGGAGGGGGGAAGGGGGGAAGGGGGGGGGGGGGGGGAAGGGGGAGGCCGGCCCGCCGGCCCGCCGTCTGCGCCCCCCCCCCCCCGGGGGGGGGGGGGGAGGGGGGAGGGGCGGGGGGGGGGAGCGGCCCAAGGGCGAGGCGGGGGCCCGGGAGGCGGGAAAGGGGTGGTAGGGGGTGCGGGGCAGAGGAGGGCCATTCGACCGGAAGGGAAGGGAAGGGTTGCGGGGGCACTGGGGGAAAGAAGAAGGGCGAGGCGCGAGGGCGGGGCGGGGTGCGTGCGGCCCCGTCCTGTCATGCGCCGCCCTCCGCCGCCGCTCTGGCCGTATGTCCTTGGCGCTGGCTCCTGCCTCCTTGGCGCGGCGGCAGTGATTGTGCAGCTCGCGACTGCCCAGGGCAAGGGGGAGGCTGGCGTCTCGCTCCGGTACGGTGCAGATCTGCACGTCGAGGAGAGCCTGCTCCCCTGGCTCCGCAACGTCTCCGGACGCCTCGAGAAGCAGCATATTTACGGAGTTCACATGAGGACGGAGTGGCGGCTGATGATTGCCGCGCGAGTCGCAAAGACGCTGCCCGATAGGTCGCCCACAGGCGGCTCACGGGAGGTTCGCGCCGCCGCCCTGGCCCTCATGCTGACCACCTCGAGTCCCACTGCCGTTGCTCGGGCACTAGACTCTTGGCAAAGATTGATCAGACCAAGGAGCATCAGGAGCAGCGAGTTACGCAACATGCACTCCCTCCTCAGCATGCGATCGTACGAGCTGGAGCAGAGGCTGCTTGCCCAGCCGACCCCTTCGGCAGCGCTCGTTAGCGCAGTCACTGTCGCTTCAATCGCCGCAACAGGCGAGCTGCCTCAAGCGCGAAGCCTGGCCGTCTCGCTGAGGCCCCTTTTGGCTGATATGTTTTGTTCTGGCTGTGCGGAGAAGAATGCGCATGCAGCCCGGCGCACTATAACCGGAACGGTCGTGACTGAGCCAGCGGAGCGCCTGCTGGAGCTCGCCAACGACTTTTGCCGTTGGATACTGGGGACTTGGGCAGATGCAGTCCACGCTGCGGCGGTGACGCTAACTCCGGACTCCGAGTCGGCCGAACAGGAGCGACCATCAAGCTTCACGGTGTTCTCCGTCGTGCGGAATGTGTCTCTTGGCAGGCTTGCGACAGGCAATTCAGCATCTGCGTTGCTTGATGAAGACGGCAACGAGTACGTTCTCGCGCAGGTAGGCGGGGGCCCGGCCCTCCTCCGCCATGTGAAAGGGCACGCATACGAGAGCCATTCTCGGCTTGTGACCCGTTTTCGCTTTCAGCAGAGCAGGCATTCCCCAGAAACTGCTCAAGTCCTAGACGCGTTTCCGCCATGCTGGGTCAGTCGCTGAACTTCGTTCCACTCGTACAGATGCGTGAAGCAACGATGCAGGGCGACGCGTCTCTTGTTTCCGACATCGTCGTTGCAGTCTGCTCGACGACTACTGGGGGAATGGTCGCGTCCATGCTTGGTCAACCGCTCCTCCTTGGCTACCTCATCTCGGGGATGGCTGCTGGTCCTCATGGCGCCTCGCTTATCCATGAGGTGTGCTTATGTTTGAAATGAGAAGAATCCATCCGCATTACACGAGTATTCCTTGTTTCTAATGAGGAAATTGACGGGGACACCAAGACCACAATTTGAAGCTGTAGTGTACCAAGGACCAAGTCGATATGGTCTGAAAGCGATATGGTCTGAAAGCGGGGCGACTAGCCACTTCCGCTTCGTTGCAGTGAGACGTCTGAGCCCTCCAATTGCACCCACCACCCATCCCGACCTGTCTGCGCTACCGTCGCTACAAGTGATTTTTGCTCGCCATCCCCTCCGCCTACAATAGGTGATCCAAACAGAGGCGCTTGCGCAGCTGGGTGTCGCCCTCATCTTGTTTTCTCTAGGAGTAGAGCTTGACCTGACTCGGATAGCGCATGTCCGGTGCATTTGCCCGTCAACGCCGTGGAAGCTCCGCTAGGCGGGTCATTGTTTGCCGTTTCGCAAATATCCCAAGAGGCGAACAGGCGGAAGGGGAAAGATATTGCGTCTAGCTTTTGCATTCCATTGTTCCCCTCTGGGAGCATCTCCCGTCTCACTCTCACTTTTAGCATCATCCGTTCGGCGGCAGGCACGTGGCTCTTGTGGGTGGGTTTCTGCAGCAGTTGGTAACTTCGGTCGCTTGTGCCCTCATCGGCACCATCGCTTTCCACCTGCCGTTGGTATCATCCATATTCATCGGCCTCTGCCTCTCCATGGCCTCCACAGCTGTCGTTCTGCGATGCCTACAGGTACCAATCGCTAGTGAGTGCGGCCCTCGTACGATCTTCCTTCTATGTCCGTACACGGCACGGGGGGGGGGGGGGGGGGGGGAGTTGGGGGAGAGGGGTTCGGGGGAACGGGGTCGCCTACCTTTACTGTGGAGAACCTAGTTGGCATGTTTAGTACCCCGGCCATTGTCTGTGAACAGGCCAGACACGCCGTCTCTACGTCGGAAGGTACCTTGATGCTCGGCGTCCTTGTCACTCAGGACCTGTCTGTCGGACTGGTCCTTGGTGCCCTTCCCGTGCTGCGATCCTCTGCCAACCTATCCGGGGCACTCCTCCACACCGCTGCTGCCGCCATGGTTAGCACCGTTTGCCTACTGCTGCTGCGGCTATTCCTCCCTATTGTTGTGCGCGCCGTTCGCTCCACCAAGTCGCACGAGCTAAGTGTCTTATTTCCATTGGCAGTGGCGCTTACTTCGGGTGCGTTCACCGATCACCTTGGGATCTCGATCGAGCTGGGTTCTTTCGCCGCCGGCTTGGTTTGGGCTCGAGCCCTGCCTGACACCGCCACACGCGCCGTCCACTTGCTTGAACCCATCAAAGATACGTTTGGCGCCCTCTTTTTTTTTGCCATCGGCATGGTCATATCGCCTGCCTTTCTATTCGGTCATTTTAGTCAAGTACTGATGCTCGCTATCCTCGCTCTGTTGTTGAAAATGGCCATTGGCGCACCGCTTGTGCGAGTGTTTGGATACGATTGGAGCCTCTCCCTCCGCTGTTCTGTCGGCCTGGCACACATTGGAGAGTTCGGGTTCCTCATTGCCTCTCGAGGGCGCTCCCTTGGGCTACTCGAGCGCGATACCTACTTGCTACTCCTCGGCACTACAGCGATGAGCCTGCTCACGTCGCCGCTAGTACTCGCCTTTGTGCTCCCTGATGGGATCCAATCCGGCAACAATAGCCCCCAAAGGGAGAGAGTAAGGCTAACTAGTGAAGAAGCTGGCCGACTCACCCCACCGGAACTTGGGCAGCTCCCATACTCGGCGCAGAACGCCAACGGCAACTTTCATTCGAGCAGATCCTCGAACAGCGCAAATGACGCCGTTGAGTCGTCGTTTTTTTTCGCTTTTTCGGGGCATGAGAGTGCTCCGTCGCCGATAGAATTGGCCACTCCAAGCAGCCCACGCCGGCGAAACTTCATCTGATTAACCCCGTCATACATCACTAGCGCACTTTGAGGGCCACAACGGGCGTTTACACACACGTATTCCTTCTCTTCCGCCGTGCGATGGATAGCATTGGGCTGCATGTATGAAAAGGGACCAATCCCTGATCGCAACGCTCGATCAGCAGGTTTCGGTGGCAAATTGTTGTGATCAAGAAAGTCGCAAAGCATTTTGGCCTTCTCGTGATTTGTCCCAGTTATAAGCTACCCTACAAACCTTCCCTCGCTCCCTCGTTCTTGCCGTCACAAGCACTGAAAGTCACCATTAGGCGGCACGATGACGTGAGAGGAACATGCAATTCCGAGTCGGTTGATCGGATACCGTTCCTCGCTCCTTCGTTCAAGCTCACACACATTGGAGTGTTTCATCAACGAGCGCGACGACGCGAGAAGAGCATGACCAACTGGCACAGCACATCGACGCATATATTTCACTATGAAAGGTGCAGGTTGAAATCGCCGTCATATTGTGATAGGACCACTTCCCCGCTGTATTTCTTGTTGTGCCATCACTCGGCGCATGCAATAGCTTGCGTAGGTGACGGCGTTGGCGAGACCATGGTCGTTGGTGGGTTGTGCCTTGATTTCATTAGCTTTTAAGGAACTGGACGAGATGTCCATGTCTTTGGATTTGGATTTGGTGTGGTGGCAGATGTTCGGTATCGTGCATCGTGGCTTATGCTTACGTTAGATCTCGTGCTGCTACTCGCAACTCCTCACCGCTGAGCAACAAATAAATAGTAATTAATGTTATCACGACCGGAGGGGCGTGTTTACCGCCCAGAGGAAGTCCCGTGCGTAGCACCCTTTTTCTTTTTGCTTCTTTTTCTTTAGGGTGCAAGAACCGGGTCCCTACGGTGCCCCTACGGTGCCCAGTGCTCACAATTACATAACGTTATGTGCGAAAACGCTAAGCTTAGGCTAAGCGGACACAAGACACCATTTCACTACAGGCGCCCCTTTCTCCAGACACCTGAGCACAGACACTTCGGCCTAGTTCCGTGTGAGTCCCGGAAGGCGATGAGTGCGCTGGCTCGCATAGCGGACCGCGTCTGGGGTATCAAAAAGAGGACGAAGGATGAGCCTCATGCTGAAAACTGCATCCCGAATGACGAGAAGAAGAGAACTATCGTGCTGATAGGAGATGGGTCATTTGGGGACACTTTCCCAAAGAAAAAGTTTGTGCGCGCACTTGCTTCGCGCGGGTTGACGACTGTGCTCGACGAGTACAACACTTCTTCGATGTGTCCTTGCGGGGAATCCAAACTACAGGACGCTGCGGCGATCTTTCAGGTCGCATCTGATGACGCTCCACGTCGCCCTCGGTGCCACAAAGCAGCCGAGCGCGAAGGACCATGTCACGTGATGTCTACCTTTCTTCTGAACCAGCTCGATAAGGTCGTTTGCCTTCATTTGGTACCCCTCGTTTCCAAATACGCGATGCGCCGGTACCAAAAAAATCGTCTAGTATTTAAGCAAAGGCACCCACCTCACAGTGCTCAACCATGTCTATAAATGGAATGGTGGCTAATGATGTAATACGCAAGCGATTGCAATGGATCATAAAAAAGATGGACGATAACTTTAAAAAATTCATCACACCTCTCTTTCCGCCATATGCCACTTCCAAATCTGCCATGCAGGTTATTGCGGAAGCATTGGACAACATCAGTCCGCCGCCGCCGGTTGGGGTCAACCCGGGGGGGAGCAACAACTCCCTGAGGAGGCTGCTTGAGTCGAACCCAAATTTGTGGACGTACACTTTCGAATGTAAGTCCTTATTCAGTTCATTCGATTTCAAGCACAATACGAACATTAAATAAAGACACCTTACATGCATTGCACGCCGCATTTGTGTTCCTTTGTCCTTATTTGTTTCGTTGGTTTGTTTGTGCCATGTTGCGTTAGTTTTCGGAGTTTTCTTGTTGGTGAGTGAGTGATGTGGGGTGGTGTCTCGTGGGCCGTCGTCGCGATGTAGCGCGCCCTTTCCCCCCCTCTCTCAAGACTTCTCTTCACTCCATGCCCCTAGCCCCGCTGAGACTTGCCACGATCAAGCTTCGGCTTGATTCGACACTCCGGCGCGGTTGTGCGCGGCACGCCTGCCGCCCGCACCACACGCCGCGCCGTGTGGCGGGTCGCGCACAAGGGGACGGGCTACGCCGTGCTCGGCGTGGGCGTCTACCAGGCCCTCTCGGGGCGCGCCCTCATGCCAAGCCAAGGCGACGCCGTTCTCGTCGCGTACGTGGTGCTCCTGGGCCTCTCCTTCGGGGTGCTCGCGGGGGGGCTCATGGTAGGGTGAGAGTCCCCACGGGAGGGGAAGAAACCCTGAGGGAAAGGAGACCAAATGAAGGCAAGCCGCCTTACCGACCGTGACGAACTAGCGTGCATGCAAATGCGGATTGCTGGGTACAAAGGGTTGTGTCACGGAACTAGGCCGAAGTGTCTGTGCTCAGGTGTCTGGAGGAAGGGGCGTCTGTAGTGAATGGTGTTTTGTGTCCGCTTAGCGTTTTCGCACATAACGTTAACATAACATTCTGAGTGAAAACAAAACCCAAAACGATCACCTGGCCCTCTTTTGATTTTGACGGAACGCGACTTTTGTTGCGCAGCGTGGGCGGCAGTGCATCGCATTCAGGGGGCGCAGAGCCATCGCGCCTCGACACGCTAAGGTGCGATCGCTGTGCCCCACTCCAGCCCTGTCTGCTGCCCCAGCCGTGTGCCTTGCTGGTTGCTTTTGCTTTTGCGTGGCTTTCGAGCCAGATGGTTTTTATTTTAGCTCATGACTAATTTTATTAAGTTTGCCCACTGAATTGGAGGCGGAAGTGCGCGGCGAGGGCGGCGCGCGGCGGATGCCCGAGGCCACCTCGGGCGTACTCCTCACGTGCGACTGCCCGGCGATGAAGCAGTTCGTTCTGAAAGTGGATGAGGAGAAGCGGAGCAGTCTGGCAGACTCATTCGTCCTCCGTGATCTGGACGACACTCACCTGCTCCTCCGGAACGACGCGCAGATCCTTGCATTGATCCACCGGAGGATTGACGAGCTGCAGGTGCGCTGCTTGCCACTTCGCGAGACGCACGCGCGTCGCATAGAGCACACAGATGCTTCCCTTTTGGACGTCACAGTCGACCACACTCAGTTCTCCCCACACAGCTGATGCTCGACATGGCCCAATCTGCTTGGCCCTTGCCGCTGCTTCTTGCAGGATTCAAACTCGTACGAGAGAGTTGAGGTGGACGTGCAGTCGGCCCCCCCCGAGAAGGGGGGTCCTGCGAAGAAGAAGAGCAGAAGAGATGATGGATCAAGCGTGTGATTGCCAGCCTTTGCCTGGTTTCTACCGACTAGGGCAATGCCCAAAGCTGATGGCTTCTTGCACCTACATCCAACTGCTTGCCGAGAGAGAGCTGTCGAGAACTGCCTTGATCCTCTTCACGCCACGAAATCCATGTTGTACAGAAAGCACGAGCCTCAATCGGCATGCTGTGTTGTCGTCCTCTTGCGGCTTGACGGCAGGGGTAGGCAGGTAGGGTGATTCTGACTCGTTTGCAGGCTTTCGGGCTATCCATATGTCGAGCGTTATCATCGGTGACTGAGCATTGGAGCAACCAGCAGCAACAGACCGCGGGGTGTGTGCATTTTCCCGTCGTTGCCGTCGGCACGGACGCCTTTTGTTGCTGACTTCAACATGTCCTCTCCCGTGTACTCAGTATACTCAGTGGGCCTCCCTTTGTCCTTACTTCCATGTAACATGCTCTATCCGTGTTGTGAATACATCGAATAGCAATCTTACTCTGAGTAATGCTCTTACATGTCATTAAAAACTCTTGAAGATGCCTACTATTGCGTTGGGCGCCAACGCCCTGGCCCCAAACTCTGAGTTTCAAACTCACTCCCCTTTCATTTTTTCATGATAATAATGATGATTATGGTTATAGTAGCTAGAAGTAGTAGTAATACTACTAAAACATCTGAGCGAGCTAGTCTCTAGTCGATAATATCACTACTGCCACTAGCCGGGTACTATCACAACACCCCTCAGCGCACTTGCCCGTACACCTTGACGCGTGCTGGTGCCTCAGACATCAGACACACACACACACACACACACACACACACACACACACACACACACACACACACACACACACACACACACACACACACACACACACACACACACACACACACACACACACACACACACACACACACACACACACACACACACACACACACACACACACACACGGTTTTGGCCGCTAGATACCTAGATAGTCTAGATACCTGGATATCTTCTCGATATATTTGTAAATAAATAAACCTTTTAATAGTCTCACCGCGCACGCAGCCGTGGACCCTCTACTTTCTACTCACGTAGGAAAACTTTCTACACCCCCACGCTCCCAGCCCTTCCCCCCCGCCATTAGGCGGCTCCCCCCGTGCACTACTAGGGGGATTGGGGTGAATGAAGGGCTTAGATATGGTCCTGTTGTTCGAGGGCATCGATACCATAAGATAGAAGATAGATAGCAACTTGGACCTGGATGTGTTGAGGCGTGATGGAGAGCCCGCGATCACCACTCGCCAGCGGATGTGACCATCGGCCGGCCTGAGGGCTTGCCAACGCTAGCCAATATAGCTCGGCAGTACCTCTAACGGCCGGCTAGCTCGTCGGGCGCAGAGCGCAGAGCGCATGTTCTCCAAGGCAAAGGCTACTCCTTTGCGCACCTCGCCTGGTGGCCTGCCTAGTAGGTTCCTTCCCCCGCCCCCGCCCCCGCCACCTCGGGCGCGCTCTTCTCCGGAATACACAGGGCCCAACCTGTGACGCTCGTCCTCCTCCACCATGCGACTACTGTACACTTCATGCAGCTCAGCCTCGCGGTCAACAGGGGCGTCAAGGACACCAGCGCCGCCGACCTGTGGCTCCAGAGGGAGAGCCCGTCTTGCTCAAGCCGCCTGGGTCATACCCAACACAATACACAGCCGCCAGGAGCCCCACTACCTGATCGACTGCGGGCGACGCCGCCCTCCACCCGCCGATTTCCCGTAATACCGGGGGTGGGCCCGTTCACCCGCGGACCACCAAAATCGTTACTTTTTTCGCTCGCTGCTCAGCACCCCTGCGCCTGCTGCAGAGAGCCGCGCGCCCGACAGCCCATTCAAACGACCGACACCACACCGAAGGTGCGCCGACATCCTCCGACGCTGCCCCCCTTGCGCACGCTCCCTAACCAGGCCTGCAGCAGTTGTGCCCCTGCGAGGGCTCGCGTCCCTCTCGGCATCTATCTGACTCCAATCTCTGCCTTCGCTCGCAGGAACAAACGAACAAATCGAAGATGAACCCTGCGACATATGAATCTTGCCTCGACGCCATGCAGGGGACGCCGCTCAAGCGCATCAAGCAAAGGAGTGCTCCGTCCAGCTCCCATCTTGCCGGCCCCGCGTTCGACAACGAAACACCAAAGCGCGGGCGCACACCCTCCTCGCGGCCGCACGGCGATCGTTTCATCCCACAGCGCTCTGCTATGGACCTGGACGTGTCGCACTTTGAGCTGACACGTTCTCACCAGAATGAGAATGCTGGGGTGAATGCGTCGCCGGCCAAAGAGGAATACAAGAAGGAGTTGGCGGCCAACTTGTTCGCCGGACAAGCAACCAACAAGGTGCTCGCATTCAAGTCGAAGGCGCCGGCGGCGCCGGCGGGTCACCAAAATTCGTTGCGAGTGCTTTACACCCAAAATCGTGAAGCCGGCCTGGCGCCCAAGAAGTACTCCCGCCACATCCCACAAGCACCCGAGCGCATCTTGGATGCGCCCGAGCTTCTTGACGATTATTACTTGAACCTGCTCGACTGGAATTCTTCCAACGTATTGGGTGTGGCGCTCGGCGACTCGATTTACTTGTGGAATGCTTCCGATGGATCTATCCAGCAGCTCATGCAAACACCAGGTGAAAACACGCATGTCACCTCGCTGTCGTGGGTTCAGGAGGGCTCGTACATGGCGGTGGGTACGTCTGATCACAAGGTTCAAATCTGGGACGTCGAGAAGCTGAAACAAGTCCGGTGCATGTCCGGCCACCGTGCACGTGTGTCCTCCCTTTCTTGGAATGGGCCAGTGCTCTCTTCGGGTGGTCGGGACTCCGTAATTTTGCATCACGACGTTCGCATCGCGGAGCACAAAGTCGGAACTCTTCGCGGACATGCGCAGGAGGTTTGTGGCTTGAAGTGGTCCCCAAGTGGCACACAGCTAGCATCTGGAGGGAACGACAACATCCTCAACATTTGGGATGATCGGTATACTGCATCATCGAATGGCCTATGCGACCAGCCAATGTTCCGCCTTGATCAGCACCAAGCGGCCGTCAAGGCCCTCGCATGGTGTCCTTGGCAGCGCAACTTGCTCGCGTCAGGTGGTGGCACCGCCGATCGCATGATTCGCTTCTGGAATAGCGGCACGGGTGCATGCTTGAATGCCGTCGACACTCATTCGCAAGTCTGCGCTCTCCAGTGGGCAAAGCACGACAAGGAGCTCGTCTCATCTCATGGCTATTCCCATAACCAGCTCATTCTTTGGAAGTACCCGTCAATGGTCAAAGTTGCGGAACTCACCGGACACACTTCTCGTGTGCTTCACATGGCGCAGTCTCCAGACGGGACCACCGTCGTCACTGCCGCTGCCGACGAGACTCTTCGCTTTTGGAAGATTCTTTCTGGTGGCGAGTCCTCCAAAAAGGAAAGGGCAGCGGCGAAGGAGTCCATTCTGAATTCCATGAGCATCAGGTAAGGTGACCCTCCTCCCTTACTGTGCAGGTACTTTTGACTTGAACTTTGACCGCGTGAATATGTCTATAGCACTCGGTATCACTGACGCCCCCCGGGCCCGTCCCTATGCCGCTTTGCACTTTTTCCCGTGCGCTGCCTGCTGAGCCCGCACTGCCATATTGCCTACTGAGCCCGCACTGCCCACCAGCTATTTTCCTGCACCCTTTGCGTTGCCCACTGCCTTGTTGCACACTTGAAGTACATCTGCGTGCCGGCCTTCGCCCTCTGCATAGTGCCCTTTCGCACACGCCCAAACACATGGACGAGCACTTGGTCCCAGACGGGAGGTTTGGGTGGTGGGCTTGGGTTGGACGGGCAGGAGGGACTATGGCCGCCTTGTGGTTCTCACCACGGGGCGGCAACACATGCCATTGGCTAGAGGACAATGGATATTAGGGCCGTGTTCGTGCACGGATGCTTCTGAGCCTCGGCTTCGTTTTCTTATCGACAAGCGGCTGTGGGTGGATGAGACATGAGAATCGGTAACACGCACAAGCCAGAGCCGTACACGTCACGCCGGCCTTCGATCGATGTTAATGCGCAACGTTCTCTCTCCTTTCGCCCTGGAGTGTACCTAGATACCAGATTGAAGGCGAATTAGAGGCTGCGACCTCAGGTTTTTTTTTGGATTTATACCTATTTACCTATACCGTACGGTGTACAATACCCCCATGAAGGTTATAATTATAACTTCTGGTCGCGTGTGGTGGCTGCAGGAGGAGAGGGGAGCGGCGCGCGCTCCATGACCCTACCGTTATAATGATAGTTGATGTGCTGAGCAGGTAAGCCCCCCAGGTGTTTCTGCTTTCTGAGTATTTGGTTCGGGTTGCTGGAGAACGGTCAAAAAATGAAAAATGCAGCCCCCCCCTCCACACGTAAGATGTTAGTAGTAGTAGTCAGTAGTCAGACTACTACTACTAGGCTAGTCAAAGTTATAAATCACTGTTTGATCGCTCTAAATCCTCAATGGTCAATGGGACTTTGGCTCTGTTCGAGTGCTCTTCTGTGTCCGCTATCGCCCCGTGTCGACACCGGCCGCGCTCCGGCCGGTTCCCAGTTTCCCTCCACACCCTGTGCCACGCCCCCCGCAAGCCCCGGCAGCCCCAACGGCCAATGGCCCCCTCCCCTCCTCTGAATTTGATCATCATTCTCTGTGCCATCATACGCATCATATCATAGACATAGACAAGGCTACTGCTTCTGCTACAACACCCTTCCCACAATAGGGGGCGCCGAAGAGAAAAGCAAACAGAGCACGCCTGAGGTTTCAGTCTCTAGATGGCTAGTGGTGATCAGATTGGGGCGTCTGTGCCACACGCTCAAGAAGCAGTGTGCCATCTACTTGGGACGCAGGCATGCATCGTTCATCGTTAATAAAAACACTAGTAGAAAATGAATCACCGATGTGCTAGGTTGATTGACAGATCGGTTTCCTAGCAAACATAGGGCAGGGCATGGCAATCAGCCGCACGCCTGCCAAAAAGAGCAACAAGAGAATTCACAGGCCTTGCGCCTTGCGCGCCGCTCATTTCCCAAAATTCCCGAAATCCATTTTTAGGGCAATGGTCGGTTTTGCATCGGCAACTGCGCCCGCGGTTGTTGTTGGGTTCAGCGTAGACGCTGCTCGTTGCTTCTTAGCAGCTGCCTCACGGATTGACGTCTCCATCCGCGCACGCGTAGAGGCCGAAAATACACTGACCGCGGCACGGAACGCTTCAGGTGCTCGGCCGCCTAGGGCGGTGAGAGCTGTTTGGCAGATGGTAGAGAGTTCAGCAGTCGGTGGCGAGACATCGGCGTCGGTCGGCATGCCTGCCACTAGTATCGGGAGAGCAAGGGAAAACAAGGCAGCCATGCTGTCCGGGGGCGCGAGTGTGCACGCGAGAAGGAGAACCTAGAGTGGGGGCACCGAAAGAAGGGGTCGGTTTTGGCAAATGAGGCAGTGGCTAGGGCCTCACGTGCGAATTGCTAACGAATGTGAATGGGCTTCAAGCATGGGCAGCAAGTTGCATTCTCTTGTTTTGACTGTGAATCGCACAATAAGTCACGCCAGTGCGTTCGAGGCCGGGGCGTCCCTGCGCGTCAAAGGGCTGCTTGCGTCACACCTTCACTGCGCCGACGCGGTCATTCTCGCTGCCTGAATGGAAGCAAGCTGCGACATCCGGAAGCAACGCAATCAGGTAGCTGTTCGAAATGCCAGGTGACTTATCTTTGCATGCAGCCAAAAAGGCCATCAGGGTGCCATGCGCAGCCTGTTGGGACTGCAAGTGCTGAGGGCCAGGTCTCAACATGCGGCGGAGAGCGGCCTGCGCCCTCGTGTGGACGTCAGCTCCAGATGGCGAGTCGACTGGCAAGCCCCCTACGATGCGCAACGCAAGCTTGAGGAGGAGATCTGCGCAAGGAGAACCTTCAGTGGCTCGTTGCAACAGCTCTAAGGCTGCGCCCCCCGCAGCAGCAAGTAACCTCGACTTGGCCGCACCGGCTCCTGAAGAACGGTCGTGTAACTGGGCGTCTGGGTCGTCCACGGGTGCCTCGCAGAATCCGACCAAAGTATTAATGGAGGAAATGCATTCCTCGCGCACCCCATCGGAGCTGGTATTGGTGAAAGCCTTAGCGTCGTTGCTGGCCGCAACATCAAGAGGAGTGGCTGCGGCTTGAAGCACGACGGTGAAAGCAGTGGGTATCCATGGGAGCCGATCGGAGAACGGGAGAGATGCCGGCAAAAGAGAGAGCGCGCGTAGCGACAGTGCTAGTGCCTGTAGATCCGATACGTCCACTAGAGCTAGAGGATGAGAATGCCCCAGGGCCGACGGGTCGCGGAGTGCAGGAATAGCACTCATCGCAGGCGCAGCTGCGAGCAATTGCAACGCCACGAGAATCTGCCGCGCATCTTCCGTTCCCGCCTTTGTGTATTGCCCTAGCTTAGGAGCTAGGTGCGCAGTGAGGCCTGCGATTGCAACCCGCATCGCCGGCGGGGCGCCGCGCGACTGGGAAATGCGGAAAAGGAGACGGAGAATCAGGAGCATTGAGACTGGTGGGAGCGCGACTGGTGTCAAGAAGTCCGGATGCAGCAGCTTCGGTAGCGATGCCACACAGAGCGTCGCCTCCTCACCACAGGCGTCGATGATCGGCGGTTCTTGTCCAAGCGGTGCCTCGATTGCCGAATCGTCGGCGGCGGCACAACGTGCATCGGCGGCCGCAAGCGTATGTACACAAAGCCCGATAAGTAGGTCAAAGTCCTCACTTTCAGGCGCTGGATTTATGGGAGAGAGCACAGAAACCTCACATGGGTCCTCGCTCGTGAGAGCGTTATCAGCGGCGGCCGCAGCAGCACCTATCCTTGCCGTCATGTCACGAGCATGTGAGCCCGTGGGGCGCTCTTCGCGCCACGCATCAGTGCCAATGAGCGAGAGAACGGCATCAAATGCTGCCGGCCATGCATGCTCAATGTGCTCACGCGATGCAACTGCGGCCGCAGTCGTGTACAGATGGGGCGCGTACCCTTTGGCTGCGCGGCCACTAGCGGCTGAGAGGGCACACCAGTCGCGTAGCAATCCCATCCAGCAGGTGCGTAAGGCTGGTAATGCAGACTTGAGCTGCGTGGCGAGCTCCGCCCTAGCCGTAGGTTCTGTGGCCACGGCTTGTTGAAGGGCCGCTGCGGCACGAAGGGCAGCGGTGCGCACCACCGTAGCGGCCGCGTCGGACAGCGCTGGATACTCGAGCTGGGCAAGTGATATCGGTGTCAACATTTTGGTCAAGAGTCCAAGAAGCTTTCGCACCGCGACAGGATCGACCTCGACACCCCCTTCGCTGGTAGTGATCGCAAGTAAGTATCGCGACAGTAAAGCGCATCCCGAAGCAGTCAACCCGGGAGGCGCATCAGGCGCAAAACAAGGGCGGAGAGCGGCGCCGATCTGCAACAACACAAAGTTTGAAGGATAGTGACACGATTCTCTCAGTGAAGGATACATACTAGGGGCCATGAAGGCAACTGTCGAAGGTACGCATGGAAAATGCTTTGGTGGTGGAGGTTGGTTGGGAGGGCTGGGACGAGCCACCTGTGCATGGGACTGCTCGAGAAGAAGGTGGTGTTCGAAGTCCGGATCCAGTGAGGCCCCAAATTTGTCAACAATGTCATGCAGCATCAGCACTCCGGAGGGGCGCATCGCATCGATACGAGCGGTCGCAACCGTGAACGCGACACCCACAAGTTCGGAGAGAGAAAACACCAGGGGTTTCGAGTCATCGGAGATGTTTGCGTCGAACACTTGACGTGCGATTCCGAGTGAGAAGTGTTCGGGTTGGGTGACGACAAGCAGTAGGCGACGAGCGCACTCGGCCGCGAAAAGCCGAGTTTGCCATCGAGGAAGTGTTCGAGCCCATTTCAAGGACTCCTCGGCCTCCAACTGCAACAAAGGAGAGCGTGGGTGGGACGGGCGGAGGTCACACACTGTAGATGGCCTGAAGATAAAGTGATGGTGCAATTACCAAACAAGCATATTGTCCTTTCCCACCCGCCAATCGTCAATCAACTACGACACATTCCTCTCGAGGCCAATTACCTGAGCCTCCTTTTGTCTTTTCCTTGCTTCTTCCTCGTCCTCATCATCACCCCCTTGCGGCAAGCCAGATGCATTCCGATCCCACCCGCCGTCTCCATCCTCCGAATCAGAAGACTGGCCACCTCCGAACCCACCAGCAGCAACATTACTAGCGGGGGGAGCTGAATTTGCATCTGTATTCGTGTTTTTCTTCCCCTCTGCCACGGTGTCAGCAAGGGCGTGGACCCAGAAAGAGGGCGCCGAAGGTCCATCCGCATGAAGCAAGCGAAGAAGGATGTGTTTGGCGAGATCGAGAGATATGGAATCGGGCTCGTGATCCATGAGGCCGAGGAGGCATCCTGTGGAACAAGGGAGTGCCAAGAACGGATGAGTTCACGAAGAGTTGAAGCATCCCTACGGCGGCATGTTGATCGAAACCCTTCACGTCGCAAGTAGAGCTCATATCAGCTCACCGGATATTCGGCTCAGTTCCTTCCTTGAAGGGGCGTACGTCGTGGCCGCGCCCGTTGGCACAGCCAGGGGATTTGCATTTGTCTTCGCCTCAGCCGCTGTGGCGATCTCGCCGATTGCCGTGAGAGCCGCGATGCGCAAAGCGGCTAGAGGTGAGGCAAGGCCGTGAGTGATTGCGGAATATAGGGCCGCGGCTGGGGTTGAGGCCACAGGGGGGACGGATTCGGCAGGCAGTGAGATGATCTGCCGTTCGAACAAAAGTTCTTCGGCTGAGAGCATTTCCGCTGCTCCGCCTCTGACATGTGTATGGGCATGGCCGTGAGTGTAGGCGTGCGTGTGACCGCCGTGCCCACCGCCTTGAGTTCGGCAGGCGGCGGAAACTAGCACACGGCAACGATAGAGCATTGCCTGAGGTTGGCCGACCCGCCCGCCCGCAGCAGCGGCGAGTGCCGGAGCAATTGTAGTTGCGAGAGCGGTAGCAAGGCGCGCGGTAGCAAGAGAGGCACGCGCCGTTTGCGGCGCTCCAGGAGCAAGAGTAGCGGCAGAAAGAGCAGACAACGTGGCCCCAACCAAAGGCTTGTAATCTGGACCCTGAGCAGCTGCAATCCGCCCGAGGGCATGCAATGTCCATTCAACAAGATGCGCCGGTGGAGACGGTGCGCCAGCTGAAGGGAGGAGCGAACACAGCAGTTGTACACCGATGCGAGCGCGGGGTGCAGGAGCAGGTCTCGAATCGGGGCGACTTGGAAGAGTTGCGGACAAGAGATGCCCAAGCGCAAGAGCGTGTGCAGCGCGCGCTTCGTCTTTTGCCTTCGAGTCGGTAAGGGCTGCAGAGGCGAGCGAAGAAAACGAATCCAGATATACGTCGCCTGATATAGGCAACCACGAAGAGGCAGGTTGGGAAAGTGGTGGATGAAAATGGCACCGCTTGCGGCTCGCCGTGTCGCCTCCGGAAGGCGATACATGGTAGATGAAAGAGTGAACGAAATGGGACGATCCAGCATGCGGAGCCCCGATCAGATTGCGTAACGCACGCGGGGTACGCTAGAAGATATCAGTGTTGAGAAGTGAGAGCAAGAACACGAGATTATGAGTGGAGATAGGAGAGGTGGTGGTAGAGAGCCTGGGGCGGATTTGGGGGTTACCGCACTCACCAAGCAGCTGCCCGAGCAGTCCGACTGCCTGTGCTGCCGCGCGCCTCACCGCGGGGTCTGTGTCGGCTAAACATGGCGCAAGCACAGCGCCGAACGCGGGAGAGAGCTCAGCACGGAGCGCCGATTTCGAGGGTCGAAATGCAAGCCTTTGAATCGACGAAAGCAGTGCGGCGCAAATATTGGTAAGTGCAGAGGGCTTCTCATCACGAAAAGTCTCCGAGGTTGAGCTCCCACCGCCGAAGAAGCCCGCGGCCGGTGTGGGCTTTGCAGCAGCGGCGGCATCACGAGCCGCCTTGGAGGCGGCGTTGCCCAAGTGAGTAAGCAACTGCGCTCGCACATCTGAATGAGAGCATTGGTTCGAGTGGTGGGAAAAAGGGGACAGGGAGGTCGGAGCAAATCCTACGCGGCGATAACAGCACTACTTCATGCGTAAGTGAACAACGCCATAGCTTCGGATCGGAAAATACGGGCAGTCCTGGCAGTGCCCGAACATCAGGCAGTTGGCCGATACGCACGGATAGTGGCATATGCATTATAAGTGCTTCACACGAATTTGGACACTGCATTGCGAGATCGTCCCTCTCCCGTTTGCAACTTGCTTTTCGTCCCGAGGGTATGGTGCATTACCTGAGGTCTGTAGACGAAACACAGCACCAAAGAGTGCCACGGCGGCGTCTAAGCACTTGGTTTCTCCCGCAGCGTCATTAGGCGCTCGGAGCTCCGACAGCCACGTGCAGCCGGCTTCAGCATCAGGTGACGCGGCTAGACGCAACGGCTCGGGTGGCGCGATACCCGCGGGGAGGTCGTCGTCAGAGCCGGCTGGCACCGGGGCCAAATGAGAGTCTAGAGGGTCTAAGAGAGCCGTCAAAGCTGTGCAAGTTGCGGCATGAGTATTTGCTGGCTCAACGATGTCCGCGACAACAAGCGGCATTACGACATTGAGTACCTGGAGATACGTTCATGTTGCAAAGGATGGGAAGCAAGGATTGGAAGAGGCCGGGGGGGGGGGGGGGGGAACAGGGAATTGATGGATCTGGGTGATTAAGCAAAAGTGCCTCGCGAGGGTTGCAACGGCGAAGAGTGGCGTGATGCATCCCACAAACCCTCACAGTACGTCGTGGAGATGGCGGGACGTCAAGTTGTTCGGATGAACAACTACAGAAGCTCACCTTGGCAGTGAGTGCAGATGATGGCAGAGCGACAAGAGTTCGGTAAAGGTACGCGCGAAAGAGCAAGTATGCTCCCCGGAAGCTCTCGTTCATGAGTTTGGTCGCATTCTCGCGACACGCAGCGAGGAGGGCGATGTTTGGGGGGAGGAGTGCACCGGTGATCGGCTTGACCATGGCGGCAGCAATTTGTTCAGGCATCACGTCAAGGAAATGAGACAAGGCCTGGGCAAAGAGGAGGCGTCGGTTTAAAGAAAGCGCGCGCTTTGCATCAACGTGTGGGATGGGCATTGTATGGCGAGGAGCATTTTGTGACCATGTGAGGAAGCTGTGCTTACCTGTAGCGCGTACGCCCTGCTCTTTAGCTGCGCCTCGACAGCATCCCTCTTTTTGGCAGACACCTCCGGTGCAGCTTGCGCCAAAGCACTCTTGAACATCGCATAAACCTTAGCCAGGCGAGGCTTAGCAGCGACCCAAGAAGGCGGCATACTAAAGAGCGCCGTAGCGAGCGCCCAGCCAGCTGCCAGAGCAGGCTCTGTTCCAGATGAAGTCAACTCGGCCGCGGCATTCAAGCATCCATTGCAAAGCGGCGCGGGTCCCCCAAACTGCGTCTTGGTTGATGCAACGACCAAGGCGCCCACCGCCTGTGCTTCGGCCAACAACGTCTCAGTGGCATCTTTGCTGGTACCTCGGCTAGAGGCAGATGCGGTTGCGGCAGTGGAACGCAGGCGGATCAGTGTTTGATTCAAGAGTGGCGCAAGCTGCAACGGAAAAGCGACCGCAACAGCCCAAAGACACTGGCATGCCGCAAGACGTGTTGCGCGGGTAGGCAAGGTCACCAGCGTGAGAAGTGGACGCTCTCCCTGCGGAATGAGCGGGTGAGGAGCAGTGTTTCCATAAACAAACATGCGCGAAAAGCTCAGTCTAATATATCATCGATGGCTGGACAATGGGGGCTTGCAAGACGCTGAGTTTAGTACATAATCGGTGCCTGGACGCAGAGGGCTTGCTGAGACCAACTCTCTCAATTGACATCGACCAAGGCTGTCACGGAGGGCAATCTTGCCTGCAAAAGCGTGTCCTTTGCGTCATCGGCGACCTGTCCTAGCTGCAGCAGGAGCAATGAGACTTCCTTGAGCCCGACGACCAGTGTAGCATCATTACACGACTTTGAGGTAACCTACACGTTTAAGGCAAGGCGGGATTCCGGAGCAATATGCTAGAGATATGGAAACGCCGGCGGGCTTCTAACGGAGTTTCAACTTTCATGGGGCACAAGAGTGAAGCGTGCGAGTTGCGGCTCTTGATTGCGCCACCCGTATCATGCAAGAGCGCACCTGCGCAGCGATCGTGTTGGCCATCATGTGCTGCCCCCTCTCAGAAAGGCGCTCGCCCATGCCAGCGCGCAGAATGTGTGACACACACTCGGCGGGCGATCCTGTTCCTCCCAAGGAGCGCAGAATCACAGAAGCCTTACTGGCGTCGTACGGCGCAGCTGCCATCCCGAGGAAGGTTGTGAGCATGAATTCGGCGTGCCGCTCAAGGTCCGCCCGTCGCATGCCGTGAAGAAGGCCAACTGCAGCGCGAGCGATACCAACACGGACTTCCCTCGAAGTTTTGACAAATGCGGTAGAAAGCACAACCGCGACGGCTTCGATTGGAGTCAACGCATCTGACCTCTTTGTAGGCAGGCTTGGCTTGGCCCCCCCGCCCCCGAGGCCTCCACGACGGCTTCCCCTGGCAGCAGTGACGCTGACGAAGCCTGCAGGGCGGGCAAGTGCAGCGAGGAGCAGCTCGGAAAGGCTGACTGAAGCGGTGGCGCGCACCGAAGCAGAGGGATCATCGAGAGCTTTGATAAGCATTGCACTAAGCACATCAAAGAGGTCTCCAGTCCACAGGCCCTCGGCGTGTAACGCAAGTGGGGCGGCGGCACGGAGACATGTGGCGCGCAGTTCAGCAGAAGTGCCACGTTCACTCATTGTCTGCTTCATGCTCTTGCTTGCCTCTTCTTGGCTCAGCTTAGGCACACCACCCGTACCAGGGTACGCCTGCGCTAACGCCGCCCATGCCACGACGCGCACAGGTGACTCAGCCGCGCGTGTGAGTTTGATGAGGAGGACCACGGCATCAAGGCAGAGCGAAACCATTGCCGGTCCATGTGCTGCGCACAGTCCCGCCAACAGCTGCATCGTCGCGCATCGAGCAGGTATGCTCGAGGGCGAGGAGCTCTTGTTGCTGAGCCATGAGGTCAGGTCCTTGACCGTATTGTACAGCCCCGTGCGGGCGCCGCGCTTGTAGATGGTCGCGAGGACGTTGACCATTGAGCGGCAGATGGGAGGTGCCGGCCCTAGCTGAGCCAGGCTCTTGAGTGCTGCCTCGATTGCGTCCTGCGAGCCTTTGATCACCTCCTCTCCTGCAGTGGAGAGCTGAGTATTGATCTGGTGCAGCAGCTCCAGTTGCGCGGTGGCGCTGTCGGTGCCACCCGGCGCGCGAGCCGCCTCGACCGCCCTCTCGAGCCGCGCCGTCGCCTCCGCAAGCCCCACCATCTCGCCCACGCCCGTGCCAAGCTCCCTTCGCCCGCCCGTAGCGCCCTCCTCCCCCCCCCGCCTCTTGCCTCGCGGTGGTGGCGGGCGGCGGGGCGCGGCGGGCGGCAGAGGGAGAGAGGGGGCGGTAGGAGTAGAGGAGGGAAGAGAGAGGGAGAAAGGGAAGGGGAGAGAAGAGAAGAGGGAGGGAGGGAGGGAGGGGGAGGGAGAGAGGGAGGGCAGAGGAGAGCGGGAGGGGGGGAAGGGTTGACCGGAGGAAAACAAATACGATAGTATGAAGATGAAAGAGCTCTTAAAAATCGAAGTAATACGATTAGGAAAGTAAGGACACCCTCGCCCTCACCTCAGTTCGCATCGGCTGGCGAAGCTGGTGTTCAATTCGTTCTAGTGGGGTTAACTAAGTCCTTACTAAGTAAAAGTCATAGTAGTAGCGTTCTTTCTTTTGTCGTTTATCGTTTACCATGACCGAAGCTACTCCAATTTCCAATCCCAATCCATATACCACATACCCGGCGAAGTGTCCCCAAATTTCCCGGGAGCAAAACCGCGGTGCGGCCCCGGTCGCGAGCGATCCGTCGCGTCTCAAGCACGGCTCACGGCGCTTCAGCATGCATCACATGAACGAACAAAAGTGCACGCGTGGTGGATCGCTACAATAATTGCAGGCAGCGATCCTAACAATTAATCAGCACACATTACCGACACGAGCATGCCGACATACAACTCCTCGGTTGACGGGTGCCATTTGCTAGCATTTACTAGCTAATATATATGGTACGAGTTTGAGCTACCCGGCGACTATCTTTCCCGGTCGCTGCCAGTAGATTTGTGGGATTGCAATCTTCATCATGTATCCCTGACGAATGCCAAAAATTAGACCAATGCTCGCAGCCGTGGCTGTCAAAGCTCTGGCAAAGAATCGAGCCAACTGCTCCTTGAGCGGGACTCGTATTCGTGTTCTTTCTCCATCTGGAATGGATGGCAAGTCTCTACTAGGCGCACTTGGGGCGGAGGCCACCAAAGAAGAATTCGCGAGGCCTGAATGAGCCTGCCACAGATGTGGCACTTTCTTAAGAAGGCTCTCTATCCTGTGGTAATGCACGGTGACATATCCCAAATACTGTAGAAATGACAAACAGGTGATTGTGTACGCTATCTGCGAATCCAAGAGAGATGGGATCAAGAGATGTTGCAGTGTGGATGGCGCAAGGCTCACATACCTTGATCTGCAACCCTCTCGTAGCGGACCTCGCTGCTCGCCCTGCACAGAGACCAAGGACAGTGGTCGCAGTCATCTTCCCCGGGACCGCCAGAACGCTCTGACTCAGCGAGCTCCTGCGAATGCGTTCGGGAAGATGAGATGACGATCTTGTCGCCTTCATGGTGGGATCCACCATGCCGAGACAGTGGAGCGAGGACACCAGCAGCGAGAGCAGCGCAAGCCGCGGCATCAGCCTGCGTGGCCGATCGCCCTGCCGGCACCCCGACGTCGATCTGGCAACACACGTAGGTGCCGG
>CM030942.1:159375-289895 GCA_018136815.1 Isochrysis galbana | reverse complement strand
ACATATCCTCTTAATAGGAAGAGGCCCCCAAAACCTGTTGACCTTGTACCTGTTGTCCCATCCGGGGTGGGGGCGCGCTCTCCGGCAGGGTCTGGCGCCGGCCGTGGGCCTCCCGATGGCCGATGGCCTTGTATCTTGTATGGGAGTGGGTATGACGCCGGTGTATGTAAAAAAAGGCTCAGCAAGCTAGCCGTCGTTACTTGCACGGCGCGAAAAATCTTACAAGTTCTTGTGAATGCATTATGAGAAGGCAATCGCGTTAGTTACGGCCGCAAAAAATGGTCACAACCGCACCTCCTAACGTTACGTACAAAAACGCTATGCGGGCGGTCACCGTTCAATTAGTTGGCTACTGTGAGCGTTGGGAACATCACTCTCGCCCGAACAACGACGGGCAGAAAGCGGAGCAACGCAAACGCCAGCGTGAGGCAAGCAACGCCATGGATTACAGGGCCCTCACTCATGGGCCTTGGAGCGGCGGCACCTTACGGTGGACAAAGATTTCAACCTAGAAACATCGGAGGACCTCTTGCAGGCGGCGAGAGGTCTGGATATACGAAACATCAATTGGGGTAGCTGCTAAACCTCTTTAGTAGGAACTTCAATGGATATAATAAGAAGATCTTACGTGATATAAGACCTAAAAGGAGATGCAAGCCGACGTTAGAGCGAAGGAGGAGCCACAGTCTCCCACCCCCTTCTCTCCAACTCCTGGCCGAAGCAGCGCGCAGCGCGCGCGGCCTCCCTGGAACCAGCTTCTCCGCCAACGAGGGAATTGGGGAAGGGGGAGGGGGTTGATAGGGGTAAAGGTGGGTAGTAGGGAGGTACACAAGCACACTGCCTCATGCCGCGTATGTAGCGGGGATTTTTAAGACGATTTTTTTTCTCCTCCCCCTCCTCGTCGTCATCGTCGTCGTCCGTCGTCGCGACTGTCGTCATCGTCGTCGTCGCAGCTGTCGTCGTCGTCGTCGTCGTCGTCGCCGCCGCCGCCGCCGCCGCCGCCGTTGCCGCCGCCGTCGAGGACGACCTGCTTGGGCAGCTCGGAGGGTTCTCGCTTGCCCTCCGAGTCGCCCAAGTTGTCGTTGTCGCTGTGCGAGGCTGCGCGCCGCGAGCGCACGCGCGAGCTCGGACCTGCGCGTGGAAGGAGGACGAGTAAGTGGAGCTCGCGCGCGGCGCCCAAAAGGTGCGGGGGGGGGGGGGGGGGCAGCCTCCTCCCCTCTCTCCATGCCCGCTGCTGGCGCCAGCGCGCCGGCGCGCCAGAGCAGTCACCGGGTATTGTGACCGAGGCCAAGGCTCGTGGCTCGTGAATTACGTAAACGAGCTTTTGTTTATCACATTAACAGCCAGTCGACCCATCAGGACTCCCGCTTTCCCGCCCAGTGTACTGATATTGACGATCTAATGGTAAAACAGTTCCCGCGCGCATTTTTCGCGAGCGCCACCCCCAGGGGGCACCCAAATGTCCCGGGACATTTCGGGAGCCATGTCCTTTTGACAAAACAGCCCCAAATGTCTTGTTGACTGTCCGGACATTTTGGCCAGGGCCTACTGAGGAGCAGCGCAAGGCCACAGCTTTCTCCGAAAGTTCGGGGCGAGGGCTGCGCCACTACGCAGCGTTACATACTTTTCGTAGCTTTCTTAAAACGTATGAACGATCGGCGTGTGTGCCCATACAATCCTTTGCAGAATTGTAGTTGTTTTCTTCGGAGAAAATTAGGCTTCTTAATGTGGAGGTGAAAAATACGGGGGCACGACTCAGGTAAGCCTGCATCTGTGTGAAAAAAATCACGAAGCGGCCGGCACCGAGCGGCAGATGTGTAGACGAACGTCAGAGGCGCCCGTTGACCGCCCATGCTATGACAAAGTCCATCGCCCAGGTTTCTAGCTGCAGTGCGTGTTCGAGCAAAGCTAATCCCCTCTTGCTCACATTCACGCGGGCTGCTGCTGCACGCCTCAGCTGGTCTCGTCTTATTCCCCAAGCGGTGCTGGTACGGCTAGATGCGGACTGCTGCCGAATCTGGTGCGACGGAATCGCCTTCTCGTTCCCGGCCGTCGAAAGGCACCTAGTGCATGCAAAGTGCATCGGAGGTGGCAGGCCAAGCCACCTAAACAAGCCTTGCACGTCAGTCTCGAATGACTCCTGCTGCACCACCCAGTGACTCCGATTGGCTTGAAGTATGTCGAGCACGCGTCCAAGGTAAAAGCAATGACCTCGCGTGATGTGAGTCACATGCACACCTTGTGGGGGAAGCGGTGCGAGCACCGCCCTGGCAAGCTGACTGCAGGCGTCTCGCTGACCGAGGCCTTCGGCAAAGTCGGCGATAGACGAGTAGCACTTGAAGAGGTCGAGAGGGCCCAGCCCGTTGGATACGCTGACGAGCGCCCCAAGATTGAGCTCGTGCTCCCGTTGCTCATATTTCGCAATCGCAGCCAGCCGGCCGACGTCCCTCGCTCACTCCCATGCCGAGATGAGCCTCGTCACGGGGTCGCGGACCGAGAGGACGACGCGTGGGTGCAAAAGTAGCAGTGGTCGTGGCACTGGGTGGTCATGCACGTGATCGAAGGGGGCTCCGTGCTCCTTCATCATTTGGTAGAGGCTGGACCCTCCCGTCTTGCCCACATGCACGAGCAGTGTAGGAGCGTCGAACCTGTCGAAGAACAAAGTGGAAGGCTCAGGCCTTGGAGCTGGGCTGAGGCCTCTGGGTCAGAAAGGATTATGGCTACATTCGAAGCGAAGGCGAACCCACCGAAAGGGTTCGGGCTAACAAGAAGAGGGGACACAGACAATGTCGTGGCATGGGCTGGAGCTGGAGCTATGGCTTGGGAAAGGTTGAAACAAAGGCTATGGCCAAAGACACGGCGTGGACTACAGGTACCACGCGGGCGAGAGCTGGGTGCGTGTAGGTCAGGGCCAATGCAAGACAAGGATGACGGCTGGCGTCAGATGTCGGACTAGACTTGGCGCTTGCAGGAGGCATAGGGAGCGATGTGATGACATCTTGAAGAGGGAGGGCGTGGCATTGGGCTTATGGAGGGACAGGGACTCGGACTAGCAGTGGCGCGGAGGCCGCGAGTGTGGAACGCGCCAGCCTGGGTGAGCGTGTTGGCCGCGAGATAGAAGGGCGGCAGTCTCCCCTCGCCCCGCCCCGCCCCGCCCCTTCCCACTCACCGGTCGATAGCTCCGTGCCAGCAGCCGCCAGGGATACCAGACCAGTGCCGCCAGATGGACGGGCTGGCCGAGGGGACTCAATCGACGTGCTCACGCCACGCCGTCGCACATGCCGCCGCAGCACGCTCAGGCTCCATCAGACCGCTCGGAACCCAGCGGAAGCCAGGCACGGTGCCGCCAGCGGAGAGAGCGGCGGACGAGGGAGCGGATTGCATGCAGAACCCGCAGGGGTGGAGAAAACTCGAAGTTATTTATAGCACTGTCAACCAAGACATTGGGTACAAGGTACGAGTATATACTCTACTCTATCTCAGTTCAACCTAAGTTTATACCTCGGCGCATCGCTTGAAGGTGATCAATATGACGCACAAGGCTGTCCAAGTCAGCTTTACCACGAGCAATGGCACAATCGTCCACCTCCCTCGAACGGCTCGTGCGAGAAAGGCCTCCAGTGACTACTCTATCGACTATATCGACTATCGATCGCTCGTGAACCTCTGAACGAATAGACTGATAGACGAAGTAAACAACAGCAGGGGGGCTGCGGGCCAATTCTGGGAATCTTCTCTACATCCTCCACCATCTCTTTGCTGTCTCTCCTTTTTCTGTCTGTTCCTTCTCTGTCGCCCTGTCTCTCTCGTCGTCGGCTGCGCTCGGCTCGCCGAGCCTCATGCTCCTCCTCGGCGTGGCGGGCGCTGCACTTGCCCTTCACAGCCCTCGACTGGGAGCGCCGCTGGCCTTAGCGTCATCGCGACACCCTGCTCCCGCCTGCGGCTTCTTCGACGACATCATGAAGAAGGCTGATGAGGCTGTATGGGATGCTTTCCAAGGGCGAAAGGAGAGGATCTGGTCCCCTGACCGTCGGCCAGAGGATCAGCGCGGCCCCTTCGACTTCTCGCGATCAACGCTTTCGTGGGGTCGAGAGGGCTGCGACATTGATTCCGATGATCCTGTCAAAGGTTGCGCGCAAATATCCGAAGAGGTTGCTGCCTCGCTGAGGGCCATTGCGGAGACACCCTCAGACTACGTCACATATGAGGACGACATGAAGCTGCTCGCAGACGGGCGCGGTGGACTGGCCGGCGAGTTCTCCGGGAAGCTCGCGATGTATGCCCAAGTCCCGGGAAACCCTCTCGCTCGCGAGACGAGCGGTCGCGAGCTCGCAGAGCTGTGCTTTGCAAAGTACGGCAGATACCACGATATGACCATCCTGAGGAACAAAGTGAGCGGCAATCGGTGGCAGGTTGCGTTCAATATTTATGGGCCGTGCCTCGGACAGCGCAGCTTTGGTTACACGGAGGATCAATATTTGCAAAAACTGGACCGCACCGCCCTCATGCTCAACAGCTGGGACCAGGCTTGGTATGTGAAACAGTTCATGACCCAGCCTATCGCTCCACGCGCTGGACTGCCATCTCGTCCTCGGCCGGATTCGGCGGTTACACTTCGATTGAACAACTCTCCAAACTGGCGAGAGGTGAATCAGGAGGAGGTTAACTCTTGGTTCGAGCTCATGAACGGCTGAGTGGGCACACCCCTTTTGTACGTGTGCGGAAGGAGCACAACAAGGTGGCAAGGTAAGTTGATTAAACGTGGGTCTTGCAGCCGATCGCGGCTGTCCGCCCTTCTCAACTCTCTCCCTACCCTCACCACAGTGGCTTAAAGTGCCTGAGCTGTTACGAATCGTACAGTCGTACAACCGGAGCCAGTATGTACTGCGAGCGAGAACCGTGAGCCGCTCGCGGTCTTTGACCATTGAGCACTAGTTGCACCTAGGAAGTAGGAAGGGGAGAGTGTCCGAGTGATGAGTGATTGGCCGCAGTCCGCAGAGTATGTACATGTATGTAGATCAACCACCAACTAAGTTTATACTTTGTTCAGCATGGGGGGGCGCCTCGCGTCCCCCCTCTCAGGCACCAATTCCCCTCCGGGGGGCCTGTCGATCAACCCCAAGCTCTGCCTTCTGGCATGAGCAGGGCATTCATCACAACAACCCAGACCCCTAGTGGGCGCGGATCGCGAGCCGCACTCCCAGGCCCGCATGGGCCTGCTCTCGTACTGACTCCCCCCCCCCCCCCCCCCCCCTGGTCGCCAGGCAGACAAGGGCCTCTGGGTGGCACCCAAGGCCAGCGAGGCGAGCGAGGGAGAGGCAGGGGGGGCCAGGGGCTGAGCCCCAGCCTCCACTGCCCCCTGAGCTGCCCCTGCTGGCCCACTGGGTGCCCCTGAAGGACCTCTGAGAGCAGGCCGTGGCGCGCCGCATGGCGACGCGCCGCAGGGAGAGAAGTGGAAGAGAGCGAAGCGAGGGAGAGGGGGGGATTTGCACCCCCCCCGATGGAGTGTGGTGAGAAATGAGACCCGTTTGCGTTAGCAAACGGGCGGAGAGGGGCGGCTGGCGACAGGAGGAAGATGAGAAGGGGGAGACTCAAGACGCCTACGGGAACCAAGGTGGCAGGTATCTCGAGGCGCAGTCGTTTATTTCTCGAGGACAGCTCGCGGCGAGAGCTGTAAGGGCCGTTCTTCTTCACGATGAGAGGTTCCTCCCCCCCCCCCCCCCGGTGCTTTTTCCCGGAGAGTCGGCCGGCGTCGACCGGTCCGCCTCAATGGATTTTTCCTCTATTAACTTGTGGGGAGTTAGAATGGGAGCCGGGGGCATGCGAGGGGGGAGATTTAAAGGGGTGCATAGGAGTATGTATCTATGTCAACAGCGCACGCGCCAAGGTGTACGGGCAGGTGCGCTGAGGGCTGAGGGCTGTCGTGTTGGTACCGGGCTAGTGGGAGTAGTGGTACTAACGCTCAGTTGTTTTATATATGTAGATCAACCACCGATTGATAACATTGTGCACGCGATGTCGCCCCCTCGCCCTGCGCCGAAGGTGGCGCTACTAGCTACTAGGGCGTGGAACTAGCCTATCTACTATCGCTACTATCTAGGCCGCTTTTCACTATCTCTATGCGCTACGTGGTTAGCGCCAAGGCCAAGGCACTATCTATATCTAGGTGGATAGCAATCGGCCGACGGCTAGATATCTAAGGCGGCACGAGGGGTACCAAACAAATGAAGGCAGACGACCTTAGAAAATAAGTATATTAGCGCACTTACAGAAGGAGACAGCGCGGCAGCGCGCTCGTGCGTACAACAACTACATCACACATCACGGCCCCACCGAACTGCTACCAAGCCCGGGCACGTTATACGTTATCGCACTCATATCTCACAAATGCTATCAGAGCGCATTCAATGACAATGAATGCATTCAAGGGTCTCATCACTCTGGGACACCTTGAGGTCACCATGTACCATGTCGTTTGTCGGCCTGAGAGAACATGCGCTCAACGCTCAACGCCCGCCGAGCTAGCCGGGCGACCCAAGTGTCGAAGTCGAGCCATCTTCGCCTAGGTGGGCAACCCTGCTGGCCGCCCGGTCGCTCGCGGGATCTGCTAGGAAACCATGATTGCGCGCCTTCCACTAAGCCACCACGCCACGCAAGCCAGCAAGTTCAAGTCGAGATTCAATTCCGTCCGTTGGCCGCTGGGGTTACCGCGTGCTGTCGGGACGGGATGGCTCGCCCAAGCAGGCGATGCTGCCGCCATGCGCCATGCGGCCAGCGCGCCAAATGGCCGAACCAAGCCCAAGCCGAGGCCATCCTGCTTCGGCCTTCGGCGCGGGTTCGCGCTTGGCAGGTGGAGGAAGGCGGCTTGCCTTCATTTTGGTCTCCCTTCCCTCCGTTTTCTTCCCCTCCCGCGCCTTGCTAAGGAGCAGGTGCGAGGCGGCTTGCTTTCATTTAGTCTCCCTTCCCTCCGGTATTTTCCCCTCCGCCTTCTCCTGCAAAAAGCGCACCTCGCTTAGGAGGGGGTAGGCGGGGAAACAAACACTTCGTCCTGGGGACATGCTGCACAATTCGGCGAGGAAGGCTGCACGAGCGAGCCGACTCCGTTAGAAAGTTGTTTGGGCCCCTCGCCTCTCTCACGCGGAAATGTGTCAGGTTTCGAATGGGGGATGCCGCCCGCTGTCGCTGTGGTCGCGCTACCTACAGTAACGAAACTTTTGCTCTGGTGCACAACACCTTGCTGTCTTTCAATTTGGCGCCCTTATTCGTTTGACGTTTGATGTTCAAGCGTTTTTGCGATTTTCCCTCTGTATTTGAGCAAAAGCTTCAAAAGCTTGATTGATTACGTCCACGGAAGATCGGCGAGGCTTTCGCCGTTGATCAGGAGTCAGGAGGCGGCAAAGGCACAAGGAGGCAGACATTTTCCGTTGGTTGTCGCTTCCCTCCGAAGAAGACAACACGGTAGTCTTTTCTTAGACTACGCGTTTGCCTAACCGCTTTGTTCATATTGTAGTAGCTTGTTAGCGGACACCTTCAAGAATTTTTTTGTTGTACAGAATTGTCTTACACGCATGGCCTCGTCAGTCCACAGCCCGCGCACCACGGACACCCACAATCATTCTCGCCTCGAACGACGCAAGCACTTTGAACTATGGACGGTGGACGGATTCCTTGTTCCGTCCCTTTCCTTGTCAATATCAAGGTTGAGACAACCTCTCGCCAACGAGCACCTGGGCATATCTCCTCACCTGCCGTCTAGGCAACGCGAAAGATTAGGTGGTATCCTGAGTCCGATAGCACAGGGCCCGACATGCTCCCCACCGGGGTCGCCCTCGTGCCGTCCTCGAACTGGCTCTGCATCTCACCCGGACCAAACGAGCCCAAATCGCCGCCCTGCGAGGGCATGCCAGGGCGTGCAGGCGTCATAGATCCCCTGAGCGCGAGGCTAGTACAGCATCTCTGATTCAGCCATGTGCGTGCGTTGACGCAGGGGACACACACATTTGCGAAGGAGCCGCAGTCGGAGCGCTCCCGGGCATACTTGGCGAAGACTTCTTCTGTAGCGCCCTCCGCCTTGATCTGTGGCATGGTGAACGTACGAATGAGAGGCCATCTTGGCAGCGTGCGGCAAAGAGCACGGGCCAGGCGATACCCGCACCTTGGCAGCGTAATCCTCGAGCTCCTTCAGTGCGGTGTCGGCGGAGATCCCGGCGGTGGACTGTCCTGTCCGACGCGAGACGGGATTGCGACTACCTGAGAACTTGATCAGCAGGTGGCGGCACGACATTTGCGACATGGCACGGCGTGCAACTCTATCCCCGCTTTTACTCTCGAGTTCAGCTCTCAGTAATTGTCCGTCCTGAACCGAAGGGAGGGCGGGAATAGAGAATGAGGAGTGAGCTGGGCATGTGCCTATGCGCATGCCCTTTGGCAGTTCACAGCCCTTGATGCCCGTGTCGGCAACTTCCCTATCCCCAACTCCCAACCAAGGGCTTTTATGCATATCCTACGTGCGCGCTCCGTTTCCTACCGTGCTGAGCCTAGTGCAGTGACCCTCTCCCTCTGCTCTCCCTCCTCACCCCTTTCTTCTTCGTTCAGCAGCCATACCCTCCGCTTTTCCCTTGCCCCCCTCCTCCCAGTCCTCTCCCCTTCATCTCTACCTCTCGCTCCATCCGTTCTACGGCCATCCCCATCCACATGAGTTTCCGCTCACACCTGCTCTGGCTCTCTTACTTGCCCCCCACCTTTCCTTTTCCTCCCTCACCGACCCCAGTCGTCTCCGTCTTTCCCCTTTTATTGCGTCCCTTCCCTCTTCACCACAAATCCCACCTACCAACCCCCCTCCCTACATTGCAAGAACTCCCCTTCTGCTACCCGCTCCATCTCCCTCCCTCCCTCCCCACCGTCGCCCGCTTCCCTCTCCCCTCTTTCCATCTCCAAAGCCGCTGTCCGCCTTTAGCCTCCCCCCCTTCCCTCCCCCTCCCTCTAGCTCTGCCGCTCCCTTGCTCTCTTGCTCTCGCGCTTTACCCCCCCTCCCAACACCCCCCCCCCCCCCCCCCCCCCCCCCGCCCCCCCAAACCGCCCCATCCCACGCTTCTCGTCCACGCCCCCCCCCCCCCCCCCCCCCGGTCCACCTGCCCCTCTCTGCTCCTCTCACCGCGTCGCGCCACAAGACGGAAGGCGGAGGCGGGCGCGGGGGGGGGAGGGAGAGAGTGAAATAAGAGAGAGCGAGGGAGGAAGAAAAGAGAGAGGGAGGGAGAACGTGGAGAGAAAAAGAGAAGAGAAACGCCTGGAAGAGACTGAAAGAAGGGGGGAGAGGGGTTGAAGGCGCAATCACTGTGCCCCGAGAGTGTGACTCCACAGCGAGGCTTCTAATCTTCTACTCTAATCACTGTATAGACTGGGACTACAATACTGATAGACTTATAGAGGCTACTTTATTCGAACTTCTCTTCTTTACTCTTAGCCCGGTCACTCACTCTTTTTAACCACTACTTCCCACCTCCCGTGGGTGTCCAAGGATTCCGCAGGGTTCCCCCCTACCTGCCCCGCCAGCCGCCTACCCCCTCCGAACGACCACCTCCCGCCCCACGAAGGGCAATGGCGTCGGTAAGTGACCCCCCTCCCTTCCCCTTCCCCTTCCCCCGCGCGTGGCGGTCTGCTATCTGCTATTTTGGGAGATTGAATCAGATTGAGGCGGGCGCTCAAGGCTCAAGGGTCATGGGAGGGGATCAGAGTGGTGAATGTGGGGCGCATCACTCTTAAAACGCGGAGCTTCCGCGACGTCTGATCGCCCGCGATCGGCCGAAGGCCGAAGAATGGCGTGTAGGTGGTGGCCATGCATACATCTATCTAGAGCTCTCGCTCTCGCGAGGTGGGGGTGATTACTCATTACTCAATCAACATCTCCGAGAGCCCAAGAGAAATGAGATCGCGATTGCCAATGCCCGTGCTGCCCCCAGCAATCTTCGATTGGGGCAGCTCTTTCCCATCATGCAATGCATCGCATGATCAATAAAAAGCGCCCCTGGCTGGGATTTATGATCTCCGGCTGAGGCTCGTTCAATCTTGACTTGGGACTTGGTCAATTTGCACCCTTAAACGTTAAAATAGCTGTTTGACGTACCGCCCTAAAGCAGGGAAGCGGGCGTGGCTTCTGCTAGAGAAGGTATAAGGTATCCCAGGTCCCATGGCCGCACGTGCCAGGTGTGACTATTATGAGAGGTTTTTATTCGGCGTTGATCGTCACAATCTTATTTCTGCTCCACAAGATGCCATTTACCATTGCAATGGCTAAGCCATCGGTGGTCGAACGCTACACAGATTGGATCGATACTTTGGCAGAGGCGGAGCATGTGCAACCACAACTATAATTTGCGCATCTTCCCACACAATCAAATAATGCACATTGGGGGGAAGGCAACGGAAGACAAATAATGCACATTGGGGGGTCCTCGACGGTTGATTGTGCTGGGAAGAGAGCGGGCGGTGAAAACCACGGAAGACGCAATGAAAGTTGACAACGGTTGGCATGATGGGCCACGTCTGCAAACGTAGACGAGGTCACGGCGGATCGTCTTTATCGAAGTCCGATTCAGACTTCAGAAGAGCGAGGGGAACGATAGCGATAGCTAGCCCGCAGCTACCAACGGATTCCGTCTCCCGATTTCAATGCCAACAAAAGTCTAGACCAAAGAGCTTAGCCGCATTTGAAGGTCGTGTCCGGACCCACTTGCCGCTCGAGGGCCATTTTCACACCCGTGCTTGACGACAGCCGTCGGGCATGATGGCAGGAGCAACTGCGGGTACACCCAATGACCAGCGACACGCTGCTCTCCCCGCAACACGGCTGCGACCGGTCGTCTTGCTTAGGAAGAGCCTGACTGGCGGTCGCTCACGACTTGCCAATCCTCATCAGAGAACGACGTGCCTATAGATGCCTTGGCGAGCGCATGGATCTGACGCAGCTCGTCGTTAGAGATGAAGGACATGTCGGTTGACGCCGTCTCAGCGGCCTTGGCCATGTTCTGCGCCTTGATGAGCTGTTGCAGATCCGGCTTGGTTGTAAACCTAGCGGCCGTCACGTCGTTGGGGGTGGTGCTCACGGAGCCCCCGGCACTCGAGCCGGACGTTTCAGCGTCAGTCTCGGCAAGTTTCTTCATCATGATGCCGCCCGACTGCGTGAGTTTGGCCGGCCTATTGTAGGGAAGCGTCGACATGTGCGCACGAGCCGCCTTCTGCATGAGCAGCTCAGAGCCACGCATGGACACAACAAGCGAGCGGAGGACATGAGACTGAGCACGCGTGACTCGCGAGGCGTCGATCACGTCTCGGCGGGCTAAGAACATTTCAGTGCGATTGGCCTCCAGCGAATTGTTCGAGGTCGACAGGAGCCGCTGGGCTCGGCGGCCACTCGCTGCCGCAGCGCGCAAGGCCCGCCGTGCGACAGCTTTGCGCTTCTCCGAATCCGCAGTGGCGCGCCGCACCGAGGCTGCGCCCACGCGCGCATTCATGCGTTTGGCGGTATGGGCACGCAGCTGCACATGGTTCTGGGCGAGTGAGGCGCCGCGACGGGCTTGCTCGTCGACTTTGGCGGCAAGCGCCGCCACGCGTTCCTGGCGTCTTGCGATGGCATCGCGCGTTGCTGCGAGGTCCTTACGTGCAAAGCCGACACGTGCATCCGCTGAGAGCGCCTTGCGTGTCTCAAGGTCCGTCATTGACTTGATGTGGCTCGTGCGCGATTTGATCTGCAGCCTCTTGACGAGGGCCGAGGAAAGGCTCGTCTTCTCGGTGCCACTATCTCTGACCGGGATCTCGAAGGCGAGTGGGTCGAGCACACGGGATGCTTTGCGCGAGCCGAGCCCGGGGCGGAGGTCTTTGGAGGCCTTGCGCGAGCGCTCCTCCTTGGCGCGCACGTCGGCGGCGTTGAGCTTGGCGAAGATGGCGCGGCGAGACTCGGCGAGCTCCGCCTCCGCTTCCAGCGCCATCATAATCTTAGCATCATGGGCCGCGTTAACTCGCGAGATGTCGGCTCGCGCCTTCTCCACGCGCATCTCCAACTTTGAGTCGCGGCGCTCTAGTGCTGCCGCGATTGAGCGGTCGAGCTCCATCTTCTTGTGTTGGCGCTCGACTTCGAGCTTGGCGAGCTCCAACCTGGCCATCTCGACGCGTTCAAGCGAGGCGCGTGACTGCGCTGCCTCGAGGGCGTCGTTGCGCCGCTCTGTTGCAGCGGCGATTTTGGCAGCGAGCCTGACTGAGGCCGCCTCGGCCTCGTTGCGTTGATTCTGCCTGTGCGCCGCAACAAGCGCCAGCGCTCGCTTAACAAAGTGGGCGTTCTTGGCAGCGGTCGCCTCGACGATGTCGGCCGCGCGTCGCGAAGCCTCTTCTACGCGCTCCGAGGCCGACGAGAGCTTGTTGTTTCGCGCCTCGGCTATGGCCTGACGTACGCAGCGCGCCTCCTCGGCGCGAGCCGCGCGGATGCGTGCGCGCTCATGGGTGGCCTGCTTCTTTTCCTCGGCCTTGAGGGCGTCCCGTTTGGCGACCTCGCTAAAGCGGCTGGTCAGCTTCGCGCGTGAGTTCGCCTCAGCGCGCAGTCGGCGAGCCTTGGCGTCGGCGGCGCGCTGAGTCTCCCTGGCGGCCCTTGCCTGGACGGCCTCAAGGTGGACGGCACGCAAGAGGACAGACTGCTCCTCAGCCTTGCGGAGCTCAGAGGGCGACTTGGAGACGCGCGGGGTGGAGAGGTTGGAGTGCTTCTCCGCGGCCAGCTCGCCCGGCGTCCGCGCCTCGGGAAGCAGGTCAGAGTCGACCGGGATCTCGATTTTGAACGAGGTGGGGCCCTGTGCCAGCATCTCTCTGTTCCTGGCGCGGAGCTGCGAGGGAGGGGGGAGGGGGTAAAGTAGGGTGAGGGGGTGCCGGCTGTGACCCCACACGCTCGCCCGCACGGGCTCCTCCCCTGTTGCCGTCTCTCTCCCTCCCTCTCTTTCTCCCTCCTCTGCGCACCGGGCGGGGGGGGGACGGCAGGCAGCTCCCAGCCGGTGGATGGGTGGGGGGGCAAGAGAGAGAGAAAGAGGAGAGAAAGAAGCCGACTGTACGAGGAGCACCCACAGGCACCCCCGGAAGAGAGAAGAAAGAGAGAGTGAGCACAATAGAAACACCGCGAGAGCGCTGGTGATCTCGCGTGGTCGGCGTTTGCCTCTGGGAGCGTTGGGGCCTGGCTTGGAGTATTACTGCTCCTTCGAGAGGGGAAGAAGACTGCGGAGGCGCCGCGCGGG
Organism: Isochrysis galbana; assembly: GCA_018136815.1. NCBI lineage: Eukaryota > Haptophyta > Isochrysidales > Isochrysidaceae > Isochrysis > Isochrysis galbana. The sequence continues at coordinate 276,627 of CM030942.1, read as the reverse complement.
TTCCTTCCCCGCTTTCGAGGTTGTTTGTGGCCAAAAAAGAGAGAAAGAAAGTTGAGTTGTCAGTGATCAGTACGAACTTGAACTTCCCACGGTGAGAGAGAGAGGGAGGGGGGGCGGGGGGGGAGGGGGGGGGGGCCGAGAGAGAGAGAAGAGAGGGACACTCTGAGACCAGGAGAAGACCACAGATGGACGGAGTGAAGACCGCCGCGAGACTCTCTCCCAATTTTGTTTCGCGCCATCATCACACAGGGACACTCACCCACCACACCCTTCTTTCTTCTTGCCTCCTCATCGAGAACTCTCTCTCTCTCCCTTTCTCACTCTTCTCTCTCTCTCTCTCTCTCTCTCTCTCTCTCTCTCTCTCTCTCTCTCTCTCTCTCTCTCTCTCTCTTCTCTCTCTCTCTTTCGACACTTTTCTTTGGTGGAGTGCCCTCATCTTTCTCTCTGCGCTGCCGCGGTGTCTTGGAGAGTACAAGGTGAATCGGCCTAATAAATAATAACCGATGCCCCCCCCCCGAGTCGCCACTACTGTATTTGCAAACGTAGGAGTACCCCGGGCGAGTGAACCAAACGTGCAACGTACAAGTCCGCTATTTAAAACAAAAATCCGACCCCGGCCCCCATCCTCGAAAACAGGGGGTAAAAAATGCGACCCCCAGAGCGAACCAGACACCGGCACTCGGGCACTGTCTACATCATAAACCGAACCCCCCCCCCCCCCCCCCCGAAACCAGCGCACACGGCGGGGCTCGGCCCGTCACGCGCGAGCTAAGCGACGAGGTGCGGTGGTCTCCAGACAGAGCGCAACGAAAGGGGAGGGAGGAGGGAGATCTGCCCTCCGTAGACGAAAGGAGGAGTGAAGCGAGACCGGGCTTTCGTGGGATATCGGAGGCCCCTCCGGTGCAAGAGAAGGCCCGGCCCCTCGTCTCCCCGCGGGGGGGGGGGAAGACAAAGGCATAGAGAACGAGCCAGCCAGACGACCGTGTCGTGAAGTGAGAAACGAGAGCGAAGGGAGAAGGTAACTAAACCAAGTCATCTGCAGACATCGATTCGAGCGCCGCGACAACGGCAAGTCGTTCATCTGTCGCTCTTGCTCTCGTCGTCTCGCTCGTCTACCACTCATACCTAACAGTCTCTCCTCTCTTTCCTCACCAGCCCCAACCACAACACCACAACCACCACAGCCATCCCCCTCCCCTCCCCCTCGCGTTCGTCCGTTCGTCCTTGTCGCTCACTCACCGCTCGCTCGATGTCGCTTTCGCCCCCGTCCTCGCGCCCTCGTCCAAGCCCGCTTTCCCACCTGCCCCTCCACCCTCCACCCTCCACTCATGGATGGGCTTGAGCCTGCCAGCCTCCTAAAGCAGCCAAAAAGCCGTTCCTACCGCCACGCCTACCGCCGGTGTGGCCCCTTCTCCCTTCTTCATTACCCTCATACCCAATTGGTCAGTCAAATTCGTCTCATGAGCGCGCGCCGGCACGTGCCTTCTCTATACATTTGTGCCCCGACTGGAGGCGTAGACAATATGTGGAGTCTAAAACGTATAATACTCGTTGAGCGAATGAGAGGCTGTGCGCTTCTAGTTAACACTCAATATCAATATCATTAGGATAGACGATTCTGGAGCAAGTTTAGGGTCGGGGCACAAAACACGACTCCTTTATCCGTGAAATTCGAAACTCCTACTCAGAGACTTCGACATCGGTGGAACGTTTCTGAAACCGACAAAGCCACATTAATCTCAGCTTCCTCCCGCCCTCCGAGGTGGCGCTACTGCTCCGCGGCGATGCCCCCCCCCCCCCCCGCGGCGTACGAGACCGGCATCGTCCATACCTTGAGCTGGCGAAGAGCTTGGTCGCCAACACGATGGAATACAATCGGCGCTGGTCGCACCTCAAATAACAGCGAGGCTGGCACGCACTTCTCGAAGCAGCCGCTTGAGCTCCTCGCTGGCGTCATTGCTGCCGAGGTGCAGTTCGTCGAGCATGCCGGCCACGTCTCGAAACTGAAGCGCCTCTGCGAGGGCCAACACGCCGGTCTCGCCGATGCCATCGACCCGCAGTGATCGCAGTCGCGGGAGCGAGCCGCGCTCCAGCGAGAGCAGCAAGATTTGCAGCACCGAATCGGTCAATCCCACTCCCTGCAGGTCAAGGCTCACCAGCTGATCGCAGTAATTTAGGCATCCGCCCAGTCGTCGTGCATCCGCTTCGGTCGGTGCGCACATGCCATCAAAGCTGAGTTTGGTCACGCTGCCTAGGTTTTTGCCGCTCATTGTACGGTAAAGACTGCACAACACCGCACGGTCTGAAGGGACTCTGAACACGCGTGTAGCCATGAACTCATCAAAGTCATCGGGTCCCACAGGCCAGCAACGCTCCTTCTGCTCCCCGACGTCCTACATGGCGGGGTCACAAGGGACAGCGGCTCGGGCAGTGAGCGCGCGCGGTCGCTGCGCATCCTCCGCGGGTTCGCAACTGCGCTCACTTCTTCTTTCGCATACCGCTCGGAGCGCAAGCAATCATCCAAGGTAGGTTGGAGGCCTTCGCCGAGATCGACGACAAGGCGCCACCTGCGGGACCAAACCGATATGGATGGGGGGGGGGCAGGGCAGCTCGACGGAAATGACGACGTAACTAGCCAGTGGTGTGCCCAGAGCGGAGGGCTGCACGGTGCATGAGCCAAAGTGATCGTGGTCGGAATTGCCGTGGAGGAGGGGGGTGCTCCAAGGCTAGTATGGCTTGCGAGCAAAGCTCGGACCTGCAGTCCGTTAGGAAGCAGTGCTTTAGCTGCTCAGCGCAGCATCGCTCGAACGTTGTCCACCCCGACTCTCTGTAGCCGTGACTCCGAGCGGCACCCCGCGCTTTCGGGTGCTGCGTCAGCATGTACACAGCTGTGCCTTGGTGGGCAAACCATATGTCCATAGTGTCGTCCCGCGCATGACAGAAGCTTGCTTCTTCGTCGGCGCTGGCGAAGGGCGGCTGGTAGAGGGATGCCCAATCCCACATGACCCCGACTGCGTTGAACCCTTTGAAACCGAGCGCGCCTGGCATCGCAAACTTTGGCAAGTCGCGCTCCAACGCTGCCGCCACGAGCGAGAGCTGCAGAGGAGTGCATGCACGCAAGACGGCTGAGCAGCGCGCTCGCACATGGGAGGCGGGTTGAGATTTACTTCGACTTAGCGGAGGGTGGGTGGGTGGCAGCGGTGATCCGCAAAGCGGAATGGCCCCACCCTACTCCGGGCGACCGAGGCGCAAAGCGCTGAAGGACACGCACGGTGAGCACAAAGCGGGGAAGCATACGCGCGGGGATCAGGTGCGCTTCGTGCGCTCGCACTTGCTGTCCGGATGGATCGGGATGTTCATGAGTGTCCCATACGTAAGAGATGCACACAATCGGGAGCACCTTGTCGACGCCGCCCGGGCCGAAGTAATCTATACATGGGAGACGGGCGGCTGCTGTTGGGGAGAGATTGTGATCAGAGGGCGAGGGACAGCGAACATGGTCCATGAGAGCAACACATGTTGAGCTGATTCACGAGACACAAGGCACGTGCAAAGAGGCGCCCCCGGGCGGAGCACGCGTCGCACCATCGCCGCTAGCTTTGAGCGTTTCACGTATGTCTGCGGGCGAAATGAAGGCCTCATCCGGCAGCTCCTGCCGGCGCTTGAGGATACCTCCTGCCCTAGCCTGCTCGATGAGCCACGTCGCGCGAACGAGCCGCACATGGCCTGCGTCGAGCTCCATCAACAGGTCATCCGCCTCGGCATACCTGAAACCGCACGAAACGTAAAATGTCACCGAGCCCATGTCGTACCGAGCGCCGACTGGAGCGATCTCAAGAACGCTGGCAATATATGTTGCGAGGTCCCGCAGGAGGCGCCCTGTTGGAACGCGATCATGCATTGGCAATGGCTGGGCGCACCGCTCTGAATCGGGCGCCGGCAATTTGCGCAATTTTCGCGGCGAAATGTTCGGCGACGAGTTCCTCATGAACCGTGGCAATGCACGCTGCTCACCGCCGTGTAGGCTGACGCGGCGGGCGCGCAGTTGCACAACCGCTCGGCGAAGCCGTTGCAAGGCGTCCACGAGCATAGAACGTGCACAGGCACAGTTCAGGCGTTGGTAAGAGCGCGCCTCTGAGAGAGAAGGGGTAAAAAGAAGGAATGGGAGAGTAAGGCGATTGAGGGTGGAGGCACGTGTGTCAGACGTGTGAGGGGTTGGCGTGCGCACACTACGTCACAACGCTAGATGACTTGGTGGCGTCGGCTCTCGCGAAATCGCCTAGGCAAGTGCGTGAAGATACACGCTATGTTGAAATAGCGGGCAGTGGTACCTGGCGCGAACGACGCGCCCGGCGAGAGCAGCAGCTGGGCCTCCTCAATCATAAACCGGTGGAGATCAGCAGCGCAGCCAAATCCTAGCCCAGAGCAATCGAGCCACAATAGGTACGTCGCGCGCGGCATGAGCGGCGTGATCTCGGGCACGTGCTCCCTTAGCTCAGATGTCACGTATAGGAGATTGGCCTCCACGTAGGCCTTCGCCTCTAGTAGCCACGGCATGCCGTGGTTGTAAGCGGCGAGCATGGCCTCCGTCGCGAAGGTGGAGCCAAAGGTAAGCGTCGCGGGCTCGGCCTCTGCGAGGTATGCGCGCCGCAGCATGTCGTCCGAGAAGTATACCCACGACGCGTGCAAGCCACCCAAATTCCATGTCTTGCTCGGCGCGCCCAGACAAACATGCCTGCACTCCACCCCCGTGGCCTGCTTCGCCTCTGCGGCTGCGGAGGCAAAGGGCACAAACGTCTCGCCCCACAGACACCAGTCTGCCCAGATAGCGTCCTCCACGAGAATCACGCCGTAACGCGCACACGCGGCGGCGAGCGCGACAAGCTCCGACCGCTGCCACACTCTGCCCGCTGGGTTGTGCGGAGAGCACAGCAACACGAGTTTGGTCGTCGGGAGGAGCGGCTCCAGACGGCCCTCTAGATCAAGCTGCAATTCGCGCTCGTCTTCAAGGGTCTCCTCTTCAGCCGGCTTGATACCGGCAAGATTGGCGCCCTCGCGTAGCGGGAAGCGAATGAGGCTGCGCCCTAGACCGGTGACTGCGTGCTGCAGTGGCTCGTATAGCGGCGTCATCAGCAGCACACGATCGCCCGGCTGCGTCAGCGCGCGCAACGCCAGCGAGAAGCTGGTGACAACTGAGGGCGCGAAGACGAACTGTGATGGGTGGACACTCCAGCCATGATACTGTCGCAACCAGTTGGCGACCGCAGCCCACATCACCTCTGGCTGATACGTGTAGCCATAGGTGGGGTGCCCTGCTCGCCGCTGGAGCGCCTCAACGATATGCGGGCTCGTCGGCAACTCCATGTCGGCGAGCCACAGCTTCAGCGCTTGGGATGCCTATGAAAAGCGAGGCGAGACGAGGCATCCCGTGAGAGGGGGCGAAGGGTTCTGGCATCGTTGCCATTGCTCTTCCTATGGTTTGTGTGCAAGTGCCGGAGAGTCTGTAATACCGCGACATCTTCGTCCCTTCACTCCATGCATGGTCGTGATGGTGTGGCGAGACCGTCGCGCGCGCACTTGCATGTGTGTGCGGCAGCTGCTGTTGTGCGTGTTGTCAAAATGTGCACCCCAAACGCCACATGCACGAGTACGAGCGCCGCTGCTCTTTATCGCAATTTGGCTTCATGAATAGATATGGCGAGGCGGTCTGTGATTCTCTCCATGTCTGTATGAGAGCGAATGTGAAGGTGTACATGCATACATGCGCGCTTGTGTGTGAGAGAGAAGGGGGGGGAAAGGGGACGTGTTGGGGCCGGGGAGTCAGTGCTCTTCACTCCCCTCTGCCCGTGTATGCCACGCGAACGCTGAGCTGGCTTTCTCTCTCTCTCTCTCACCTTGTCTCCGTGGAGAGCGTGCGCCAGGCCATGCTTGACGCTCCACACGGCTGACCGGTCCAGGGGGGCGGAGAGACCGGGGCGGGCGCGACGGAGTCGGCGTACAGCCTCGCAGAGAGCGGCGCCGAGCGCGACGAGTAGTGCCTCACGCACGCAACGAACGCCCACAGCCCACCAGGGGGCACCCATTCTCTCTCTCTCTCTCTCTCTCTCTCTCTCTCTCTCTCTCTTTCTTTCTCTCTCTCTCCCTCTCCCTCTCTCTCTCTTCCCCCCCCCACCCCCTCTCCCCCTACTCTCTACCCCGTCTCTCTTCCCCTTCCTCCCTCCTAAAGTACCCTTCCCCCTCTCTTTTCTCTCTGTCTCCGTTTCTTTCTGACCTCCCACTCAGCGCTCAAGCCGTTTACTCTCTCTCTTCTTTCTCAGCGATATCCCAAAGGCTCTCCAAATTTCTCGCGGCTTCTCTCATACTCTCCAGTACTCTCCCTCAACATCTTCCTATTTTCCCCTCCCCTCCCTCGAGTCTCCGGATTTCCCCCTTGACTTGTCTTGCGTCTCGCTCTCTCTTCTTTCCTCTCATTCTCTCTTTCTTCTCTCTTCTTGGGGGGTCTCCATGGCTTCGCTCGCTCGCCTCTCTCTCGTTGCTTCCCGCGTCGACGTCGTTTCGTCTTCATTCCTTCAGAAGTAAATATAGCGGGAGATGTGGTGGCCCGTTCGAATTAAAAAAGGGCAATCTCTCGACTTACTCAGTACAATCTACCCTAGTAGAGTAGTACGGTTAGAATAATATACTCTAGTAGTGTTGAGAAAGGAGAAAGCTGCGCCGCTCCCGATCGCCGCACCTTCCTTCCGTCTTACTCCCCCTCCTCTCCCCCAATTTTCTCTCCCCCCTCCCTCAACCCACTTCGGCGCTGATGCAGGCCTTCCCCTGGGTGACTCCACCGGCGCCGCCGAGCGTAACGCCGCCAACCGCGCCGTCGGTGACGCCGCCAACTGCACCCTCCGTCACCGCGCCCACTGTACCATCTGTCATTGCACCCACTGTGCCCTCCGTCACAGCTCCAACTGCTCCATCAGTCACCGCGCCGACAATCCCTTCAGTCACGCCACCCACTGCCCCCGTCGTCACGCCACCAACGGTGCCGACTGTGCCGACTGTCCCACGGCCGCGAGTCGCGCATATCGCCTCCAAGCGGGAGACAAATGGATACACTCCTGGTACACAAGCTTCTTGGTGGAAGTGCTGCAAATGAGAGCACCAGCAAAATTAGACCGTCCGATGGCTCTCTTGCTTCAGAGGACCGTCACGCATGTGCTGTGGCCTTCACACCAGAACCATCCATATCAGACTCCGCGTGACTCAAGTGAGAAGGCGTTGCCTTTTCCCTGGTCAATGAGAAGGGATTCTTTATATGGTTGAGTCTTGGTTACCGGCTTGCAACTTGGCGAACTTAGCCTCTTAAGATGACTCTACTCCGGCCTCTGGATAAGGCTAGGAGTTCCTTGCTGATCGCACATTTAGAATATATCCAAGGATCGGCGGCGGGGATACGACGTAGACAAGAATCATATTTGTGGCACGCATTCACACATTCGTTCTGCCTCGTGCGTTCCATGCTGACAGATTTGCGGCGAGCGTGGCAGTCGGGAGGGGAGCGGGGGCGGGCGGGAGGGGAGTGCCCTAACTGCAGGTAGGAGTTCGTCTTATTGACCGACGCGCGTAAAAACATCTGAGCAAATTCTCATGAGCTTACGGCACCTACTACGGACCCGGTATCCGCTACCCGCTACCTCCCTACTGACTCCGCCCTTATTTCCCCTCGCCCCCCCTCGTTTCCTTCCCCCCTTAATTTCTTTGTCTTCGGTTTCAGGCGCCCGGCCCAGGGCAATACCTTGGGCCTGGTCCAGGCAAGCCTTTTGTGGTTGGCTGATTCTTCTTGTTATTGTAGATTGTGGGTGGGGTGGGGGTGGGCGTGTGCCTAAGCTTTTCGTTGTCTGCGAGCAGTCTGCGATGGGTGTTAATCGCGTTATGTTCGTCCTGTGTTTTCTGCTCATTTATCCAATGCTTTCTCTGTGGGTCCCACCACCACCACACTGTGTGCCGCCCCCAAGTCCCAAGTTACAAGTTACAAAAAACACATCTGAAGACTGAAGATTCTGGGCTACACACCTACTAGTTCAAGGTTCCCCTTTCTCTACTTCGACAACGCCCTCATCTTCCCTCCCTCCACCTCCTCCGACTCCTCCCCTTCCCCCTTCATTACTTTTTCTTCGGTTTCCGGGGTCCGGCCCTGGTGCTCTACCAAGAGCCTAGCTCGGAGCGTGGGTACTGGTTCGGGGCAGGTGCAGGTGGGCAGGCCCTTTTTTGTTTTTTTTTGTCTTTTGTACGTTTGTACGGTTATTTTCTATTTTGGTTGCTGGTTGCGTGCCATTATCCGAGTGAGCGTGGATGTCTCGTTGGAATCGTGATCAGCTCCAAGATCCACTGTTGAAGCTCAGAGCTCGCGACTCGCGACCTTCGAGTCGCTCACATCCTGATCATGAAGGCGCGAAGGCGCACGTCTAGTGTGAGCCCGTAGCCAATTGAGCCACGCGCACGCCATGGGGTAAGAAGGCCACGCCTTTTGGCATACCCTCCCATTCATCCTTGTGACCAAAAGCCGACGACAAGGCGCATGTGCGTGGGCGGGACCGGCACTCCTCCAGACCCATAGTTGCCCTTGCGACAACGGGTGTGCATCCACTGGGTGTAGAGAGGAAGCGAATCACGGAGCGAACATTTGCGCAACGAGCCAATGCGCGAGCCCCAACGAGCTAGCGCCGAGAGGCACATGCGCACAAGCCCAGAACAGGCGACAAGGAGGGAAAGAACCTGCCGCAGGGGGGGGCGAGGGACCGAGGGCACGGCGGGGCAGCGTGGGAGGGCGCGAAGCCAATCTCGGAGCGAGATCGCGTCCTTTCGCCCTCGCGGAGCGCGGAGAGACCCCCCACGGAACATCTTGGGACCGGAGAATGTTTTGGACGAAACTTCCCTCCGTCGGCCGAGGAGAGGAGAGAGGAGGACGGAGAGAGAGAGAGAGAGAGAGAGAGAGAGAGAGAGAGAGAGAGAGAGAGAGAGAGAGAGTCGCAGAGCGACTGTAGAACGAGAAGTCGAAGTCATGCCGGTTTATTACCTTAAACGAGCTAACAATTATAGTAACAGCAAAAACAAAATTCGAATATCGCCCAGGTGCGCATCTTCCCAGTTGGAAAAATATTTTATTGTGTGTGTGTGTGTGTGTGTGTGTGTGTGTGTGTGTGTGTGTGTGTGTGTGTGTGTGTGTGTGTGTGTGTGTGTGTGTGTGTGTGTGTGTGTGTGTGTGTGTGTGTGTGTGTGTGTGTGTGTGTGTGTGTGTGTGTGTGTGTGTGTGTGTGTGTGTGTGTGTGTGTGTGTGTGTGTGTGTGTGTGTGTGTGTGTGTGTGTGTGTGTGTGTGTGTGTGTGTGTGTGTGTGTGTGTGTGTGTGTGTGTGTGTGTGTGTGTGTGTGTGTGTGAGCGGGGCCAGATGGCCTTTTTGCGTTGGTCTTGTTTGCCGTCATGGCCTCTCGGTCTAGGGACCTACGCGTCTTGCTTACATTGAAGCTTGTGATGCGTGATGCACAGGCCCCTGTTGCCTGTTGCCTGTTGGAAGTTGGAAGGGGTTGGGTGGAATGGTCGGGTCTGTGTCTTGTGCTGATGCTGATGCACGAGGCCAGTGCCGCGACTTTGTAGGGGCCCAGCCCGAAGGCTTTCCCGATGATGGGGTGCGTCTTGTTGCCTCTGTGGCCCTCTTTGGGGCTGGCCGTGTGGGGCTGGAGAGGTGGAGAGGCTTGGGTGGCCATGGTGGCCACTGGGATCTGGGATGTCTAGCGTACTGATGGTGGCACGGGCCGGGGCTCGTGCGCACCTGGTCAGTCTTAGGTGCTGCTCGCGCCCGCTTCGGCGGCTCGGCGTTGGTGACGGCCCGATCGGCCGGCGCGGCGCGGGTGAAGGCAAGGGAGGAGGGGAGCGGCGCGTGCTCCATGACCCTAGTACTTTACTAATAGTTGAATTGTATGATTGAGGAATGAATAAACCAGGAATACGCCACTTTGAGCACCTCATACTTTATGCATTCGTCATCATCATCATCGTCAGCAGTTGCTTTTAAACCGTCCGACCGTCACCTTGCCGCGTGCCTCGATCATATACTTCGAGTAGGCATGCAGCTCCATCTCACTGTCACTAGGGCTTGGCTCAAGCAGAATTGTGTTTGACGGCGGCGCCGAAAATGCATGCATGCATTTGCTCGTGTAAGGGTGTGATAGGGCTCGTGGTGCACAAAGGCACATCGTTAGGATGTCCAGCATCATGTAGCTCCAGAAGCACAGGTAGTGTCACGTTGGACCTTGCAATCCCATGCCTACCCCTCATGGCGGGGAGGGGCGGTAGACAAATCACGCGTTCAAAATTAGGATCCGCGCTTAGAGCGAGGATCAGACCAATAGGCATCATGGCGTGGCGAACAACTCGAGCGCAGCTGAGGCTTCCGGGCCACATCAGACTGCAAAATGGTGATGCATGTCGCATGTCGTTGCTCACACAATTTCATTTGTTACCGCTGCATTGGTCCGGCTGCCGTCAAGTGTATGCAAGGCCGACCTTCCGTTTGCACTTTCGACAATCTGCGGCTGGGATGCATGCCGACTCCGACAAGCAATATACGTACCAACACCCGTCGGGACGCGCTTAGGCGGAGCGTATCCACGCGCACTCAGGCAGTTGGTGCCACCCTGCGTGGCGCCTTCACGATTTGGAGCTGAGAGAGCTCGCCTTTGGAGCCGAAGTGGCCACCAAGGCGATAGCGGATGTTGCCCTCGCGGAAGGCGCGAAGCGCGCCTGGGTCTACGTCAGCCACGAAAGCGCAAGGCGGGCCGAGTTTGAGAGGGCCTCGACGGGAGCTCGGAACGCTGACGACAATTCCATCCGTCGTAGAGCCGACGAGTGCGACAAGGCGCTCTGCTACACGTGCCGCCGCTTCCTCATAGACGCGGTGCGTCGCGCCGGCGACGTCAAGCACGGCTGCCTCGTCCGCTGAGAACTCTTCGAGCCAGCCTAGCATCTCACGGCGCGTCGTAACGGCATCCAACGCGCCGCGCATCACCAGCGCGCGAGTGTGAAGCGGCGGCAAGGTCGAGGGGCGCTTGTACTGTTCGAAGAGCTCGCAGTCAGCGCGGAAGGCGGGGAGCAGCTCGGAGAGCGTTGCCTCGGTGCTCGCGTCCGATTGATTGCCGCCGCTCTCACGGAGAAAAGCGAGTAGCACATCGTCGCCGAGCTCGTCCATACGGGCGTCCGAAAATGAGCCCAGTCCATTTTGCGACGAGGCAACGGCCGGGGAGGAGCTGCCGCTTACAACCATGTGACTCGGGGTGAAGCCAGTCTCAGCACGGAGTGCATGTGCAACCGCAAATGCAGCAATGGCGCCCCACGAGTCGCCGACAAAGACGCATGGGCCAGCTGTGATGTTGCTGCCCACGAGATGTGGCTTGAGCGCAGCCACGGCGGCGTCGATCCATTCCTTCACATTCTTGACGTTTGGCTCGGCAGAGCGGATGTCACGGCCTGGCGGCTGCACGAAGAGGCAGCGGGCAGTCGGGCACAGCCGACGGAGTTCTTTGTAAGCGCCAGCAAAATACTTGGGCGCGGAGCCTGCTGGTGGAAAAAACACGAATGACGGCTGCTCGGAAGTAAGACCAGCAGTGAGAGCTCGCGACCGCAAGCCGTCCTCGCGGATGTCGAGCCACCCGGTGGCAGGCGACTTGCCACCGCCACCATCCGTGGCATCGCAGACGGACTGTGCAAACTCGCCCAGGCTCATGGTAAGCAAACTAAGAACAGGGGCGGAAACTCCAAGCACCTCTCGCATGGCGCCGACGGCTTGCATTGCGACAAATGAGTTGGCACCCATCTCTGCAAAGGCCATGGACTCTCTCAGATCGTGGAGGCCCAGTTTGGAGGCAATGAGCTTGAGTACCGCCGCCTTGCGCTCGGCACGCCCACCTGTTTCCCAAAGACTACGCGCCTCGCTGGCGACCGCCTCACTGCTGGCTGAGTCGTTCGACGGTTCGTTCGTGTCGACGGTAGCCAACGTGTTGGTGAAGCTCTCGATTTTATCGCAGCGTGCCGCGAGCTCAGCCATGGACCGGAACTCCAGCGCAGAGGCCATCACGACGTTCAGCCCGGCGAGAAGGTCGGAACGCTCGGCTCCTTCACGGAGCGGGATGGCGTACACGTCCATGCCATCAACCTGTCCGTCGCGCGCCCACATGAGCACCACGTGATGACACGGCAGCGTTGTCGCTAGCACCGCTCGAAGAGCAGCCGGATCAACTCCTCCACCGTCGCCGACGCCGAGCTGTGCCGCAGGGGCATGCGCGTCTGCGACGCCATCCCTTAGCAGCCTATCTGCCGTGAGTCTCGCGTTGGGGATGCTATGGCATGCTAGCACATCGTTAGGGCTGTGTGTGGCCAGAGCAGCCAGGCTGGCGGCGACACCCTCGGCGCTGTCACGAGCTTCCAAGGCGTCGGTAGGTGTAGAGAGGATGCCCTCACCACGCGCCAGCTCGGAGGTTGAGTTTGGCTGGGCGTCATCTGAGCCCTTCATGTGCAGCAAAACGTTGTACCGGTAGCGCGAGAATTCGCTCATGACGGCGCCGTGCTTCAGTTGCACCTCGACAGCAGCAACACCGGGCAGCAAGCCACGAGCAAAGAGAGCGTACCAGAGATCGGCGCTGAAGAGCCGATCCTTGGATTGCGCGAGGAGCTCGGCGCGCGTCTCCGTTGCTTGTAGCTGCTCGAAGGAGGCTCCGGCATGGCGCGCTTTCCGCAGCAAGAACAGCTCAATGTGCTCGAGCGAAATGACATCGCCAAAATGAAGCGTGCCACCGGGACGGATCTTGGGAAGGGCGTTCGTGAGCATCTCGACGAGGTAAGCGGCTGATGGAAAGTACATGGAGACACCATTACATACGACAGCATCAACTCCTTGATCCGCGAAGCCGCCAAAGTTGGATGCGTCACGCACGCGAGTGCTCAAAGAGCAGCCGTACTCCTTAGTAAGCGTGTGCTCTGCCCAGACGCGCTCCACATGTCCGATGGCCAGGCGCGAGAGGTCGCATCCAACGTAGGACGTGACGCCCGTCGAGGCGGCCACCTTGAAGAGGATCATGCCCTTGCCACAACCCATCTCGATCACGGACGTCGGACGGAGCGCCACAATCTCCTTGACAGTCTCGTCGACCCATTCCGCGATGGTTGACCGCTCATGCATCTTGCCTGTGAACGAGTCCGTATACGCCGCCCAATCCATAAACGGGTCAGTGCCACCATCAGAGACTTGAAGGCCATCAGCAAAGTACAGTTGGTCGTAGATATTACCCCAGACGGCCGCCTTCTCCTGGTCGGCGATCCACGCCATCACTTTCCTATGGTCCACCTTGCCAGCTGAGCCCAAAGGGAGCGAATCCCGGAAGAGCCACTCGGCTGGGACGTAGGATGAGGGCAGCTCGGCGCTCAGCGCCGTCTGGATGACGCTCGGCTCGGGTGGCGGCACTCCCGCGGGCGGTGCGCACACCCCGACGAGTCGATCACCGACCTTCTCCACTGCCACATGGAGAAGCTGTTCGGGGAAGAGGCGCTGGCAGACTGCCTCGATCTCGCCGAGCTCCATCCGCACACCACCAACCTTGACTTGCCTGTCGGCGCGGCCATTGTACTCGAGCCAGCCGGTACTCGCATCACGGATAGCCAGATCACCAGTGCGGTACATCAGCCCGGGGACGCCATGAGGGTTAGGCAGGAAGCGCTCGGCGCTCAGGTCAGGCCGCGAAAGGTAGCCGTAGGCGACCTGGCAGCCGCCGATGCAAAGCTCACCCTTCTCGCCATCAGCAAGCAGGCGCGAAGGGTCGGTCGGATCCACAACGTAAAGCAACACATCGCCATCGCCCGCATAGCCGATGGGGAAGCCATGGTTGACGCCCTGACAGCCATCCGACGCCTCGAAGAAACTCACCTCGACAGAGGCTTCGGTTGGGCCATACAGGTTATAAAGCGGGAGCGGCCGGCCAAGTTTGCTGGTCAGCTTGTGGCGATGTGAATGCAGGAGCGCCTCGCCGGTGCACGAAATCTGCCGGAGGTCAGGCAGGTCGCCAGGAGAGACAAAGTCGAGGAAGAGAGAGAGAACCGAGGGCACGAAGTGAGCCACGGTGACACGCCCGCGGGTGAGGGTGTCCTTCACAATGGTGAAGTCGAGGTGGGCGCCGTCGGGGACTATGACCGAGGTGCAGCCGAGGTACATCGGCACCCACATCTCTGGTATGGAGCAATCGAACGTCAAGGGCGTCTTAAGCACAAAAGTATCGGCCCGGCTAAAGCCGAGCAGTTTAGTTCCCCAGTTGAAGCGGTGCCATACGCCGCACGTTGGCACAATGCAGCCCTTAGGACGGCCGGTGGATCCGGATGTGTACATGATGTACATCACCTCGGGGGGCGCCCACGTCCATGTCGACTGGCGCATCTGCACGATGGCCGCGTCGCACGCGCGGCTGAATTCGTCCTCAGCAAAGGACGCAGACCTCATCAAGTCGAGTACGCGACACTCGTCGTCGAGCTTAATGACGGCGCCGACTTGTTTCTGCGCGAGAAGAGCCTCAACGAGAGCCGTCTGCTCGTCCCCGGCTTCACCGTCGATGATCACAATAGATGCATCCGCCTCGGCCAGGATGTCGACAGTCCGTGCTGCCGGCCACGACGGATCGCACGGGACAAAGGTGGCTCCGGCTGCGAAGCAGGCGGCTTGAGAGAGAGGCAGCGAGGCGGTGCGGCGAAGGACGAGCCCAACCGTAAAGGCGCGGTCCTCGGAGAGAGTGCTGATTCTGCGTGTTGCCACAGCTGCAGCACGGATGCACGCGGAGAGAGATCCCTTGCGCGAGGCGGCCTCGGAGAAGGAGATGGTGCGGCGCTGCTCACCCTCAAACCAAAGATAGGCAGGGGCGTCAGAGACATGCGCTTGCTGGAGCCGCTTGCTGAGCTGGTCTGCGCCCTTGCGCCTCCACTCGGATGGGATGCAGCTCGGCGTTG
Source organism: Isochrysis galbana (assembly GCA_018136815.1). Lineage (NCBI taxonomy): Eukaryota > Haptophyta > Isochrysidales > Isochrysidaceae > Isochrysis > Isochrysis galbana. The sequence continues at coordinate 261,602 of CM030942.1, read as the reverse complement.
AGTGCCACATGACTGGGAAAAAGAGAAGGCGGTGCTAGAGGAAGAGGAAGTGGAAGAATTGGGCGGTCGGCCTGGAAGTGGTTAAGAAGTGGAGATAGATCAGGTAGATGAGTAGAGGAGTGGGCAGTGGTGGGAAGGAGAGGAAGGAATGGAGTTGAAGGAGAGGAAGTAAAGAGGTTGGAGTGGGGGTTGGAGGCGGAGGAGTTTGGCAGTGGTCGAAAGAGAGGAGTGGCCGGAAGGAAGGAAAGGGGAAGGGGATTGGGGCTGGAAGCGGAGAGGCACGGCTGGGTGGAGTCGCGGGGGTTGGGGTGGAGGGACAGTGCTGTTGGTGCTGCGTGGGAGGAGGGCGGGTTGCTCGGCTCGGATTGTGGGGCGGTGGGGAGGAGGAGAAGCGAGGAGAGGGGGTGAAGGGAGAGAGGGTGGGCCCACGCGACGGAGGGGAGGCTTCGGAGAAAAGGAGAGGAGAGAGAGAGAGAGAGAGAGAGAGAGAGAGAGAGAGAGGAGAGAGGAGAGAGGCGACGGAGCGCGAGATCTCGCGGCCAGCCTCTCCTCCTCTCCTTCCCCGTCTCTCCCTCCGTTCCTAAGGGACAATCGGTCTCGTCTCTTCTCTGTCTGTCTCTCTCTCTCTCTCTCTCCATTATACCCTCTCCATCCGAGCTTATCCAGCGCCCACCTGGAGGGTCCCCGTATATTGTGAAAAACCCCTCTGCTCAGTGAAAGAACCAGAGGAGTATGTGCACCACACTACCCCCTCGCCGATGGTACGCCCCCTTCTCTCTCTCTCCTCGGCGAGATGAAAAGGGGAGAGAGAGAGAGAGAGAGAGAGAGAGAGAGAGAGAGGGAAGCCCCCCCCGCCGCCGGCCCCCCGCCGCCGGCCCCTTACTCCGCGCGGGGGAAATCGCGTGATGCGCGCGATGTGCTCCGTGCGCCCCTCCTCTCTCGTTGTGGGGAGAGAGAGAGGGAGAGAGGGAGGGAGGGAGAGAAGAGAGAGAGAAGAGAGAGAGAAGAGAGAGAGAGAGAGAAGAGAGAGAGAGAGCTTTCTTTCTCTCTCCCTCTCAATAGGAGAGAGAGGAGTCGGCGAGGCGCCGGCGGGGTGGCCACCGCCGACCCGCGGAGGCTCCGCACCCCATAAGTACTAATATGGGTCCCTCGACTCCGTGGGTGCGTGATAGAGAGACAGAGAGAGAGAGAGAGGGAGGGAGAGAGAGGGAGGGAGGGAGAGAGAGAGGCCTCGCGCGGGGGGGGGCTGATGACGGGGATGCAACCCAAGGCGCCGAGCTGCGGCGAGCTCGTGGCCTGCCTCCCCTTTGGGAACGCGATGTGCCCCCCCTTTCCCCCTTTCGGGCCCGTCGCCCCACTCGGGGAGGAGGAGGAGGAGTGGGGCAGGGAGGACCTGAAGAGAGAGAGAAAGAGAGAGAGAGAGAGAGAGGACAACGGTGAAACACCACCTCTCACACACACGGGGCTCTCTCGGCCGTCGGCGGCCATCCTCGCGGCCGTCGGGAGGGTGCCCGTGCGGCGGGGTGCCAGCATGCCCTCTACTAGCTCCCACACCTCTCCCCTCCCCTCCCCATCGCGATGTGTAGAGGGCAGCATGCTGAGTGAGGCGGAGCGCCCGCCCGCGCACCGCCGCACGGCGGGCGGCGCGTCCACGTGGCTTGACCACTGACCATGATCATAAGGTGACGAAGTCGAGGTCGCCAGCACAATCAACCAATCTGATGAGTAGTATTTAATCTTGCTCGACAGTCAATCAACATATGTCATTTGTGACGGATGAATACATGTATACCGAAACCCAACGATGAAGCATGACTGCATTTACGGAGGGTTTTTGAGAAGGTTTCACTCGGGTTTCATTCGGGTTTCACTCCGGGGTTTCACTTGCTCGACTACCGAGTAAAGCTGGGTGAAACCCGAGGAAAACAACAGCTGGAAGTGCGCGCGTTTTCTTTTCATCGAGGGGGGCACGCACTAGTACTCATTTTTTTGGTGGGGTGGATGACTTTCCGGGCTAGGTGCTCAGAGCGTGCCACTCGGTTCTTGAATTCTTTATTGGTAACTGATGCTGGTTTTTTGAGGTCAAATTGGCGTTGCAGTTCTGGATCTGTTGGGGACGGGGGTTTCATTTTTCCCTTTGGTGGCATGGCTGCTCGCACTTCCATTATCATCGATAAAACAATTATGGGCGAATGTCCCCCCCCCGGGCGGCATCTCCCTCCCTCGTGCGTCGTCTCCGGCCGAGGACCGCTTGGGTTCCTGCCAGCGGGGAGACCAATCGCGCGTGATGGCGCTGCTTGAGGAGCACCCCGTGGAGACGCTCGCATGAGATGTACGCCCCCCTTGCCCTCATGGTGAGCTCGGCCCGGTGTCCTAGGACCAAGCTTTTTTGTATTTGATGTTGCTGGGAGCGGCGCATCGCGTATTTGGAAACGAGGGGTACCAAATGAAGGCAAACGACCTACCCCGGCGAAAACGAGTGCGATTTTGGCGGGGGAGCTGTGTTCGCCAAAAAAATATTGTTCGCGAACAGTTCGCGAATGTTCGCGAAGTCATTCCCAGCTGAGCGGTGAAGATAAAATTTGTGCGCCTGACGAAAAAATTGTTTTATTCGGCACAGGCACAGGCGCCGAGCAACAAGCAACTTCGACTGAGAAGCACTGAAATAGCACGCACCATCAGACTACATCAGACGCGACGTGGGCAATCTATTGTTCGGCCCAGGCGCCGGGCAACAAGCAACTATGCGAACACGACCTTGCGATAAAGAATAAATCGTTGGCTTCGCCTTCGTAATGGCGAGATTGACGCGGGATTTTAGATGCTGTACGAGCACAACGCATGACAAATGATGGCGCTAATTGTCAATCTGTGGGTATGTGAAGCTCGCTCATCTAGCAAGCTCGTGATCGTGGTGAATGCACGAGTCTACCATGACCCTTGGCGCGTGCGCATTGGGACTTAGCAAACTGCGCCAGTATAGTGTAGCTTCTGATCTATCTGAGCTAGGCACATGACTCGAGATGTTGCTTTCCACCTTACCGAGGATTGATGTTGGTTGACCAGGGCCTGTTTGAGCAAACATGGGCATGCGTACTACTAGCACCCAATACTGGCCGGGAATGCGCAGCACGTAAAAACTCCCAGCTGCCCTGAAGGCTGACTTAGATGAGACCAACATTAGCAAGGTCTACCTGCATTAGCCAGTGTAGCGGCTATCGGGTGTCACCGACGTTGTTGGAGGACGATTGGGACGAGCTGAGTGAGGTCAGGGGAGGCATCGTGAAGCCTGCTCCAACTAGCCAGCGGTGAAGTTCCGATTGTTGGCCTCGGCCATCTTTACGCCAATTGTGGGCCCGCTATAGCCCGCAACCCTTTGCGCTACGCGGCCCAAGGCATGCAAATTTGTCACCACAGCGAGCATGTTCTTGTTCTCGAAAAGGTCGACGGTCTGAAACGACTCGAAGGCGGGGACACCAAGCGAGGAGCACGCGTGAAGGTAGTTCCCAATGTTCTCCATTTGCTTGAAAGGAGTCTTCATAGTCGAGATCTTTGGCACAGAACCGGGTTTGATGGCGTTCACGAGCTTGCAGAGGATCTCTCCCGATTTGAGCTCCTCATGCATAGAGCCCGCGCCAAGCGGCTCGCCGATCACCGCCTCGATCCATGAGCGCGCCTCAGACTCGAGCTGAGGATCGTATTTGGCCCTGGCCTTGGCGGCTAGCTCGCGATCGAGGCCGTACGCCACCGTTCCATCCTCCGCCTCACGATCCTCGTACCTAATGTATGAGGCTCCACTCGGTGTCTTCACAGGCTGTCTGGGAGCGCTGGGAGTGATTGCCGAAGCCGTAGCTGCCGTTGCGTCCAACCCCGTAGCATGATCTACCTCTGCAATGGGTTCAGCTTCCTGATCCTCGATGGATACCCCAGGGGAAGCCACAGCTTCACTGATGGAGCATGCAGCAAGTATGTCAGCCGGCGGGTCATCCGGTGGGCCTTCTTGCTTGGTGGTGGCCTCGGCCTCCGCACTCTCCACCACGGCCTCACGGCTACAGCCCGATGCGCGTGCCTCCACAGCTGACGCGAGGCTGATACCCGAGCTGCCACAGCCCGAGCTGCCAGATCCCAAGAGCGTAGGCTCGCCACCTGTGCCCAGCCCTTCCTTGTCAAGATGGGTGCGCACGATGGAATCATTCGGCTTTGTGCCCGCTTGGGACGCACCCCCATGAGAGCCCTGCCCAAAGCGGGTGGGGACCGCCTTAGCCTCAGCCAGCTGCTGCGGCGTGAAATTGCGCTTGTTCGCCTCGGCGAGTTTGACGCCAAGCGGGGGACCCGTGTATCCTGGCAGCTTCTGCGCCAGCCGTCCGAGCGAGTGTAGGTTGGTCACAACTGCCAGCATGTCCTTGTTCTCATAAAGGTCCACGGTCTGAAAGGACTCAAAGGCCGGCACTCCGAGTGCCGAGCTCGCTTGAAGGTAGGCGCTTATGTTCTCCATCTGCTTGAAGGGCATCTTTGTGGTCGTGATCTTTGGGACGGCGCCGGGCTTGAGCACATTGATCAGCCTGCAGAGCACCTCTCCCGACTTGAGCTCTTCCTGCAGGCTGCCCGGCCCAAGCGGCTGACCGAGCACCGCCTCGATCCACTCGCGGGCCTCGCCCTCAAGCCGCGGGTCGGTCGGGCGAGGCATTCGCAGGCGGGCGAGGCGGGAGGAGAGTGGCAGTACACACTGCGGTCAGGAACGGTAGACACACAGCACAGCAGACTGTCCTCGGAGCCGATAAGCCCGGCTCTCGTGCGGATCGAGTGCGCGGCGATTGGTGGAGGCAGGGGACGGGGGTAGGAAAGAAGCCGGCAAGGGGTGAGAAGTGGGAACGGAAGGGTTGCGAGAGAGGGAGGAGGGGAGGAAGGGGAAGAGGGAGAGGGAGGGGGACGGAGCGCGCGAGTGGGCGACCGGGCGGGCGGGAGAGGAGGGAGAAGGGGGGGGCGGGGGGGGGGGCGGGGGGGAGTAATTGTTGAGGGAGAGTGAGAAAGACGGGGAAGCGGAGAAGGGAAGCAAGCGAGACGAGACAGATCGGCGGCGCGCTTCTTCTGAGAAAAAAGGCTCGTAATAGACTCCATCTATACCTCTATACCACTACCTATGAATGGAGAGGTCTCCTGTCTGGAGCTTTGTAGTAGAAGGGACTCATAGTCCCAAGGTCCAAGGTAAGCGGGTGGCCGCGGGAGGGGGGGCCTGCACTTAACACTACACTACGTGTCTGTATATAAGCACAAGCTCTAGCGCCCTCTCTAGCCCCGCAAGTTGGTCCCAGATCCCAGATACGCTCAGGCTCCAGATACCCCGAGGAGAGGGCACACACGTTGTTAACGTGAAGCAAGGGCGGCGAGTAGCGGACGAAGCCGTTCAGTCGGCAAGGGGGGTAAAACCTCAATCTTGACTCTGTGAATGTGAATGTTCACCCTTAGAAGTGAAGAGCCCTGCTGGTTTGACCGCCCTAAGCCCCAAGACAGAGCGAGCGAAGATCGGCGAAAATAGAACTCCTCGGAGCTCGGCGCCCCAGAGAACCGTTCCCCAAGCCGCCGCCGCGCGACGAGCAGCGCGTGGGTTGCCTTTCTTTGCTCTCTCCCTTCCCCTCTCTCTCTCTCTCCCCCCCGCTCTCTCTCTCTCTCTCTCTCTCTCTTTCTATCTCTCTCTCACCCCCCCCCCCCCCCCCTCCTCTCTCTCTCCCCCTCGTTCTCTCTCTTCCTTTTCTCTCCCCCCCTCAATCCCTCACTTCCTTCTTCCTCCATCACTCCTCCCTCTCTCCCTCTTTCCCTCTTCTTCCTGTTTCTACCAGAACTTTCTCTCGCGCTCTCTCTCTCTCCCTCTCTTTCCCTCTCTCCCTCTCTGCCTCCCTACCTCTCCCCCGGCCCTCTGCCCTAACCTCCCTCCACTCTTCGTCCCTCTCTCTCCCATCCTCTGTCGCTTGCTCGCACACCCTCACAAGCCACAACCACCTGCGCACCACGCCCGGCTACCCGCCGCTTCCGGCGCTGTGTGGACCGGCTGCGCCTCTTCTCCCATCTCTTCTCCCCGTGCTGCGATGGCGGAGGGCACAGCTTACTACGATGATGCGGCGCACCAGCTTTTCCGAGAGCTAGGGCTCGATCGGTTGGGGGGTATGCCTGGGAACAGGCTACGTGCGGGCTGCATCTACAACCCTCTTGACCCCATTATCAAGGTGGGCAACGCTGCGATCTATGTCGGTAACGAACAGGCGGCGCGCTCGCGCTCCATTCTTGATGCCGCTGGGATCACGCATGTGGTCAATTGCACGGAAAACATCCCCAACTTTCACGAGGCTGGAGCATGCTCAGCATCCACAGCTTCTGCTATACCTCTCACGTACATGCGCTTCCCAGTCTCATATTGGCCACAACACGTAGACATGTCGCACGCGTCGGTTCTTGCATTTGCGCAGCAGCTCTTTGACTTCGTCGACTACGCGCTCTCGCAAGGTGGTTCAGTCCTTATCCACTGCCTAGCTGGGGCGCACCGTGCTGGCACGACGGGTGTTCTCTGCTTGATGCGCCACCATAGGTTGGCGCCAAGCGACGCCATCGTCTTGGCAAAGAAGCTCCGCCCCGCTATCAATCCCATCGGCGGATTGCCTGAACTCTTACAGCGGTACCACCTAGCCATGCATGCTAGCCCGAGTGCATATGCACAAGACACCAAGGCTGCAGTCGAGCGGAGCCAGGCCGCGCAAGGCTCAGAGAACAAACAGGTCTTCCAAATGTCGGCGATGGGACGCCGATAGCATGAGGATGTGTGCATACACGATTGAGAGAAGGTTGCTTGCATGTAGCATTTGCCTTTCTCAAGCATATCTGATAGTTGAGTCTTACGGGTGCCGGCATGGCGGTTTGAGCGCAAGGCACACGCTAAAGGGCACAGAGCAAGCTCAGAAACAGATGGCCAGACTCCAATTTGTCAAGAGCGCCAGTTGTCCACAGAGAGCAGACTGATGCGCGGCACGCCCGCAGACACCAACGATGGCTCTCAAATGGTATGTGGTGACGTGCGGCCCGTGTCGCGCGTGATATCCCGGGCTATTCTAGGTCGGGGCCACTATGCACCTTGCGCTTGCCAGTGCGGCGTTCTCTATCTCTTTTAAGCGGAGAAGCACCTTGGGAGGTGCTGCATGTCGCGGTGTCGCTGTTGCCTCGAGGACGGGTGTGTTTACAATATATAGAACATCAATATTACTGTAATATATGGAGCTCAGAGCACTCAATTGTCGCGAGGCACCTTCACAGATGCTTAAAGCTGCCGCTTAAGAGATGGCCACATTCCACAAATTCTAGCGGAAACTCTCTGCACTCTGAGAGTCAGAGTCACTCTGCTACAAACCGTTAACCGTACGCTGTAGCTGTAGCGCTGTAGCTGTAGCTGATAGCTGTGATAGCTGATAGCTGAGGCCTGAGAGGTTTCGGCCTCAGAGCTTGGTCCCAAACACAATCGAATGCCATAGGCGCCGGTCGCACTTCAATTACAGCGAGGCTGGCACGCACTTCTCGAGGCAGCCGCTTGAGTTCCTCGCTGGCGTCGTTGCTGCCGGTGAATTCCTTGATTCTCCGGTCTAGGGACATCACTGTATTACTATAAAACTCCTTCTTTTCTCCTCCTCTCATCTATTTCCTCTCTCTCTTCCATCGTCGGGCGCCGCTCCGCGCCGTAGGAGTACCGCTCTCTCTCTCTCTGTCTCTCTGCTCTCTGCTCTCTCCTCGGCTCGCTGCTACTGCGGTGCAGGATTGAGCACTAGCCCTCCACCCTCTCTGGCCGGTGCTCGCACCCATCGATGCCTCCGGTCTCCGGCGGCTCACGCTCGCCGTGGTCACTCGACCTGGGCGGAGCACAGCGCTCAGAGCTCTCTGCACGCAACGAGGCTCTTGCCGAGGAGCTGGCGCTCAAGGATTCACAGCTTGGTGTGCTCCGCCAACTGCAGAAGAGCTCAGCAAGGGACTGGCGCATCGAGCGCTGGCGCACACTCACTAACGCACCGGTCTTCTCGGCTTGGCGGCGTGCGGTGGCTGAGTGGAAGTGTGAGCGGCTGCTGAGCGCCGAAAGTGCTGCACGGGCCGCTGCTGAGGCTCGTGCTGCGGAGGCGTTGCGCACAAAGGATTTGCAGCTGGGCGCGCTGACTGATCGCGTGGCCCGCGTCAAGGCGAATGCGCAGGCCAAACTGACCGAGCTCTCAGCGGCCAACGGGCAGCTCGCTGCAGCGCTTGAGCGCAAGGATCAGGAGCTGCTGGACGCCGAGGCACGAGCAAAGCATCTGAAGCGCACAGCCGCCGCACAAGGCGAGAAGGAAGTGGAGTTGCAGCTACAGATCGAAAGGTTAACGAATGCCCTGGCCGAGGCGCAGCATGAGGCTAGCCGCTCGGCGTGTGCCCTCAAGGATTATCAGCGCGAAGCGATCGAACTCCGGGCAAGGGCTGCATCGAACGCCGAGGCGCTCGCGAAAGCACACGCCGTGGTCCATGATAGCACATCGGAACTGGCGATCGTGCAACGAGAGTTGGAGGCGGAGCGGGGGCTTTCGATGCGGCTGGCGGCGCGAGCTGAAGGTCTCGAGGCTGAAGTCGCTTGCCTCAAGGCGGAAGCTGCGACCGAGCGTACTTTATTTCGCATCGAAACAGGGAGAGGGAAGCGGTCCACGTACGGCGTCGCGCCGCGCATCTTAGCACCTGCGTCGAACCCCAACACCCCGGCTCGAGCATCCGGGGCACTTAAGCGTCCAACGAGCATGGACGAAAGACGATCGAAGGTGGGTGCCTATTCTGCCGAGTTTGCAGGTGTTTCTGACGGTGTGCACGGATATCTCGATGTGCTTCCTATTGATGGCTTCAAAGAAGTCGTGTCCCCATGCAGAAGCATAACACATGCGGAGACTGACGAAGAATTGTGGAGGCAGCGCGTGCTCGAGCTGCAGCTTGCCTCCTGGCAACGAGCTCTGCTTTCCTGCTGCTTTTTTGGCTGGGCAGCTCGGATAGCATGGAAGAAGGCGCTCAAGGCGGAGCAGGACTCGCATGCCCTGATCGTGCATCTGTCATCCGAGGTGTACGCCGAGGACGGAGCCTCCGTTGGAGGAGCTGTGGGCCCAACTGCGAGTGGCACATTGCTGGAGGGCATAGACACCCATCTCGCACTTCACAATGGTGAGACTAGTCAGGTGAATCAATTGCTTATGGGCCGTGTGCTGCATTCTGTGTTGGCCGCAGAGGCGGTGCGAGTCCGAGACGAGCTCGCTCCCCACGAAGCGCGCCAGGCGGCGCATATTCTCACACTCGTCGCCGCGCTCGCTGAAGCGGAGGAACTCCACACACAGCTCAGTGCACACGCCAAAGCGCAATCTATAGAACTTACTCGTGAGAGCGCCCTTCGAGCCAAACTCAGCGCACAAGTTGCGATGTCTGCGACGGCGTTGGCCGAGGATGAAGCACGCACACTTGCGTTGCTCGATCACCAAAGAGCGGTGCGACAGGCCCTACTATCGGAGCCCGGTCCAGACTTGAAAGGTGCCGCTCCTCTTGAAGCGTCCACTTTAAGCTATGACTATACCGGGGCTTCACCCCCGATAGCCATCACGAGCACCCCACCTCGGCATCCGGACACAGATATCTGCCACCCTGCGGCAAAACAAGCATCTTTGGACTTGGATGCAGATTCTCAAGAGCTTGCCACCTCGCAAGCGCTTCCGGAAGCGCCGGATCTACCGCCGCCGGTTCCACATGTGAGGCTGGATTCGCTCAAAGAGAAGACGGCCGGTGAGCCTACGGCTTTGGCATCTCCGAAACTCGCACAAAACCCGCCGCCAAGTTCTGAGTGCGACCCACCCGAGCTTGCACAGGAGGCGTCGACATCGTTTGAGGGTGACTCACTCGCTCGCGATGGATCGAACACCGTGTCTACCGCAGCATGTGCTGCTTGTGGGTCAGTTCGACCAAGGTGCCAATTCAGTGCCAACCAACTAAAGAAGCCACTGGCACAGCAACGCTGCAAGGTTTGCGTTGCCCAGACCGAACGCGTCTAAGAACATTGTGAAAGAGACAGCCCCAACGAATGACCCGCAAATCCAATCATACACGACCGCCCATATGTTCACCCTCATAACCTGTGCCCCTTCCTTAGACACTAGATACGTAAGCTCGCACTTCACGTGCACCTGCTGTCTGCCGTGGCAACCCTCCTCTGCCCCCAAACTCCCTGCCATAGTCGGGGGATAAGGGATAAATATAAAGGGTGTGCAAGCATCAACTGTCATTTCCGATAGGGTCATGGAGCGCGCGCCGCTCCCCTCCTCCCATGCTGCCCACCCCGCCGCGGCGGACGGTCGGTCCATCGCCAATGCCGCGCCCTCGAAGCGCCTGCGAGAGGGCGCCACGACAGCCCCGGTACGCATGGCTGCCACGGCCCGTGCCACGTGCCACCCCTCCAAGCGAAGGCAAACAACTCACCGCCTTGTCAATTTCGCAATGTTCTAGCGCGGCGGGGCTTGCAGAGTTTGCTGCCCAAACTCCTTCCGTCTTTTGGAACATCTCGTCCAAGGAGCAAGGAGTGGAAGGAGCTTGGTGGTGCCAAGCTATGGGAAGATCGAGTTGTTCATCAACGTCACCACAATGGACAATGGATCCTACAACCAACTTGTCGAAGGGTTGACGAGGAAGAAGACATCGAAGAGTGGCACATTCGAAAAGTATCTCGAGGTTGTTCTTGGTGGCTACCTCACCTTTACCTCGCACCTACTGCATCCGCGGCGCTCAATGGATCGTTGGAGGGAGTCGAGGAAGGCGAGGAGTGCACTCGATCGCATCGCCGACCGAGTCTGGGGAATCAAGAAGCGAAAGAAGGGGGAACCCAGCAAGAAAACAGGCGCCGATACCGACAGGGAACCAACCGTTGTCCTCGTTGGAGATGGGTCGTTTGGCGATACGTTCCCCCAAAAAAAGTTGATCCGCGGACTCGCGTCCCGCCGCGGAGTGACGATTGTGCTCGACGAGTACCACACCTCCTTGATGTGCCCCTGTGGTGCATCGGAATTGAGAGGGTGCAACCTCAGGTTTGGTTGTTTTTTTGGCGAATGCCCCCCATGTGGACGGTATAAGTTCTACTTAAAGGACTCCCTTATTAAGGTACAAACTTGCAGGTTTCAGGCACTGGCGCAGATTTGACCGCAGAAAAGGGGACATCGCAGCTAGTCTCGCCGAACGAACACCGAACGAGTCCGCACGTTTCTTTTTTTGTGCACGAAGGCCGCGTGATACATAAAAAGGAATTTCTTGACTCGTGGGATGAAGTCGTAAGCTACGCGACACGGCTGTTGGAGCGAGCGAAAGAGCGCCCCCCCCCAAAAAACACTAAAGGAGAAGAGCCGCACGTAGGTGGCACCCAGACGCAAGAATCAAGGGACACGCCACTGCCCAGTGAAATTAGAGTCTCGGAAGACGAAAGATTTATCAGTAAATTTAACAACATCTGGATACACACCGACACCGACTACCTAGGAGAGGTAGCCGGCACCGGGGAAGTAGCGGAAGCCGAGGAAACCCAATACTACCACCCACCAGCAAAATGGGAAGGCGGGTATAAAGGCCCGAGATTCATGGAATACCCGCTGGCGGACGAATATGCCATACGCAAAGGAAGGGTCGCTCTTGACGCGATCACCGTCTCCGACATCGCCAAAGAAGTGATGAAAACGAACCGAAAACACGCCCCGCAAGCGGCGAAGACCGCATGGGAGAATAGACTGAACATCACGAAAGACGAATGGAGACATATAGCTCGACTCTACACAACGCCGCTGCTAAAGCACACGGATAAACATCTACACTTCAAACATATTACTCACCGAAGGATCGGCACTAGAAACAGGTTCCCAGATAGCCTGACAAACAAATGCCGACTATGCCACGACCACCAAGAAAGATCGAGTCATCTAGCATGGTGCCCCGCGACTAAAACGATATTCGAAACCATAGACGCTCTTGCAGAGCACACGCCTCCTCCTAAGAGGTCGCGTGCACAGATAGCGAAAGACAGACTCTTCGCATACCCCGGTACGACCACCCCCGACAGCCTTAAAGCGCTCTATATAATTGCATGGAAATACATTATAAAAGACTTCTATAGAGTAGACTACGAGGCATACAATTTCCACTACATACCAGTCCTTGAATCCACGCTAACGAGGTTTGCCACCCTAGTACGAGGCAGTACCGTGTCGGACCCCCGCAACTCCATGCGAACATATAAGGCCGCTCAGGGAAGAACAACAACAACAAAACAACTGAGCGTTAGTACCACTACTCCCACTAGCCCGGTACTATCACGACACCCCTCAGCGCACTTGCCCGCACGCCTTGAAGTGATGGCACAGACACATACACCAATGCATCCCTTCAAATCTCCCCCCTCGCAAACCCCCGGCTCCCATTATAACTCCCCACAAGTTACAATGAGGGAAAACCCATTGAGGCGGACCGGTCGACGCCGGCCGACTCTCCGGGGAAAAACACCGGGGGGGGGGGGAGGGACCTCTCGTCGTGAAGCAGAACGGCCCTTACAGCTCGCGCCGCGAGCAGTCCTCGAAGAAATAAATGACTGCGCCCCCCGATACCTGCCACAGGGACGTCTTGAGCCACTCCCTTCTTCTCGCCCCTCCTGTCGCCAGCCGCCCCCCTTCGCCCGTTTGCTAACGCAAACGGGGCCCGTTTCTTACCGCACTCCATCGGGGGGGGCGCAAATTTCCCCCTCTCCCTCTCTCCATTCTCCTCCGCCCCTCTCCCTGCGGCGCGTCGCCATGCGGCGCGCCACGGCCTGCTCTCAGAGGGCCTTTGGGGGCTCCCAGAGGGCCAGCAAGGGCAGCTCAGGGGGCAGTGGAGGCTGGGGCTCAGCCCCTGGCCCCCCCTGCCTCTCCCACGCTTGCCACGCTGGCCATTGGAGCCTCCCAGTGGCCTCTGTATGCCTGGCGACCAGGGGAGGGGGGGGAGTCAGCTCGAGGGCAGGCCCATGCTGGGCGTGGGAGTGCGAGTCTCGGCCCGCGCCCACTAGGGGTCTGGGCCAGAGTGTTGATTGCCCAGCCCCTGCCAAAGGGCAGGGGCTGGGGTTGATTGTACGGGCCCACCCCGGGGGGTGTCCGCGATGGAGAGGGGGGGGCGCGAGGCCCCCATTGACCCCCACTTATAAAAGTAGGTTATGTGCTCAGGGAAGAAAACCAAAGATCAAAAAAACGACGGAACTCAGCACCCCCATGTTTATCGAAGACAAGAAAGGCAGGCTACAACTCAGTAAGGAATTCGGCCTCGTAGCGAAAGCTCTCGGATTAGACGGGAGACTCGCATAATGCGACGCGTCACCACGCTCTGACAGATAATTCGGATGGGCGGCTAGTCATAACTACGGACGCACTGAGTGATCGCCCGCGCGCATTCGTATAACGACATCCTGCAACACTTTCTGTATAGACAGGTCACTCAACAGAACAGGAGCAAGGAGAGAACTTACTGTTGGGGACAGGTGCACCCCGCTTGGCTCGAACCCCCCGCACGACCCGGGCCCCTAAGTAGAGCACGAGGGGAGTTGCCGCAAGGCAGGGAGTGGGGGAGTGGGAAGAGAAAGGGCGTGGCTTCGAGAGCGTCTTCCAGTGCCACGAGTGAGGCGAGAATATTAAAATGTTTTTTTTTCCACCAACCATATTGACACAGATCGTGATCGTGATGAACTAGCGTCCATGCAAATGCTTCTGGCTGGATTTCAAGGAATGTGTCATGGCACCAGGCCAAAATGGTTGTGTTCGGGTGTCTGGAGGAAGGTGCGCGTTAAGAGTGGTTTTGTGCCCGCGTTTTCGTACATAACGTTATTTGCATCTTCCTTCTTCTTCCCTATGCCTATGCTTCCGGGAGGTGATGGCGATTGAACGCTTTTCCATGTGTAGGCTAATGGTGATTGAAGGCTTTTCCATACGGTGGGGGTGATGGCGATTGAACGCGTTCCCGCGTGTAGGCTGATGGTGATTGCGAACGCTTTTCCATGCTGTGGGTGATGGTGATTGAGCGCTTCTCACCTTCTCACCTTACTTAGCACGCATCCCATTCCGCCATGGGGCTGTATCTCACATGTTACATACATCGTCAGCCCCTCCACCTTCATACGCTCCACAGCCACAGTCCCACTCCCTTCTCCAAAGGAACAAGGGAACCGCTGGGGTCGCATGAAAGGAAGGGAAGGATGCGTGAAGCATGAATGAAGCATGAAAGGAAGGGAAGGAAGAAGCGGAAGGGATCCCGGTTGGAACCGCACGCGCGGGGCGGAGAGGAGAAGGAGAGAGGAGAGCAGGGGATGCCGAGGGGGAAGACACGTTCTAAGAATAGAGCGTGTCGCATGGTATGGAGACGCTCCCCCTACCCGCAACAGATATGGGGGCAGGGAGGGCGATGGCGCATGACAGGCAATAGCCGGTATGTTCAAAAAATAGACAAGCGGCCATGTGCGACGTGGCACCCGAGCGCACATTTTGCGTGGATTGAAGCGCCAGCGGAACTTAGCAACACAGATCACATATACTAAGATTGTCTTGTAGAAACGCGAAGATGCATTCGGCAACAGCAAATGCTGAAAAGGCGCTACCAAAACTAGAGGATTGTCGTGAACCTCGTCATCGCACACATGTAAAAGATTGAACTCGAGAAAACGAGCCATTGGAGAACGAAAGCCATGGTAATGAACAAGATGCAGCTGCATGGCTCAGCAACCATCATGAAAGGCCTCGCCTATCATCACCGTTCCAAGAATATGACGTGCCTTCACATGCCTTGGCCGTGATATTGGATAGAAAATTTCAGATTCCGCCCACACCATAGCAGGCAGAAAGGATGCGACAGCATCAACCGAGACAGCAGCAGCAACCGACACAGAGCACATTGCTGCTGTGTCGATTCAACACGAATCGATCAGGGCCGCCAGCCTGCAGC
Source organism: Isochrysis galbana (assembly GCA_018136815.1). Taxonomy (NCBI): domain Eukaryota; phylum Haptophyta; order Isochrysidales; family Isochrysidaceae; genus Isochrysis; species Isochrysis galbana. Next base: position 246,587 of record CM030942.1, on the reverse strand, counting down.
TAGCATGCTGTCGATCAACGTCTCCTTTGTCAGTGAAGAGTTTAGACGACGGAGTGCGGGGGGTGGGCAACGTCCTGGGAGAGCGTAAGCCATGGCCAAATACGGATCATCTTCAGCAAGGATTGGCCTGAGGCGTTTGTCATTGGCACAGATCACTCGTAGCTCGTGCATGGTCATCGTTCTCGCCTCCAGCTTGCTCCTAAAATGCTGGGTGTCTTCTGCTGCTCCGGCATCAACACACTCACGGAGCTGCACGAAGTTCAAAGGCGACTTTTTGTTCGAGCCGGAATGCGTGGGTTGGCTTTCCTTTCCCATGTTGCGCATGTCTGCTGGGTACGACACGTGGGCTGCCTCAAGCATTCTTCGCCAGTGGTGGGGTTGTTTTGCACCTAAGAGAATTGCAACAGGGAGGTTAGTGAGAGGCGAAAAGTGTTTTGTGTAGACAAGCTGGCAGAGGTGGTGGTTCTCTGGTCGTTTCGGAGCCCAAGCCGCCGGTTGGACAAGTCCTCCTAGTCTATCAGGCGCTAAGTGCGGCTCGTTTGTGTCGCACCAACCCCAGAGGATCCGGTTTTGAGGTATCTGGACAAGATGTCGACACTCGCCACAATGGACCAGTATGTTGCGTGTGGTCGCACTCGCCACGACGGACAGGCTACGCGTAGTGGCGACGCTGGCTGGCTGTGTGTACTCGCACGGAAGGGGAAGTGTGCTCGTGCCCACCCTCGGCTTCCGCACCGGTAATGGATCGACTGGGGTTGTGGTTGGAGAGGGACGGAGTAGAACCCCGAGAAGCAAGAGGAACCTTCGGGGGCAGCAGCCTCTGGATCGTTACGTGTGAGATGATCCAGTCGTCATCATCCCCTCTCAACCCCCTCTCAGATGATGTGATGGTGATGAGCGAGGGAGAGTAGACCTGAAACAACCTACAAACTACTCTCCCTCTCTCCCTCTCTCTCTCTCTCTCTCTCTCTCTCTCCGAATTGAGTTCTATTTGTCGCCGATGACGAACGAGACGAGGATGGCCGGCGGTTATTCGATTCGCTGCTGAGGTCGAGTCATCGTTGTGTTTTGACTTCTTCCTCCCCATCGCCGAGAGTCGGCTGCTCTCTGGGGAAATCAGCCGCCGGTTACGGAGAGCAGGCAAAGAGGGGGGGGGAAAGGGGAGAGAGTGAAGAAAGGAGCTAGACAGACAGGGAGAGTGAGAGATTGAGAGAAAGAGAGAGTCAGAGAGAGTCGCGGAGAGGGAGAGGGGGGGAGGGGAGAAAGAGAGAGAGGGAGAGGGGGGGGGAGAAAGAGAGAGAGGGGGGGGGGGGGGGAGAGAGAGAGAGAGAGAGAGAGAGAGAGAGAGAGAGAGAGAGAGAGAGAGAGAGAGAGAGAGAGAGAGAGTCCAAGAAGATGTGCTAAGTTTCGAAGTTTCGGAGGTGAGAAAACGCACTCTCCCCCCGAGTTTCCGAGATACCTTCCACCGCAATCATGTCAGGTTCTGTCAGCAATCAAATTCGCCGCCGAGCCAGAGCGACTCATCAGAGCCCTTGCTGAGTTCTTCGCCGAGATGTGAGATTAGGACGTTTTCTTCTTACTCCGTACCTAGCCAATTCCTAGCACATTAGTTCTCCCCCTTGGTATTTTGGCCCCTTAAAGCTTTGGGGGTCCTGAGTCAAGCGTTGTACTCAGCCCACATGTACTGCCCAGGCCTGCAACCTAAGGATTGGGCGGAATTGAAGCAGGTTGCGTCGCACATGCACCACGTCTCAGGGCCTGTACGGACTATCAATATTGGGCCGATACTTAATCCCTGTCATTTTGTTCTCGAAGGGAGGGTGGTAAGTTCGCCATATCGCTCTTGGAATTGTTGCGCACAGTCTTCGTTGACTGCTATGTGCCAGGGGCCTTTAATCGACCGGGCCCAGAAGTCCGGTTCAGGATCGACTCCTTCGAGCTCTAAGAGGAGCTCGACTATGGTGGCGTACACCGACGCGTCTTGGAATGTGTAGTCGCCCTCCTGATGGAAGGAAAGTTCGTAGTTTGCATCTGTGTCTACGCTTTCTTGTTCATCTTCTGATTGGGGTTCCTGTGCGGGGCATGGCGAGTCGGGTGTAAGTGTGTAGTTCGTCGGCTTGCGGATGCGTGGCGCGTTGGCGTGTGCGTGCTCCCGACCTTCCCCTAGGGGGGTCTCGTGTGTGCTGTCCTTGGTCTGGGGGAGTTGCTGTGGCTTGTTGTGGTGCGTATCTGTTGTAGTGTGAGATTTGTGCCCATAAGGGCCACCCGGTCTCGGGCCGCGCCGCCGAGGCGGCGCGGCCGTCACCAGGGTGAGTGAGGCCTCTGCCATGAGGCATGCCCAATGGATCTCTGTTGATTCTTGTCTGGTGTGTGCTGGTTGTGGCCTGCAGCCTGTGGTCCTCCATGGGGGGGGCCAGCATGGCTGCTGGAGGTGGTGTGGCCGGGGCCACTGGCCGTGTGGCGCGACGGGGATCGCGCTCACCTGCTCGGCCTCCGCGGGAGGACGCGGTCGCTTCGCCTGCGACTGCTCCATGGGCACTGGAAGGGCGCCCGCGGTGGGGTGCCCGAAAGAGAGAGGGGGCGCGTCGGCGCGCTCCATGGCGACCAAGTATAAACTTAGTTGCAAGGTGAGGGGGGAGGGGAGGTGGCTCATCATGGCCCCTCCTTGAGCCTCAATGGGCCTAGTCCTCTTTGGACTGCCCCTCCCACCCAAGAGGGTGGTGGCTTCCTTGGGCACCCCTTGGGCCGGATTGGCCTCGGTTCGTCGATTCGTTCGGCTTGTCGCGTCCTCGCTCTCTTCCCCACCTTCCCTTCCCTCTCATGGGACTGTATAGGTGTAGACCCCTGTCTCCTCCCCTTGTGGGGTGATGTGTGGGATGAAGTGATGAAGGGGTGGGTTCTCTTGTCTCCCACTGTGAATAGGTTTCATTGGGGGAGCTATGAGCTATCTAGATATTAGGTTTGGGCGTTTTTTGCTATCTAGATAGATATAGATAGTGCCCTTCGGCTATCTAGATAGATACAGATAGTGCTTCTGCCAAACCTATTATATCAATATCAATATTATTAGTATTATCTAGATAGTTGGAATATTGAATATTAAAAAAAAGTATGGGCGCCTCGGGCCTCGGGATCCGCCAGTCGCCAGCGGCCAGCGGCTCCCGAGGCTTTCGAACCCATGACCCCGAGGCCGCCGCGCACTGCGCACTAGCACTAGGCCATGAGCTTAGGTCGCAGGTGCTTTTGGAGGGCCATTCAACACCTCTATACATGTGTTTTTGTGTTTTTTGTTTTTTGTTCGGTTGAAAATGTTTTTTTGTTCGGGTGAAAGAGGCGGCAGAAAAAGCTGCTGTCGGGCGGGGTCAGTCAGTGGAGGGAGATGGGGGGGCGGAAGCGAGGAGTGGGAGTGGCGCAGGCGGACAACACCTTGCACGAGGTAGACCACATAGTGGCCAAGCGCCTGCGACAAGGCGATGTGCAATACCTCATTCGTTGGAAGGGCTTCAACTCCAAGGATGACACGTGGGAGCCGCTATCACACCTCGCAGGGATGGAGCCCGACATCTCCTCCTTCGAAGCCAGGCAACAAGACGAGTATGAGGCATTTTATCGCCCTGGTACCATCGCGGTAACTAGGGCGGCCATGAGGAGAGAGAGCGACGCCATCGCTCGCGCTCTCTCCAGAACAGAACCGAGAACCGGGTAAAAATCCTCTGCTTACAATTCTCTCACACCACTATCAAACGCACATTCACGGTAATACGTAGATAACTAACGTAATCGGGATACGCGAAGAAAGGGGGGTGAGCGGGAAAGAAGGCTGAGGTGGCTGTGGAAGATGGAAGATGGAAGAGTTGGGGCTCAGCCTCTGATCTCTCTTGCCTCTCCCACGCGAGCCTCACGGGTCCTGGGTGCTGGGTGCCCCCTGCAGGCCCCTGTCTGCGTGGCTGCCAGGGAAGCTGAGTACGAGTGTTGGAGTGCTGGTGCTGGCTGGCCCTTGCGGGCCTAGGAGAGTGCGAGTTCCTGTCCTACATGTGAAACACAGTCACAATCAAGCTTAGAAATAGGAATAAAACATAAAACAGCAAAAACAGAAAACAGTCTGTTTTTTGCCGTCGAAAAAAAACAGAGAAAAACAGTGTAAAAAACAGACGTGCGGGGGGGGGGGGGGCGGCCGCCTGAAATAAAACAGCGAAAAACATATGTTTTGGGCCTAAGAAAAAAACACTATTCCTGTGTTTCACATGTAGGGTTCCTGTGAACACCTGCGCTGCTCCGTTGGCGTTCACCATCGCAAACTAAAGCTTGCTGTCTAAGAAAGGGAGAAAGCAAGAGCGAGCGAGAGGGAAATGTCGACGGCATCGGCGCGTCGCCCTCTGCGTGTCACGAGCGGCGGCAAGGTGACGGGCTTGGTGCAGAGCACGCTGGACGGTCTGGCGGTGCGCAGCCCGGCACGTCCCACGCGTGCCCTATCCCCTCCCCTCCCCCCCCCCCCCCCTATCTCCCACACCACGTACTCTCTTCCCGCACAGACGGAGAGCGTTGTGCTGCAGGCTGACGGGCCGGCGGTGGGCAAGGCAGTCACAGTCGCTGAAATTGCCAAACGGAGAGTGCGCGGGCTGTATCAGAGCACACAGATCGGCGTCCGCGTGCCTACGCGAGACGCACAGCGCCCCAGGCCACAGATCACTATCACGCTCTCGTTGAGCCCACTCGATCCGCAAACGCCAGGGTGAAAGCTTCAAACAGCACGCTCTGCGCTTAAGAGTCCATTTGCCGATTGCCACGGCGCTGCTCATGCGCAATGTGGCTCAGGAGATTTCACCTGCCGGAGTCTCACCTCTTCCATCATTGCTCATGGGCGGCTGTCTATCCTTTGCAGATACCAGCGACCATTGACCGAGGATGAGTTCAGACTAGCGTCAGAGTTGGAACAGGAGCAGGCGGAATTTTCGAGGAGCACAAAGAAATGCGCTGCCGCTGAAGTGTCGGAGTCCAGCATACGTAGTAAGGCAACGCCCGGTTCGAAGGGAGTGGTACAGGAAGGGTCCGTCAATGCTGAGGTGCTTGAGTCCATTACTTATGGTCAAGTGATATCAGGTACGGAGAAGAGGACAATACCAGAGGGCTCTGTCAAAGACCCGTGATGACATGGCACTCAAATATAATCTGGCATGAAATCATTGGCCAAGATAAGCCCGACAGCTGCGGCCCGAGCCCCTGCTCCGCCTTGCTTTACAAGAACTTGAATCTTGAATCCACACATTTCTCGTCATCACCTTTTGCGCGAACTCACCGTCACCATTGGAGTCAAATCGCTCGATGCTCATCAATGGCGATTTCTACCTGGGCTTTCATTGTTCTCAACGTGCAATGTGTCCCAGTCTACTGCGGCGCCCCGAACTAAGCACTCTCTACCAAACGTGATCATTCTCCAACGAGGCACCAACATCTGTTGCGGCGACTTGTTGATTCTACTCAAAACCACGTGTCCATGTTCGATAGAACGCGGGCTCTTGTACTTTCGCTTCCGTTTTGGCTTCATCAGATTTGAACCTTCCCAGTCACGATCCATCAGTTCCAATCCTACCCGTTCATGGGTCTTCCACGTCGTGTTCTCATGCCTTGCCCGCATTTGCTTGTCGGTTCGCTCGTTGATCTAGTTAGAGTGACTTGTGTGCGTGATGCTTTAATTTGGCGAACATGGACGTAAAAGCCAACGTGATGGACAATACGTGGGGTCGGCATGCTTTTACGGTGGTGAGTGGTGACTACAACAATCGCTCAAACGATAGGGGCATGGAGCGCGCGCCGACTCCCTACTCCCTGGCCGCCACTGCGGGCAATGCGCAATGTGCTAATGGACACGCGCCGTTGTCGCCGAAGCGTGCCTGCGCACCGACGATCCTCCCCAGCCAAGTGCGCGCTGTCGCCCTGACACCATCGCGGCGACCAAGGCGGCGACCAGGGCGACGTCATTGATCGCGCGTTCCTCGCAAAGGGTGCGGCTAAATTGACTCTTACCATTTCCCACAGCCTACAACTAAGTTTATGCTACTTGGTTGACCCATGGGGGGGCACGAGCCCCCCCCTCTCTCCACTCCTCCCCTGCCATGGGGGAGGAACCACCCATCCTCCTGGCACGCCTGATGGCTTGCCAGGAGGCCACTGCCCTACTGACCCACTCCCTTCCCCACAGGCTCGCCCCATTCGCCCGTCCTGGCCCCTCGTGACCAGCCCATCGCTCCAAACCCCCCTCCCCCCCTGGTCGACTGGTCGACAGGCAGACAGGTGCATGCAGATTGGGGGCCCCAGAGGCCCAGGAGCGCCAGCGAGGGAGAGGCAGGGGAGGCCAGGGCCCAGCCCCAGCCTCCCCTGCCCCCAGAGCTGGCCTCCAGGAGCCTCCAGGGGTCGCCATGGGCAGCTGCAGGCCTGCCGCAGGCGCGCCATCGCTCGTGCCGCAGGAGAGGGGAGAGAGAGCGCGGAGAAGGAAAAATAGGTAAGTCCCGCACCTGTTTACAGGATAAGTCGGGGCTGAGACCGCCGCCCACTCGGAGACACAGGAGGAAGGGGGGGAATGATCACCGGGGGGGGGCGCGGGCCACCGGACCATATCTAAGCCCTTCACCCCTATCCCCCTAGTAGTGCACGGGGGGAGTCGCCTTATGGCGGGGGGAGAAGGGCCGGGGGAGTGGGGGTGTAGAAAGTTTCCTACGTGAGTAGAAAGTAGAGGGTCCACGGCCGCGTGTGCGGTGAGACTATTAAAAGGTTTATTTATTTCCCACAGCCTGCTATCAAACGTTAAGCGCACATTCACTGTAATCCGTAAAACGAAAAACGTAAACGGGATTTGCGTGGGACGAGAGATGAGACAGAGGGAGAGAAGAGAGAGGACAGCGGTTGCGCAAACGCGTAGTCTTCAAGACTACCGTGTAGTCTTGGGAGAGAGGGGAAGACAACGGAAAATGTTCGCCTCATTGCCGCCTCATTATCAACGACGGCCAAAGCCTCGCCACAGTCCGCCCCCCTCCCCCTGAGAGTCTCCCCTATCATCTCCCTGCTTTGGGTGCCCAGGTTTGCCCTGACAACCCACTAAACAGCGCCCGACAGCCGTGGGGTCAGCAAGAGCTCGGGCGCCTGGCGAGCGCGCCGAGCGATTCCCAAATTGGTATCCTTGCGGAGACCCCAAGCGATCGGGTCGCGGCGGCACCAAGCGTAGTTGCAGCGCACATTACAATCCCGCTGGTTGTGTGCCAGATTGTACGTCCTGTAATGACGTTGCGCTAGGCTGCATCCAGCTGCGCGCGGCGCGCGCCTCCATCTCCATCGGGGCGGCGCATAGAGAAGCGTTTTGTTTTTGGTGCGTGGAGCCCCCGGCCACCTTTACTGGGTACGTAGGGCTGTGTCACGGCAGAGGCCGCCGCCCTCCCGACGGCAGAACGCCTCGAGAAAGGTCCGGTCCCCTCCCCTCCCCCCGCCGGCCGCCGCACGCCCCCCCCCCCCCTCCCCCCTCTCTCTTTCCCTCCCGCCCCCCCCCCCCCCCCTCCCCCCCCCCCCCCCCGCCCCCCCCCCCTCCCCCCCCCTCCCCCCCCCCCGCCCCCCCCCGTCCCCCCCCCCCTCCCTCCCCCTCCCCCCCCCCTCCCCCCCCCGCCCCTTCCCCCTCCCCCCCTTCCCCCTTCCCCCGGGAGGGTCTCTTTGACCGCCCCTCCTCGAGAGGGAAAAGGGGAAAGGGGGGGAGGGGGGGGGGGGGGGGCGTGCGGCGGCCGGCGGGGGGAGGACTCACAGCAGCGAGGGGGTGGGTGGGGGGAGGAGGTGGCTCTCCGCCGCCCCGCCCGCGATGCACCGCACCTTCTACCGTGGCGCCTATGCCAACTCGGGCGTCGTCGGCTCTCTCGCCGCTCGCAGCCTCTCGCTCGCAGCGCAGCAGCTTGGGGGGAGGGAGGCTGCTCCTGCCACACGGAGTGTCGGAGAGGCTGATCTGAGCCTTCGCGCAGAGTACCGCGCATGGAGGCAGGGGAGCAACTCTGGAGCGCCCCGAGCAAGCCGCGGAGAGCCGATCAAGCACGCCGCGCACCAGCTGCAGCACGCGCCGCCTAGGGTGCTGCCACGTCTGCTGCGGGACTTTGTACCGGAGCGGGTGCTCGGGCGCGGGGCCTTTGGGATTGTTGTAGCCGCTAGCCTCAAAGAGGATCCCGCCACGCGGTTCGCCATCAAGATGGTCGCATGGCCGGCCGACGTCGATGCTGCTGCGCTGGGCGAGGTCCGAGCGATGGCCTCGATGCCCGCCTCGCCCAACCTCGTCGGCTACTGTGGGGCGTGGGTTGAGGCCAGCGGCGAGTGGATCTCCGATCTCTCGAATCGCCTGTGCGATGCCTCAGAGGGTGCCGCCACCACAGGCGAGCCGTTTGGTAGGATTGACGCGCGCGGTCTCTTTCTCAAGGCGTCAGCCTCAGACGAATCCGAATCCTCCTCTGAGGGCAGCGAGAGCAGTGATGACCTCGTGGACACGGCGATGACCTCGCTGCCAGGCTGGCGGCTCGGCCCGCGCCGCGCAGCTGCGCTACTCGGCGACACCCTTGGCGCCACGCTGTCGCTGACCCAGGGCGCTGGGGCGTGGCTCTTCCTGCAGATGGAGTTGGTGACGTTCCCCACGCTCGCCCACTGGCTGGCGACCGACACGCTCTCCGGTGTGGCGCAGTCCACACGTTGGCGTTGGGTGGAGGGGGCGGCCGCTGGACTCGAGGCAGTCCATGCGGCTGGCTGGGTCCACAACGATGTGAAGCCGACCAACCTCTTCTGCTGCGTCCGCACGGGCCAGACGAAGCTCGCCGATTTTGGCTGCTGCGTGCGTTGCGGCTCGTCAGCCACCTTGGGCGGTACACGCGCATATGCTGCGCCCGAGCGCCACTCGTCCACCGCCGTCGCGATGCCCAGCTCGGATGTGTTTAGCCTGGGCGTTGTGCTTGCCGAGCTCTTTGGTGCATTCAGCACCGCGATGGAACGCGCAAGGGTGGTGATGTGTCTCATGGCTCCCAGCGCCGACGTGCAGGACGAGAAGTGCTCGCAAGCAGCAGCTGGCCCGCTTGCGGAGGCGAGTGCGCTGGCTCGCCGAATGCTCTCGCGCTACGAGGAGCGTCGCCCCTCAGCGGCAGATGTTCGCGAGGAAGCCGCATCCTTTGCCGCTCGGGCGTCCGTGTGTTAAGATGCGTGAGGAGGTCGCGGCGAGTGCTCTTCATTTCTAGGAGAGAGCGTCCGCCTCGTTTCCGTCTTGCGTGCTTGGTGTTCGGAAAAGATATTGGCTACGATTGCTGGACGTCCCCCGTGGAATAGGGTACTTGTGCCGTTGGCTCCTGCTCGTGCGCGCTTTCGGCGCCAGCTCTCGCGTGCCGATGCGAAGCAAGCTGCCCGTGCCATTCGTTCAGGGCTTGTACTGCAATACTGTTGTATGTTCGTTCGAGGATGGCGCTAGACGCTAGAAATAAAACTAATCGTAACTATTAGTAACTGGGAATATGGGCACCTTCACTGAGCCGCTGCCGCTGGCCAATGCTGCACGAAGGCGCGGATGCAGGTGAAGATGCCCCCACAGGCCCTGAAAGGACTCCGGCAGAGCGCGGGGGCGGGGCGTCCGAGCGCGCCCCCCAGCGGCATGCATTTGCGATCATGAAGGATGAAGGTCGCGATCCGTGGAAAAGATATATATTCTTGAAGATGCCTACTACTTTGCCACCCCTCGTCCCTCGCGCTGGGGACTACCTCTGACAACGCCCTTGCCCTTCCCTCACTCCCCTTTCGCCCCCCCCCCTCGGTCCTTTTCGTTCAACGGCCGTCGGTCCGAGACCATAAGTGTCCGTGGGAGACCATAAAAAAAAATCTTCTTAAAAATTCCCGCTACGTACACGGCGTGAGGCAGCTTGCTAGTGTACCTCCCTACTACCCAACCTTAACCCCTAAACAACCCCCTTCCCCTTCCCCAGTTCCCTCTCTGGCGGAGAAGCTGGTTCCAGGGAGGCCGCGCGCGCTGCTTCGGCCGGGAGTTGGAGAGAAGGGGGTGGGAGATTGTGGCTCGTCTCTTGATCTAGATTCGGCTCGGGTTTTTCCTCATTAATATAGCGTGAGGTCCTTATTGGTATCCGGTGCGGTTCCTATTAAGAGATTTGGCTACCCTAGGTGATGTTTCTTATGTCCAGTCCTCTCGCCGCCTGCAAGAGGTCTTCTGATGCTCCTAGGTTGAAATCCTTGTCTATAGTATACAGGGGGCTTATCATTTTCCGGATATGTTTGTTGCTCGGGGCGTGTAGCCCCATGTTCTCGCGCTGTTTTTTTAACCTTTGAAAGAAACCGACCTTCGCCGTTACTAATAAGTGGTACCTCGTAAGGATCGCTCTCAAGATTGTTCTAACGGACCTACCGTCCGCGTTGCCATATTGGATGTTATAAAAGTCCGTGAGGATGTGTCTCCACGCCAGGATACCTAAGTACCCCGAGGAGGGATGCGGTCTGTCTACCTGGTAGCAAAAGAGACGTTGGGCTATCTCGGAGCCCGGCCTCAGATTTGTCCCCAGAAGCCCTTCTATGAATTCGAAGATGGGCGCCGTCGCGATGCACGTGGCTATGTGGGTGGAGCTTTCGGGGGCTATACCACAAAAGCGGCACGTCGGATCGTCAGCGAACCGGTTCGCCGTGGCTATTCTCCTATAAAACATCTGAGCGTTAGTACCACTACTCCACTACTCCCACTAGCCCGGTACCAACACGACAGCCCTCAGCGCACCTGCCCGTACACCTTGGCGCGTGCTGTTGACACAGATACATACTCCTATGCACCCCTCCAAATCTCCCCCCTCGCATGCCCCCGGCTCCCATTCTAACTCCCCACAAGTTAAAATGAGGGAAAACCCATTGAGGCGGACCGGTCGACGCCGGCCGACTCTCCGGGAAAAAGCACCGGGGGGGGGGGGGAGGGACCTCTCGTCGAGAAGCGGAACGGCCCTTACAGCTCGCGCCGCGAGCAGTCCTCGAAGAAATAAAAGGCTGCGCCCCCCTATACCTGCCACAAGGACGTCTTGAGCCACTCCCTTCTTCTCCCCCTCCTGTCGCCAGCCGCCCCCCTTCGCCCGTTTGCTAACGCAAACGGGGCCCGTTTCTTACCGCACTCCATCGGGGGGGGTGCAAATCCCCCCCTCTCCCCCTCTCCATTCTCCTCCACCCCTCTCCCTGCGGCGCGTCGCCATGCGGCGCGCCACGGCCTGCTCTCAGAGGGCCTTTGGGAGCTCCCAGAGGGCCAGCAAGGGCAGCTCAGGGGGCAGTGGAGGCTGGGGCTCAGCCCCTGGCCCCCCCTGCCTCTCCCACGCTTGCCTCGCTGGCCATGGGAGCCGCCCAGAGGCATCTGTCTGCCTGGCGACCAGGGAAGGGGGGGGGGTCAGCTCGAGGGCAGGCCCACGCAGGGCGTGGGAGTGCGAATCACGGCCCGCACTCGTCCGCAATCGGGTACTCCATGTATTTTGGGCCTTTGAGTCCTTCTCCCCACCTAGCGGGGGAATGGTATTGTCGGGTTTCTTCTGGGGTCGCGACTCGCGCTAGGTCAGCCGGTTCTCCTAGGTAGTTTGTGTTGGTGTGGATCCATATGTTGTCCATTTTAGTGATGTATGTTTCGTTATCGGACACCCTGATTTCCGGCGGGGCTTCGATGTCAGCCTCCTTGTCACACGCATTGTTATCGTTTGGCCTTGTCGGGTTAGTTTCGGGTGTCGGGTTCAGCTTTGCTTTTTCGAGGAGGCTCGATGCGTGTTGTACTATTGTCGTCCATGAGTCCAAGAAGGTTTCTTTTGTTATTTTGCTGCCTGCGTGTTCGAATATTTCCGGAAGGTGGTCGAGGTATTGAGCGCAGTCTTCTTTTGTGTAGGGTGTATCAGGGTCGTTGTTTTTGTACACGTTGTGCACGACGTGCGTGTGGAGGGATTGCCATAGGCTCATCCACGTGGCGCGCATGCGTGGTGGTTGTTCGTGCGGGTTGCACCATAGCGGTTGCGAGAGAGCACCCTCTGTCGATAGGTGTGAGCGCTGAATGTCGAGCGTCCTGAAGGTGCTTAGCGCGTCCTTCCAGAATGTTGGAAGTGCCGGGTTGCCTCTGAGGCTGCGTGTAAGGGTGGCGGGGGGGGTTGTGGAGAAGACCGCGCCTCGGCCCAACCCGGTGCGGCAGAACCATGCGTCTAGCGCGCGTTTCCAAGTTGCCTTTCTTGCGTTGAGGTAATTTAGTATCCACTTGGCTTGTAGCCAACTGCCCCACCTTGACAAACATCGAATACGCCGACTGTTTGTGCCCGCATAGCGTTTTCGTACATAACGTTATAGCATACGCGTACGGTGACAATCAGCTGCAAAAAATAGTACGCCATACGACATACGAGTTCTGGGAGAGATCGTGGTTTCAATCAGATATCGACCCTGCCCCAAATCGAGTGAATGGAGTAAGACCACGTGTGTGTCTTTCAACATACGCGTGAAGTGTCAAGTTGAGTCAAGTTACCTCCAGCCTCCAGGTGACAACGGAAGGTGCTAGCAGGGATGGGGGTAAATGAACGCTTCTGGTCTTGAGGATCGAGGATCGATCGCGGATGCGACAGCGTAGCGACCATCAACTGTTGCCCATTTACTACTTATACTTACACTAGACTATACAAATAGCAACGACTGCCCACAACTATCTATCACTAGCATCACCTACCACGAATAGCTGAGAGGCGTGGGCCATTGGGCTGCAACGTGCAGCTACTATATAGCACTTCAGCGTAGCTAGTAGACCACATTGCTCGGCTAGCGGACCGTGGGCGAAGTGAAAGCGCTTCTAGCGCACGAGCGCACGAGCGCATCTAGCGCACACTCTGAGTAATACACATGCTAGCTTGGGATCCAGTATGTGCACATGCCGAGATTGCATGCTGCATGTGATGGGCGGCCCTAGTTCGGCTTGCGGCTGCATGCACGCGATCGCACCGCACATAAGGCTACGTGCCTGCTTCGTGCATTGGGATGTCCGTAGAAGTGTGCTCCAGGCCCTTGTTACAAGTAGATTGCAAGAGATGCAGTGCAGCGCACTGGGATGAATATCTAGAAGGGCGATGCCTTCAGCTCGCCCCATAAAGCGTCGCTAGGAGTAATTCTCGGCTTCGTGACCACTTTAATCTTGCCTACCACTCATCCCCTAGTTTTTCTGCTGGACGATAAAGCGCTACGTCACTCAGTCTCCGCCTTTAGCTCTGCCAACTCGCGCGCAAGCGCCTCGGCCTCCTCATCCGCTGTCAAATCAGCTGCCGTCGTAACTGCGGGCTCAGCGGGTGGGCGAGCCTGCTCGGCCGACGCAAGCTCCTTGATCTTCACGCCGGTCCATGGCTTGAAAATGCAGGCACCTGTAGGGTCGTGCACGACAATGTCGAATGGCTCCTCGCAGTCAAGCATCTGGTTGAGCTGGTCGACCGTCTCCGCGATGGCGGCGACGTGCGCGGACGATAGGTCGGTCCGCCCCCGGATATGAGACGACAAGTTCCATTCGGCGGACGTGATGTAGTTATACAGTGAGTCAATGCGCCGCTTGTGATCCGTGCCGATCTCGAACTCCATCGACGGAAACCGAATGCTCGCCTCCGGAGCCTTGAAGAGCACGCGCCAGAGGTCTTGGCGGGTCTCGACGCGCAGCTTGAGCTCTCTCGGCGGCGAGTTGGGGTCGGGCTTCAGTACCTTGAACTCAAGATTGCCTCGTTCGCCCTTGCGCAGCTCGATGTGCGGCATGGCCTTGAGAAACTCCTCCCACGATCCGCCGATGGCGTCTTCAAACTCGTCCTCATCCTCATAGCCCTCCCTGCAGACCATGCTCGCAATCGGTTCGGCCGCAAGCCACTGGTGGAAAGACGGGGTGGGCACGTCGCGTGTGAGAAAGGCGTTGTAGGCTGTGCTGGCAGACAAGAAGGCTCGTGCCGACCGCAACCTTGGAAGGGAGAGATGATGCGAAGAATGAGAGTCGGAGAGGGGAGGGAGTCGTATGCACACCTTCTCCCCAATCCCCCTCCATGCCCCTCTTTCAAGGCATGCGTCCGCATGAGTACACGCGCAATCAAATCGGTGGGGGGCTAAGAGGGCGGATGACATGGCACCGCATAGATCCCCCCTCCTTCGGATGGTCGCAGGCACGGGAGAGCGGTATATGACAAATCACAGAAGGATGTGATGGCAGAATGGGTACGCTTTCCACCCTTCCCCAGGTACGCGCGCACAAGTGGGGCTACGGACTGAGGGAGCTTGTGTGAGAATCCGCTGGCTACGCCTAACCGCCTTCCCTTCCCCCCCCTCCTCCCCCCCCCCCCTTCGCTCCGCCTTCCCCGCCCTCCTCCACCTTCCCCTTCTCCACCTTCCCCCTCCCCCCACCCCCACCCCCCATCACCCTGCTAACTCCACCCACCACCCACCCACCCTCTCCTTCCCCTTTTCCCTCAGCTCCTTGCTGACCTCTGTCGGCTGAGAGTTATAGATGGACTCGAGCTCGTCCATGATGCGGTCGACCTCCTGATGGCCACCGCCTAAGCGAGACATCCAACCCTCCGCCTCCGGGCGAGGCGCGGGAGCAGCGGCAGACATGCTTCACGGCCCTCCCTCCCTCCCTCTCTCTCTCTCTCTCTCTCTCTCTCTCTCCCCCTCTCTCTCCCTCTCCCCCTCTCCCTCTCTCTCTGCGGCACACAGACCCTCTCTTCATAAATATTTTCTGTCCTTCCCACTGTACTCCGCGGAGTCCCATCTCCTCCGATTCTCCTATTTTTGAATCGTCCCTCTCTCTTATTGAATCGCCGTCTCGCAGTTCTGTACGAGCCCCCCCTCCCCCCCACCCCCCCCTCTCTTCCTCCCTTCTCTCTATCCCCCAACTCGCCCCCCGCCCGAACAGCTTCTCGTCGTGGTCTGAGAGAGAGAGTACTTTTAAACCAGGTACATAGAGTATGTGTGTGGTGGCGCTTCTAGAGTACTCCACTCTAAATAAAAAATAATTTCAACTGGGAATATCGGCGGCTGCACTGAGCCGCTGGCCGATGCCGCACGCCGACGCAGGTGAAGACGCAGGTGAAGATGTCCCAGCAGGCCCTGCAGAGACCCCGGCAGAGCCCGGGGGCGGGCGGGCGGGTCATCTGAGCGCCCCGGCTTGCATTAATGGTCATGTCTCGGGCCTAGGCTCCTTCAGACGGCGAAGGGGTAGCGTTGCGCACTCCCGGGGTTGCTGGAGTGCTGCAGCGACAAACTGCGAGGATGCTGCTGAGGCCGTAGAGGTCGCCAGTCGAGCGCCCGAAGTCAGTGGTGTCGCAGATTTGGCAACCAGTGGTGAGTCAGGCGCTCTCCGGCTGGGCTCCTTCAGAAGGCGAAGGCTTAGCGTCACGCATTCCCAGTGTTGCGGGAGTGGTGCAGCTTGCGAGAGTGCTGCAGCGACGAACGGCCCGGATGCTGCCGGGGCAGCAGAGGTGGCCCTTTGCACGCCCGACTTCAGCAGTGGCGCAGAAACGCCATCGATGAACGGGGAGGGCGGAATGCGCATAGCGGACGCCGATCGAGACGCCTGCACGAGCGGTGGCATGGATGCATGTGCTGCTGCAGGTGTGCCAACGCCTGCGTCGAGCTGCAGTGGCAGCGGGACGAGTGCACGTGCTCCGATAATCTCAAACCTTATGAGCAGCGAGCGTCGGCGCAAAAGGAAGGCCATAGATGCTTCGGTAACTTGGCTTGCAGCCCGGTCTGCTCTTGTCTCGTGCCAGCTTGTTGCTTGTTGCTCTCCAAAGCCCGCCGCCGTCCGCTGACGTGTCTGTTGCACCTTCACAAGACTGCTTTGCAGAGTGCTCACCCTGCGAATCAGAGCAGGAAGTGGGCATGGGAGAAGGGGATGAAGTCTGGGCTGCGAGGTCAACCGTTCCCCCCGTTCTTCAAGACGTTTCTCGTCTCACCCCTTGTCCGGATAGTCGGAAAGTGCATCTGCACAGTTCGCGCCGAATCGTCACGAAGGAGTCGTGGCGTGCACTGCGCAGGTGGCAGTCAAACTCGTCTAGTCTGTGGTCTGCGGAGTTTGCCTAGCCTGGGCAGGGCTCTTCCACACAACTCAAGGATAACACGGCGTCGTCGTCGATCGAAGCTGCCCTGACCTATCTGTGCCCGTCCAGCTGCAGCAATGGCGACTGCTTGGCAGGCTTGTCGGTCCTCAACGTGCTGAGCTGCAGGCATCACTTCAACATGCAGATGCTCAAGATGGGCGGCAGCCCGACACGGGTCCTCGAAGGCATTCTGCGGCCTGCTTATGACCGCTCCAAGAACGGGTTCACCGAAGTCATCGTACCCTTGGGTGTTGCTAGCAGCGTGAGCCTGTGCGTGCACAGTACTGCAGTTCTGTACGGCTGCTCGGCGAGCGCCTTCAAGCGGGTGAAGGCAATGGTGGAGACCGTCGCCGGCGTGCCGGGGGATCTTGAGATACCAGAGCAGTTTGTCGGGTCCAACCAGGTGTCCAAACAGCACAATCACACCAGGCTGCTGGCCGCCTACGTCCGCCAAGTGATGGATCAGGGTGAGCAGCAACCTGGAGATCCTTCTTCAACTTCACGCGCACCTGGAGCATGCGAACAGAACCGCATCACGCACGTGAACAAGTCCACCTGGAAGATCAAGTGGGAGCACTGCAAGGAGCACTTCAAGGATTCAACTGTGGGGGTCATCGGTAGTATGCAAATGCTCAAGACAGTTTGGAAGGCGGAAAAGCGTCTGAAGGAATAATAAAACAACTGAGCGTTAGTACCACTACTCCCACTAGCCCGGTACTATCACGACGGGGGCGGGGGGGCTCCATGGCGTGTTTCACATCCAGGATTGTGGTCTTCTTTCAGCCTTCAGGCTTCCGGCTGCCGTCCCGGCCTGACTCTGTCGAGGTCGGAGAAGTGCTTGGTAATGGTGCAAGTTCCGGTTCTGCGTTCTGGACGAAGAATGGATAGATAGGCGATAGGCTAGTCAAACTACGACAAGGATTTTTATTAGGGGTAAAAAGTAAAAATTAGACGGTCCCAAAGTCGGAGTCGGAGTTGGAGTTGAGAGTTGAGAGTTGAGAGATGAGACTTGAGTGAGGAAATTTGTGATTGTGAGAATTTTCTGTAGCAAAACGCAACACGTTCCCGATACACAATACACAATACATCCAACTGACTTGTCCTAGAAAGTAGAGAACAAGGCACCGCTTCATCCGTATTATGTATTATGTATTATTATGTAGAGAGGGTGCTTTTCAATGTGGAGTGCAGTGTGTTTGGGTGGGGATGGGTGCCATTCCGGAGGCCCTCGGCACAGAGCTATGTTCCTTTTGAGGTTGTTGCTGACCGCTCTCGTCGGAACTCAAAGTATAAACCGAGCGAGCGTCGAGCGAGTCTCGTTCGTTCTCGTGGCGGTGTGATGGAGATGATTGGAAGAACTTGATTAGGGAAGATTATGGATGGATGATCGATTGGAAGGATCTTCTCCTCTCCGTCGGCCGCCTCCGCCGCCCGCCCCGCACTTCTATGTAGAGTAAGCTAGAGTAATCCCAATCAAGAGTCAAGAGTATCTCTAAACTCCCTTGTCTCTCTCCTCCCTTCCCCTCTCTACTCCACATAGGGAGTAGTGCGAGAATCTCGTGTGTACGGATGGGCGGCCGTCCCGCGCTGGGTGCCACCTCCCGCCGCACTGCTCTGCTTGCACTGCTCTCTCAGAGCTCGGCGTGTGCGATGGCGTGGAAGAGCAGCGGGCGGACACACGAAGAGCTCGTCTCCAACATGCGGCGTGACGGAACGCTCAAGCACGCGCCTGTCGAGCAGGCGCTCCGCAAGGTTGACCGAGCCGCCTTTGTGCCTCCGGAGCTTCTTCGCTCAGCGCACGAGGACAGGCCGCTACCAATCGGGTATGCGCAGACGATTTCGGCGCCTCACATGCATGCCTTTGCCCTCGATCAACTCAGCCCGTACCTCACCAGTCCCGATGCCGCTGTGCTTGACGTGGGCGCCGGGTCGGGCTACCTGCTCGCCGTCCTCGCGCACATGTGCCCACAAGGAGACATCCATGGGATCGAAGTGATACCGGAGCTCGTCGAGTTCGGCAAGGCAAATTTGAAGAAGCAGCCGGTTCCGGAGACGGCGCGCATCACTCTTGAAGTCGGCGACGGGTGGAAGGGCGTTCCAGGAAAGCAGTTTGACGCCATCCACGTCGGCGCAGCCGCAGAGAAAGTACCTCAGGCGCTAGTCTCGCAGCTCAAGAGCCCTGGACGAATGGTTGTTCCGGTTGGCCCGGACGGTGGCGCGCAGCAGCTTCTGCAGGTGGACAAGGCATCAGACGGTACTGTCAGCTACAAGCCAGTAATGGATGTCCGATTCGTCCCACTTGTGCAGCCACACAGTGACTATGACTCGTCCTACATCCGGTGAAATGTCCTGACGCGCCGGATTCACTGCTTGATGGCTTGCTCGATGGCGCGGCAGACGCTGCTTCGATCCCTGCACCCGAAATCGGAAATCTTTTGCCACATAAGGGGGTGACACATTGTTGCAGACGGCCCAAGCTGCACCATGATGAGGGTTTCGAGTTCCCTGCCCTCCCTGCCGCATTGCCTCATGGTGGTGCTCTTTGCTGTCATGACTTGCTTAGCGTCGCCAGCCACAGCAGTGCTGTGTCTTTGGTTTTGCGTTCTAGATCGCCGCCACCCAACCTTGCATAAACTTGCCTCGCCGTCGTACTAGTTCGGTGGAGACCATAGGATAGCCAACGCACCCCCACTCCGTAGGTGTAGAGGCTGGCTGGGTAGACTCCCTTGTACTTGTGTACTTGTGGTTGCGGTGACGATATCTGTGATGTCTGCCTCGACGCCGTGTTGAGATGTGGTGATGAGGATGCGTTCATGTTTGTGAGTATGCGCCCCGTAGCAAGAAGCTCCGTACCACGTACGACTGGCGCCTTGTGTCAGCCGCTAATCTCAGTTGCGCACGCTAACGACGGTATGGCTTCTACCACTACCACGGCCCATGCGCTCCAGCTCCGGCGTTGGCATTGGTGGCGGACTGGTTCCTCTTGTTTCCGGAATGCGGAAGGACTGCATGCACAACAGTAAAATTACATATGAGGATATAGAGGTCTAGCGCTAAAGGTGGCCAGCAAGACGGTGGCTGAGCTGGAGCCGTTCGCCCGTGGGACGGAGGATGGATGGATGGATGGATTAGACGGCCCATTAGAGCAGTCCTAAAAATACAACTCGTCGTTTGATTCACATGAAAAGAAATCGAATCTGGCCCCTCCTCCTCCTCCCCCTCCCCTATTATTCTCTCCCCCCCCTCTCTCTCTCCCCACAAAGCGCCCTCACTCGCTCCCTCCCGGTGTGGGAGACCTCGTGAAAGATCCCTTTACGGGGAGAACCATCCTTCCTTTCTTTCATTGCTGGCGGCGGTCGTCCCGCGCCAACCGCGCCTCTCTCTCTCTCTCTCTCTCTCTCTCTCTCTCTCTCTCTCTCTCTCTCCTCTCTCTCTCCTGGGTTTCCTCTCTCTCCTCTCCTCTCTCTTCTCTCCTGTCTCTTCTCTTCTCTCCTCTCCTCTATCTTCTCTCCTCTCTCTTCTCTCCTCTCTCCTCGCCTCGCGATACGCGCTTGTCGCGCCATCCTCTCTTTCCCCTTCGCTGCCGCAGCTCCCCGTCCTCCCCGTCCCTCTCCCTACTCCTCTCGCATCGGCCCTGTTCCCCCCGCCCTCTGCGGCCTTCCTCAAACGCCCTGCGTCCATCACCCTCCCTTTCCGCGAGTGGGACCGGGCACGCCATCGGCTCTCGTAGCTACTGCAGAGAGAGGAAGGGAGGAAGCTAGTGAAGGGACAAGACGAGAGCATTGGAGGAAGCTGCAAGCGGGCAGAGGTAGGGAGGGCGGAGGAGGAGGCAGGGGTGCACAGACAAGGAAGTAGCAGCAGTGGTTAGAGGCGTAGGGCCCGAGGCTCGCGAGAGGCGGCCGACGAGCGGTGGTAGCAGGGTGCAAAGAGCTCATCGCACTTCTTTCTCGTTGTGTGCGACCCACTGCTCCACGCTTCGATTGACACATGCTCGGTCTGATCCTCGTTCTAGCATTGGGCGCGCCGACCAACAGCGAGACCGATGGCTCTCTTGCAGAGGAAAACGAACTGCTCAAACTCCGGCTGCAAGCACTTGAAGACGAGCTACAGGAGGAGAAGCGCCACTCATACGTTGTTGTGCATGGCTACATTGCTGAGGCTGAGAATGTGATGATGGAGACCATGGACATCGACCAGGCCAAGGCCTGGTGCAACTCCCACAAAAGGTGCAAGGGGTTCACCTTTGGCGGAGCAGACGAACGTCCCGGAGACGAGGTGACCGTGACATTCAAGGTGGGCAGTCCTAGTGTTACCATCAATCTACCCTTTCTACTTTCGTTGTTAGACGCCAGCCATCCTGACAGCAAGCATGCCATCAACCGCAGGCGGGTTCCAAGGTGCAACAAGATGCGAATTGGGTGAGTTACGTGAAGGAGTCTTCGATGTTCGGTGCGCAATCCCTGCAGAGAGTGGCATAGGCAAGGTTGTGCTGGATATATCTCATAGCGGTCTTCATTCTCCGTCACATTTCCCTATCCTCGCCCATTGTAGGGGCCATGAATCTAGGCAAGCTTGAAGAGGCAAACTCTCCTGCTATCATCGCGCACGGCCTGACGTTTGAGTCAATCTGTATCGTGTTCGCACTCAGTATTGCGCTCGTTTTCATTTTCCAACGACAATGCAGGGCGCGGTCACGTGGCCGGGCCACATTCTTCAGATGAGCAGCTAGTACAACAGGGACCCTTGTCTGTGGCAAGCACCTTTGTGCTTCAGTCTCAGCAGTAGATTAGCCAGGTGACAAATCGTATGCGAGGTAGAGGAGGAGATTGAAGATCATTCCCGTCCCGAGACTCATGTGGCATGCTCGTACGTTTGAGTGAATGTGTCGAACCTCTCCGGTGCCGAGTACATATCCAATGCACAGTGCTTTTTTGTCGATTGGGGTGTGGTCTTGTCAGTTGGTTGCCCGGGGCTCACATGCCGCCATACCATTGGAAATTATTGCGGTGCGCGTGGCCACCCAAGAAGCCTTCGGGAGTTCGAAGTTCTTGTGCGTTGCTCGCCGCCCCCGCGATGTCGGGATATCGGCTAGCGCGCACTTGACGCTTTAGCATATCAACAACTTTAAGGCTCTTGGCTTGGCTCACCACTCTCACTGTCCAGCTCTGAATCCGGAGCTCCTGCGGTGCGTCGCCTTGGCCAAAGGGCAAAGGGGGGGGCAATGGGCCTGAGACGTGCTGCATGGGAGAGGGAGAGGGTTGTCGCCATGGCGTGCCATGCGCAATTCATGTAAGGGCGTGCGGCCACCCACCAATACCCGTAGGAACCTCACCTATCTTTCGTTGCCTCTAATAATAATGATGATGATGATGATGATGATGATGATATAATGATAATAATAAAACAACTGAATATTAGTGCCGCTACTGCCACTAGCCATGCACCAACACGACGAGCCACGAGCCACGAGCCACGACACACTACATGACCGCATTACAAACCTAGGCACACAAATCTATGCACCTGGTTATAACTCCCCCCTCGCAGGCCCCCGGCTCCCGTTAGAACTCCCCACAAGCTCATTAGGGTGAAAACTCAGTTAGTCGCCAAAGTAGCATGTACATTGAAGACTCACCAGGGAAAAGCACCGGGGGGGGGGGGGGGAGCGATCCCTTGCAGTCGTCCCGTTGAGAAGCATGAAAGGCCCTAAGGGCAAGCCAGCCTGCTCGAGCAGTCCTCCGCAGAATAAGCGACGGCGCCCGGGGAACCTTACTTCGAGAGGGCTCCCCTGAGCGCACTTGCGCCGCTCCCTCCGCTCTTCTACCTGTCGCCAGCCCCTCACTCCGCCCGTTTCCGTTTACTAACCATACTAACTACTACCTTCCTGAAGAGGGCGGCCGCAGGCGCGCGCCATGGGCCCCCGCCGCAGGGAAGAGAGGAAGAAGAGGGAAGAGGGAGGGGAGCGGGGAGCGGCAGCTCTCCCCTCCGGTGTTTACGTGTCTTCTCGACCTATTTGGGTAAGAGAAGACGGGGGCGCCAGAGACAGAGCCAGGAGGGAAGGGCCGTGGCTTGTCGTGGCCACTCGCCACTCGCTCGGGCGAGGGAGATTAGCTCTCTAGGCCCCTAAACTCACGAGTGCCCCCCCTCCCCCCCCCCCCCTTGCGTTATTTTACCCGAAAGGGTTTCCCCCCCAGCGTGCAGCGTGGCCTCGAGGAGAGGGTGTGCTGGGGTGCGCAGCGTCGGTGCATGCACTGGGGGGAGGACAAATATCGAGGGGAGGGGGCAGTGCCCCCTCCCCCTGGCACCACTCGGACACCTGGCTCGTCAGGCATGGCGGGATTCCGGGACTGAAAAGTTGTGTCCAATTAGCTAGTGGGGTTGGCTAGGATATAACATTAATAATTTAATTGAAGGTGTGTAGCCCCGAATCTTCAAGAATTTCTCTCACTCCCTCCCTCTCCCCGTTATCGTTAGCACGGCAGTATAGCTGGCCGGCCATGTACAATAGAGACTATGTGCGAAGGTAGCTGGCCTTTTGAGCATGAGCTCGCTACAAGAGGAACTAGCAGGCGAGGGAGATGCTATGACTTCTTGCCACCTTTGTGCGCGCTGGTCCTGCCTTTGGAAGAGACAGGACCTGGAGCGGCCGCCTCTGCGGCTTTTTGCGCCTCGGCGGCATAGTGGGCGGCGGCAGCGACGTTGATGGCGTCTATGGAAGCTTCAGCCCATACCCTCCTGGCTCGTGCGTGCTCAATCCGCGCGCCATTCGCAGCGAGAGCGAGGTCCAATTTCATGAGCTCTGCGATAGCTTCGTCCATTTGCTCTTCGGCCTGCTCGGGGAGAGCTGCGGCGGTGGCATCGGCGCCGCGAGCGCGCTCCTGCTCGGCTCGTACGCGGGCCTGTACTTGATCGCGCTCCGACTCGAACTTGGCCTGCTCATGCTCCCGTTCAGCGCGCGTGGCTGCGCGCACCGCCTCGAATTTGGCCAGCGCTTCTTCGTGCATTTTGAGGGCGTCTCGCCCGCCAACTGAGATGGCATCAGACCGCGCTCGCACCGAACGTATGTTGGCCTCGAGTGTTGCGATCTCTGCCGTCACATCTGCAGCCCGTGCTTCTATTGCTGCCAACTCGGAGTGGGCCGAATCAAGCGCAGGCGCTGAGGGCGCCAACTCATCGATCTCACGTTCTAGATTTGGCGGCACCGACATGCGTTGCCGGTTGGTTTCACACAGTGACTTCATCTCGCGCAGAACGCTAAAGGAAAGAGAATTCCCACTGACGCTCAGGTGCTCGAGGCAACTGCGCAAAGCACCAGATCCACCACCGCCAACCGTCGTCGCCTTCTGCGGAGCCAACGCCACCCGAAGCTCTCGTAGCATCGCCTCGCCTCCTTCGGCTGAGATCAGATTTTGGTCTAATCGAAGTTTCTGCAACGTGCTATTTCGCTGTAGGGAGAGACAAATGGCGACCGCTCCCTCGTCGCTGATGTTCGCTTTCGAGGCGTCGAGCGAGCGTAGGCTGGTGTTGCGCACAAGCGCTGCCGCAAGTGCGACAGCTCCTGGGTCACCCAGAGGATTGCGCTGCAGGCGTATCGACTGGATGCGGCAATTGAGTCCGCGCAACGCCGCCCCAAGTGCGGCGGCACCTCTGTCGTTCATGCTGCAACCGGCAATCGCAAAGGACGTGACTCGGGAGCAAGCCACGCCGCGGCAAAGCGCTGCGACACCAATATCGCCCATGCCCGGATTGTCGGAAACGTCGAGGGAGCGCAGGACGCAGTCGGCAGCGCCTAGCGCGCGCCCGAGCTCCATGGCGCCATTGCGTCCCAAGCCAATGGCATTCAAGCAGAGGGATTCTAGCCGAGCGGCAGGCGGGAGCGAGCCAGAAGGTGCAAGGGCGGGCGTGGGCTTCACAGGCTGCACAAGGGCCGCTACCGCGGCCGCACCGCGCCCGGCAGGTGCAGAAGACTGAGGGCGCGCCCTCGCCACTATGGAGGGCGGTGGGCGATCGCGTGGCGAGGACATGGGTCGAACTGCCGGCCACACGCGTGGTGGCGAGTGGTGCATGCGCAGGAGGGATTCAGAGTTAGCGGTCGTGACATCAATGCTGGCCACGGCGGCATCAAGCCGTGCCTCTGCTGCCATCCGCGCCGGTGGGTGTAAGATGCCCGACGAGAGGCGGCCGGCCGAAGCCCCACAACGTGTACGTGTCGTAGCTCCTGTAGCGGGTATCGCTGCCCTTGGCTTTATGGTCGGAGGGACCTGCGTGGCCTTTTCTGCAGCCGCGGCGGCTGCGGCATATGTTGACGGGCTCAGGGCGGAAGCCAGCACGATGACGCCTGTATCTCCGAGCGGATTGTGCGAGAGGTCGAGTGTACGCAAGTGCTGCGAAGCTGGCAGTGCAGCCACAAGCGGCTCAATTGCTGGTGTGTAGAGCTCATTGTGAGATAGATCTAAGCTAGTGAGCTGCACAGAATTGTCGCTCATGAGCGCGGCGAGAGCGGCAACACCCTTATCCAGGTCCGGAGCCTCTCCGAGCGCGATATGCGAGAGGCCGAGCTCGTGCAGATCTGGGCAGTGCGCCCGCAGCTCTACAAGCAGCGCTGTGAGCGTAGGCAGTCTGTTGGAACCGCTAGCCCCAAGTTGGGTGCTAATGCTGAGCTCTCCAGTTGGGGCTCCGCCCAACTTGAGGCTCGTGAGCGGTAGAAGAGGTGCAGATGCAAGGGCCTGCAAAAGAGCAGTTGAGAAGGCTGCGCGGAGCCCACACGCACCAAGGTGAAGCTGCCTCAGCTGCCCTGATGTGAGCAGCGGAAGCAATGCGGTGGCACCTGTATCTCCAAGGCTCGGGTTGTCGCTAAGGTCGATGGACTCGATCTCTGTGCCAGCGAGTGCACGTGCAAGCACGATGCCTGCGCGTGGCCCGAGCTGGAGCGAGCGTAGACGAAGGGAGCGGGAGTCGCCCCTCCGCTCCGCCGCTAGCCGCGCAACCGAGTTGAGAAAGTGCTTGATGCCAAGCGGTGTAGGCGGCTCACTCTTGTCGCGGCAGCGGCCGGCGTACAGCTCTCTGGCGATGGCAGCGCGGCTCTCTGAGCGGAGCGGAGCGCCGCGAGACATTGGGGGGCAGAGAAGGAAGGGGAAGGGGTAGGGGGAGACAGCGTGTCAAACGCACAGTGGCAGTCGCTGCCCTCTCTCTCTCTCTCTCACTCGCTCGCTCGCTCTCTCTCTCTCTCTCCCTCTCTCCCTCTCCCTCCCTTTCTTTTCCTTTCTCTCTCTCTCTCAGTCTTTCTTCACCCCAAGACTCTCTCTCTCTCTCTCTCTCTCTCTCTCTCTCTCTCTCTCTCTCTCTCTCTCTCTCTCTCTCTCTCTCTCTCCGGAGCAAGTCAACCGTCGCGAGAGACGGACAGAGACAGAGCTGACCCACACAAGCACCGTCTCTTCTACGACTAAAAAATACTACCCCAAAGTGCCAAAAATATGACATTGGTAAAACAGGGTTTTTGAGTCGGTTTCACTCGGGTTTCACTCCGGGATTTCACTTGCTCGACAACCGATGAACACCGCCGTCCGCCGCTTTCGCCCCTTGTTCACGTTTCGTGTGTGCATCTCTCTATGGGATAACTGGAGCCTGGTGTGGCCTAGACTATAGACTACTTGTCGTTTTGTTCTAGTGCTTTTACCGCTCCACCGGCTCAGCCTCAATCCATCGAGTGAGCGAGTCGATGAAGACGACCAGCTAGTAATAAAAAAATCCAATTGGCAACTAGGAAGATGTGCACCTGCACTAAGCCGCTGGCCGATGCCGCACGCCGACGCAGGTGAAGACGCAGGTGAACAACTAAGTTTATACTTGGTTGACCCATGGGGGGGCACGAGCCCCCCCCTCTCTCCACTCCTCCCCTGCCATGGGGGAGGAACCACCCATCCTCCTGGCATGCCTGATGGCTTGCCAGGAGGCCACTGCCCTACTGACCCACTCTCTCCCTGACAGGCTCGCCTGATTCGCGCGTCCTGGCCCCTCGTGGCCAGCCCATCGCTCCAACCCCCCCTCCCCCCCTGGTCAACAGGCAGACAGGTGCAGCGTGGGGGCCCCAGAGGCTCGGGAGCGCCAGCGAGGGAGAGGCAGGGGAGGCCAGGGCCCAGCCCCAGCCTCCTCTGCCCCCTGAGCTGGCCTCCAGGAGCCTCCAGGGGCCGCCAGAGGGCAGCTGGAGGCCTGCCGCAGGCGCGCCATCGCGCGTGCCGCAGGAGAGGGGAGAGAGAGCGCGGAGAAGGGGGTGGGCGCGAGCGAGAGCTCCGCCCACCGGAAAATCGGTAAGTCTCGCGCCTGTTTACAGGATAAGACGAGACAGAGTCGGCCGCCCACTCGGAGACACAGGAGGAAGGGGGGGAAAGATCACCGGGGGGTGGCGCGGACCACCGGACCATATCTAAGCCCTTCACCCCTATCCCCCTAGTAGTGCACGGGGGGAGCCGCCTGATGGCGGGGGGAGAAGGGCCGGGGAGTGGGGGTGTAGAAAGTATGCTACGTACTATGTGTAGTAGGTAGTGGTTCCATTCGCCGCGAGTGCGGTAAGAATATTAGAAGGTTTTTTTTTTGAAGACGCAGGTGAAGATGTCCCTGCATGCCCTGCAGAGACCCCGGCAGAGCCCGGGGGTGTATAGGGCTTGGCAGAAATGTCTAGACTTTCTTTTAGACATTTGGGCGGATTTTCGCCAAAGAGATGTCTCGAGACATGTCGAGACATTTGGGCTGGTGAGGCCGCTCTCTCCAAAAACAAAACTGACATTCCAAAAACAAAACTGTCACTACGCGTGCACGCGTGCGCGTCGGCGCGCTCAATGGCCGGCCCAGGGCTTAGGTGTTAGGTGAGCTGACTCCCCAGCCCCTCCAACCTGCTTGCACACTGCATGCCTGCATGTCCCATGCGCCACACACCAGCCCTTGTCTCTTCCACACTCACATCATCGCGGCCCTTCGCCTTGGCGCAGGATCAGCACGCCACGTACACAACACGCGCCTCAAGTTCACAGCTTCTCGTTGATGACATGGACAAGACCGATGGGGAGAATGTGGAGGAGGAGGTCGCCCTGAACGACAATCGGACGAGGCGAGCGACGGCGAGAGCAGCGAGCTCTTGTGAACGTGTGTTCTCATTGCTTGCATGTATGTATGTTTCCTTCTGTTCGTGCTTCGTCTTTGTCTAACCAGATTGAAGCGTCCGTGATGTTGCGCTACAATAGCAACAAGCGTGGTGTTTGATGAGTAAGGTGTGAGGTGGTTAGTGTAGAGTGTATGTATATGTGATTTGAGAGCTTTTAGAAGGTATGTATTTGCAACGCTATCTCTATCGTCTATCTATAGATGATAGATGGCTTGAGATGGCTGAATGAGCAAACACCCTACCGCCCAACGCGCCCACAAGCGCTGCGCATCACGAAAAAAAAACTAAACTGCAAGACATTTTACAAGACATTTGGGCTGCAGGACGAGACATGTCTCGCCCATTTCTGAGAGACATTTGGGCAGAAAAAACGAGACATTTCCGCCAAGCCCTAGGGGTGTATCGCCTGATATTATTCATCTTGGTGATGTATGTCTCACTGTCACATACCCCGATTTCCCGCGGTGTTGCGATTCTCCCGTTGCGGTGTCGCCCGGGTTTATGTTTATGTCGCCCGGCCCCGCCGGGTTGTGCTCGAGTGTCGGGTTTGGTTGTGCTTTTTCGAGGAGGCTCGAAGTGTGTTGAACTATCGTCGCCCACGAGTCCAAGAAGGCCTTCTTGCTTCTTGCTTCTTGTTTATCTTTATCTTGTGCTGCCCGCGTGCTCGAAGGCGGCGAGGCGGGGAAAGGCGACGGAAGCGGAGTGACGAATTGTGATGGCCCATAGGGCCTGAGGGCAATGAGGAAGGGGCCATGCCGGCGGCAGGCGCGGCGGAGGAGACGAGTTCGGAGGTGCTGATGGGCTTCAGCCCGTCAGCAGAGGAAGGCGGGCAGGCGGGCTTGGGCGAGGGCGAGGACGGCGGCGAGAGCGACATGGAACGAGCAGCGAGAGGCGAGGGTGAGTATGAGGAGGGCTGTGATGGCAGGGGCTGGCGAGGCGAGGCGAGTTTGTAGGGTCTGAGTGTTACGAGAACGAGAGCGACGAGAGCGAGAGCGACGACGAATGACGACTGACGACAGGATGACGGACAACGACACCCAGGAAAACACCCCGACTCTCGCCCCACGACTTTCTTACGTAACTCGACTAAAATCAAAACCAAACACTCCGGCCAGACAACGACGGACGACGATCAGAAGGCGATCTGTCGGCGATCCCGTCTGGAAGGGGAATCGCACCATAACGGAAACGAGGGGCAATCCTGCCGCACAAGATTCCAAGAGACCTACCAAATAAGACGAAAGGAGTGCGATGTGCCTAAGGGGGAGGTACGAAGAGGTCGTAAATTAAACCTGATTGCCCCCAGAAGCAGATAAAGAACCGCTGTAGAGATAGCAAATTAAACCTATTTGCGAGGCGCCTGGGAGGAAGAAAGGTGGGGAAACTTCCCTTCTCTTTCGAGAGAAAGAGAGAGGGCGCTCCACAACCCACGATTCCATGCATCCAAGCGAAGCTTTTGACCGAGAACGAGAACGAGAGAATTATAACGATAAATACCGAACGACGAAGAGAATAGCGAAGCCTAACGAGTGTCGATTCGCGAATGCGACACGGAGGTGGCAGATGTGCGCTGGCGGCGGAGTGGGCAGCGGCAGCAGCAGGCGCGGGGCGATGCGGGGCAGCTGGGGGGGGAAATCGGGAATGCGGGGGCCGGGGGGAGGGCGGGGGCCTCCGCAGCTGCGCAGAGACGGAGCGGGAGCGGGGGGGGGGGGGTTCGCGCGGGGCAGGGCAGTTTGCTCCTAGCATGCCATAAGGCATGCCAAGAGGGTAGGTGGTTCCTCCCCCACAACAGGGGAGGAGTGGAGAGAGGGGGGGGGCTCGTGCCCCCCCCTTGGCGAACCAAGTATAAACTTAGTTGGTGTTGCTAGAGTGTAGACGAGCAGAGGGAGAAGTGCTGCAGAATAGAGTATTAAAGTACTCGGCGAGAGTAGGCGGCCGTCGGCTGGCCCTCCCTCCCCCGCTCCCCCCTCTCTCTCGCTGGTTGCAAGCCTCTACCCCATTCCATTCCACCTCTCCTTATCGTGCTTCGCGCCTCGCACACTCTCTTGATAGCGTCCGGGCTTTTGGATACGATGGACGTCTCACGCGCTGAACGGAAGCTCAACGATGGCGTCTCTGCCATGCTCGAGCAGTTCAGCAACTTGCTGCTTTGTGCGAGGTTGCGCGGGCCGGTAGAGCAGCAGGCAGACGAGCTCTCTGCAGCCGTGCTCTCGGCTGGCATGCTTCAGTCCGCCGACGGGCTTCTACAGCTTGCGGAAGACCTCGCTTTTGACAGATTGCTCAGCGATGGCGACACCATTGCGACAGAGGTGCACATACTCGCTGAGCGCGAACAAGCCGTAGCTGCTGAAGGAGAACGGCGGCTGGAGGTCATGCGCCTCGAAATGCAGCAGGCGCTGCGAGAATTAGAGGAGGCATACTATCTAGCAAGGAGATGGCTACCAGCAGAGCCCGTGGAAGAAGACAAGAGTTAGGCCTAGACCTCTTGAAACGCTCCAAGCTGTTCGTTGCAGCTGCATTCCAGTTATGCACGTATTGTCGTAATGACATGCTCTACTTAGTATTACATTAGTGCATGCACTACCAAAGTCTCGCCTAGGTTGCGTCATCGATGATGAGGCATCGATACGATAGTGAGCGAATATAGGAAAAGTGTGAACGCTCAACGGTACGGAGATGGGTAATGGTAATGCTCTAACACTTGGATTCAATTAGCAAATGTGCAAGACATGCAAAAAATTTGCAATGTTGCTGTGATAAGGCGAATACGTGCACAAGAAACGTATTGTGCGGATTCGTACATGAATCCTCGTCTGCCCCACTCCTCCCGATCACGATACGGCTCGCCCCGACCACCCAGACAATTGGCGATGTGGGACAAGCGATGGCGCCCATTCGCATTCGCCGTACTACTGTCAGCCGTTCATCCGCTTCCTTCCTATGAGATGACGAGCCGGAGATTCTGGACGCCCACCGCGCCAAACCTCCGTCGTCTCATTGTTATTTGCTGCAACCGCCGTTAGGGGATAGGCGACGTCACCGCCACTTGCCATTTGCTTCGGCGTTGTCGATTTTGATTTGCACCGCGACTTCCGTTTGGTGAACGCGGATGGCGGTTTGGAGGCCGTAGCGGGCTTGGAATTGTTGTGCGCAGTCTTCGTTGACTGCGATATGCCATGGGCCCCGCGAGAAGCGGGCCCAGAAATCTGGCTCGGGGTCGACGCCCTCGAGCTCGAGCAGGAGTTCGACGATGGCCGCATAGACCGTCGTGTCAAGGAGAACCAGGTCGCCAGGTGCCTGCTTATTTTTCCCGATAACATGGGTGGTGTGCCCCACCACTTGATCAATTTTGGCTCTCAACTTGCAATCCCACGGGAGCACGATCAACAGCCACCTTGGCGGGCTACTGGCCGCCCAGCGCGCCCCGTTCACCGTGTCTTCACCTGCACCTGCAGTTCCTGCACTCTCACCTTCACCTGCACCTTCACTGAAGAAAAAACTTCGGACCAGCACACCTTCCCAGTTGGAAAATTTTTTTATTACCGGAGAATGTTTTGGACGAAACTTCCCTCCGTCGGCCGAGGAGAGCGAGGACGGAGAGAGAGAGAGAGAGAGTCTCCGCAGAGCGGCTGCAGAACGAGAAGTCGAAGTCATGCCGGTTTATTACCTTAAACGAGCCAACAATGATATAGTGACAGCAAAAACAAAATTCGAATCGCAAATTTCGAGACCAAAATATGCAAACCTGGACTTGAGACCATGGGGAATCCGAATCTGTGTGTCTTGTGCGTCAGTGGCAACACGGCAACACGGGGAACTGTTCAATTGTAATTGTGAGCGCGTACCTCACACGAATATTCATGCCTACAGCCTACAGCCTTCAGATGGGCAGGAATACAACAGCAGGTGCCAGGGGATACGGGTGTTGTGGTTCCCCTCTGGCTGAGGGATGCGACCAGCAGATCCATTTTGTGGAGCCTTCTTGAGTTGTTGAGTTGTGTCGCTATGTTGCATGTCATGGGGTTGTGCCCATAAGGGCCACCAGGCCGCGGGTCGCGCCGCCGAGGCGGCACGACCCTCACCGGGGTGAGAGGGGCCTCTGCCATAAGGCATGCCCAATGGAGCGCAGGCCCTGCCTGTCTGGTGCCATTGCTATGAGTTCTGCAGCCCGCTGTCCCCCAAGAGAGCCCTTACACAGGCAAAATCACGAAGTGGGTGAGGCACCCACAATACCCCGTACACGACGCGGAGTGCGCATCACGAACAATGGGGATCGGCCTCCTCCACTGGACAACGCACGTGAGAGCTCTACAAACAAAATGGATACTAAACTACCTCAACGCAAGAAAAGCTATTTGGAAGCATGCGCTCGACGCGTGGTTCTGCCGGACTGGACTCGGCCGCGGGGCAGTCCTATCCTCGATTCCTACGAAGACGCTCACCCGCAGTAGCAGGGGAAACCCGGCACTGCCAGCATTCTGGAAGGACGCCTTGGTGTACTTCAGGACCCTAAACATACGCCGCACGAGACTCACAAGGGAAGGAGCACTGTCACAGCCAATATGGCACAATCCTCACGACCCACCACCGCTCAAACGCGGGGCGTGGATCAGCCTATGGGAATCCCTTCAGACGCACGTTGCACATAACATCTATAAAAATGAGGACCTCACGGAACCTTACACGCGAGAGGATTGCGCTCAATACCTGGAACACCTCCCCGAAGTATTCGATCACAAGGGGAGCAGAATAAACAAAACGGAATTCCTAGACTCGTGGGAGCGGGTGGTGCAACACGTCTCGCACCTCCTAGAAAAAGCAAAAGAGACCCCGCCCCATGACCCGGCCCCCGCCGAGTCGAGCACGGGATCGCCGAGCGCGTCAGCATTGCCGCTAGAAGTGTCTAGAGAAACCAAAGTCTCCGAGAGCGACACGTACATAACTAGAATGAATAACATATGGATCTATACAAACACCAACTATCTAGGCGAGACCACAGACACCACCGTGGTAGCAAAACCGGGCGAGGAGGATCACTACTACGCCCCAGCTAAATGGGAAAATGGACTAAAAGGCCCGAAACACCTCGAATTCCCTCTTGCGGACGAGTACACGCTTAACGAAAAGACACAACTAGACCAAATCACCGTGTCGGATATAACGCGAGAGCTCAAAGGGGACGGCCCCCGCAACAAACCTCAGCCAGCGCGAGAGGCGTGGGCCCGCAAGCTAGACCTAACGCACGATGAATGGAAGCACGTGGCGAAACTCTATACCCACCCCCTACTAAAACACACAGACAAACACCTGCACTTCAAGCACGTTACCCATAGGAGGCTGGGTACGCGAAACCGGTTCGCAGCGGCGACCACCACAAGATGTAGACTCTGCGGGAAACACAGAGAAAACTCGACGCACCTAGCTAGATGCCCGTCCACGCTTCCGATATTTCAAACCATAGAAGCCGTAGCGGGGTACACCCCGGCGAAAGACAGATCGACGACTCAAAAAATCAAAGACAGACTATTCGCATACCCGAATTCCCCGACGCCGGATAGCCTTAAAGCCCTCTACCTAATAGCATGGAGATACATCATAAGCGACTTCTACAAAGTGGAATTGGAATTCGAAAATCACACCTTCCACCACGTACCGGTTATCGAAAGAGTCCTAAGCAGGTTCACGGCCCTCGTCAGAGGTCGGGAACCTCCGGACAACTTCTTAACCGCACGCACGCGCAAGGCCTCCCTGGGAAGGAAGCCGAAAATCAAATCTCCACACGACCTCAGCGCCCCTGTCTTCTTAACTAACAACAAAGGCGCCCTAGTCATGAGCACGAATCTATCTCTGGTAGCGGAAGCCCTCAACATAGCAGAGCGACTAGCCTAACCAAGCGACCCCGCGCCGCGAGCCGCCCACCATCCTAAAGTAGGCCCTAGACACACTGACCACAGCTGCCTGACACCCAGCACAAGGAGCAAACACACAATAGCCGGTAGCCCGATGGCATAGGAGCAGGAAGGCGCGAAACAGGCCATCGCGAATCGGCACACACCGTCTGCCACTGGAGACCCACGACACCCAGCCCCTAGGTAGAGCACGAGGGGACGAGCCGCAAGGCAGGTGTAGGGGGAGTGAAGGGAAACGGGCGAGGCTGCGAAGATACCGTGCAGGGTCGCGCGCGCGGCGAGAATATTAAGAAGTTTTTTTTTGTAAGTGGGATTCAAAGCCTCGAGCGCGGTGAGACTATTCAAAGATCCTTATCAGTGATACCTCCAACTACCCTAGTTTCTAGCCTAGCACTCGGCCCCCCGCCCCTAGTTTGCCATAAGACCCACGAGGCGAGGTAGGACAAACACACAAACATCACGTGCGTACCAGTTCATTCACGCTTGGCAGTATTTGAGTGATTTCGTTCGCGTTCGTATCTCACCAATGTTTCCATTGTGCTGAATATTGCTTACGCGGAAAAGTTGCCACAGGTGCCGTGACACGCGCGAATGTCAAGGAATAAGCCGAAGCTTCATAAGCATCATGCATCCTCCAATCGAGGTCCGCTTGTCGGACGCTCTTGTAGGATCGTTAAGTCCACTGAGAATAGGAGCACTGCGATGAAGGAACGGTGCGAACGACGATGCCTTCTGATGCCTGAACAACCCTCATTCTTGTACCCATTCGTTGTACTAGTACATGCACTATTTCAAGCCGAGGCCATATGAACGAGGTCTGGATACTTGTAGGCCACCTCATTTCAAACTATTGAGATAGGGCGTGATCGAGATCTCTTCTGCGCAAAGTGAAACGACCGACGCTGAGGCAACAGGCCTCACTTTCAGTGCGCCATCGTCCCCAAGTCCAAGTGCAATTGCGTCGTAATCACGAGGGTCATCTTCGTCTCGCGTCTTGTGGTGTACCCGGATTGTCTTCCCCTTCAACAAATCATGCCTGGAATGCTCAGCTATGACGGCCGAGGTATCCATTCGCATGAGGCGCTCCAGCTCGACGCAGAAGCAGGAGAGCACACGCTCCCGCAGAAGTGTCGACTCGTAGACCACCATCGGCGATGGCGGCGGGGATAGCGGCGATGTGAGCAGTGCACGGTCAGAAAGCAACGTGGTTAAGGAAGTGGCGGCAGGGTGGGCGCTCATGTCTTGAAGTACGTTGATTCCGACTCCTAGCACAGCGGAATCCCCGCCATTGTAGTCCAATATCACCCCCGACAGCTTTCTCGGCGTCGAGCCCGCCCACACATCGTTTGGCCATTTGATGAGGGCGGAGTCCACTCCGACAGCCGCGCACGCACCAACGACCGCGATGGGCGCTGCCAGGTTGAGGCGCACGAGCTCCGGGAAGACGGCGGGGGTTCCGGCGGCTGCTGGCGCCCAAACCAACGAGAAGAGGAGTGAGCAGCACGCCTCTGACTCCCAAGATCGCCCACGGCGCCCAACGCCCGCCGTCTGGTCGTCGGTGAGAACGAGAGCGCCATGGAGTGTGCTGGCCCCCTCGTTGCCCACGAGCTCCCTGGCGACGTCCATCGTGGAGGGCGTGGACTGCTTGTACTCGAGCCGACGACCGAGCGAGCATGTGCTCGGTAGAAGCCGTGAGAAGGCCGTCTGGTCGAAGGGCACCACCGGCCGCATCGGCGCGCGGCGATCTCCTCCGCAAGTCGCCGTCTTCCTCCCACCACTCGCCATCCCTCTCTCTCTCGGAGTACTTTTGTACTCTACAGTAGAAGAACTACTGGGCTGGAGTACTCGATCTAGAAACGTTTCCCTCTCTCTCCCTCTCTCTCTCTCTCTCTCTCTCTCTCTTCCCTTGTTCTCTTCTTCTTCTCTCCCCCCCTCCCCCCCCGCCCTCTTCCTCTCTTTGATTTTCTCTTCCTCAGTATCTCCTCGCCCTCTTCCCTTTCGCTGAGACTCCCCCCCCACCCCCGCCCCCCCTTCCCCCTCTCCCGCCTCGTCCCCCGTCCATCCTCCCCTCCCCCCTCCTTCCCCCTCTCCCGCCCTGTCTCCCCTTCATCCCTCCCCCCACCGACTCCTCCTCCCTCCCCTCCTCTCTCTGCCCCCCACCCCTCCCCATCCCGCCCCGATGCCTCGCTCGCTGTTCACAGTCTTCTCCCACATCTCTCAGCGCGCGGTGCTCCCCTGGGATATGCGGCGGCGCCTCCTCGCCTCCTCCAGTGTGACGCCATCCTCCGATTTCCTCGCGCCACGTGCGGCCAACCACGTGCCGCTCACCCCGCTCCACTGGCTCGCGCGCACGGCTGAGGTGTTCCCGCAACGGCCGGCCATCGTGTACGGCGAATGGAGCGAGGCTGCGCCGCCGCAGCTCGTGCAAACCTGGGCTCAGACAGCTGAACGGGTATCGCGGCTCGCGATCGCGCTGCGCCGCCGCCTCGGCATCCGACGCGCTGACATTGTCGCCATCCTCTCGCCCAACACCCCCGCGTTCATCGAGGCGATGCATGGCGTCAATGCGGCGGGTGGCGTGATCAACCCGATCAACACGCGGCTTGACGCTCCCACGCTGGCCTACATCATGGGGCACTGCCGCGCCAAGGTGCTGCTGGCAGATACGGCTTATGGGTCGCTGACACGCGAGGCTCTCAGTTTTATGGAGCCGTCGCAGCGGCCGCGAGTCATCGACCTTGTCGACGAGGTGGCGCCACATATGCCCGCCTCATCGGGGGTAGCAGAATGCAGCTACGAGGAGCTCCTCGCCTCTGTCGACGTGGCTGTCGACAGGGGTTGCTGGCGCGCAAATTGGGAGATGCCACGGGATGAGTGGGAGACGCAGGCGGTCAACTACACTAGCGGCACGACAGGCAAGCCCAAGGGTGTTCTCTATAGGTGGGGCCCTCGCATTGCCCAACTGGATTGGCCATTGCGCGACCACGGTGCTGTGCTCTGCGGGCAGGAAACCCTGACGCGAGTTTCCATCTCTGCACCAACTGACCACCTCTTGCCGTCTCGCAGCCATCGCGGTGCCGCGCTCACGGCGATCAACAATGCGCTCACTTGGGGGCTCGAGCAGCATCCAACCTACTTATGGACCCTACCCATGTTTCACTGCAATGGCTGGTGCTTTCCATTCACTATCACCATGCAGGTGAGGAAACTTGCTCGCCTCGCCTCGTCTGAGACAGGGCGGCCACCGCGCCGACCTTTTGGAAACCGCACTGCTATTTCCCAAGGGAATTTCGGGCCGGCCGCGCGAGGCCGCTCTCCCGTCGCGCCCAAGCTGCTGCCATGTGCCACTTTCCTAGCTGAACCTTGGACCCATTCCGCTTCGTAGGCAGGTACGCACGTTTGCCTCCGCTCGGTTGACCCATCTGCTGTCTTTGGGGCCATCGCCTCGCAAGGCGTAAGTCACTTGTGCGGGGCCCCGGTTGTCGCCAACATGCTCCTGCATTCGCCAGAGGCCGACGCGGTTCGCGAGGCCGGGGGAGTTGGGGCCTATTCGCCCTCGACTGCCCATCTAAGATTACGCGGTCGTTCGGAGCCATCGATGCGTGACAATCCGGCTGCCAACAGCAGCCAGCCCACCACCCCTCGTGGCCGTGAGCGGCGCGTCAAGATGCTGTGCGCAGGCGCTCCTCCACCGGCGGCGGTCTTGGAGGCGATGGAGCGCCTTGGCTTTGAGATGACACACGTTTACGGGCTGACCGAGAGCTACGGACCTGCAGTTGGATGCCCTTGGCAGGAGGAGTGGGCAGGCCTGCCGCCTGCCGACGTGGCGAGAAATAAGGCGCGGCAGGGCGTCCGACACCCAATGCTGGAGGACTTGCGCGTGGTTCAAATCGGCGAGGGAACGACCTCGGCATGCGAGGCCCATGCCCCAAGTGGGGATGCAGGAGGCATGCCATCCCATTGGAAGTGTGTCCCGTCCGACGGCAAGAGCCTAGGAGAGGTGGTGATGAGGGGCAACGCCGTGATGAAGGGGTACTTGTACGACGAGGCAGCTTCCAATGCCGCGCTCGGCAGTGGTTGGTTCAGGACGGGGGACTTGGCCGTGATGCACCCCTCAGGATATTTGGAGATAAAGGATCGGGCCAAGGTCTGCGCTTGCCATACATTGGTGCTGCCTCACCTCGTGGGCCCACAAGTGCTCATGTGCCCACTCGCCCGCCCGCGCGCGGCCAAGCCTGCGGTGCCCCACCGGACCTCCTTGGATGGCCCGGCTTCGCAGGATATTGTCATTTCGGGCGGAGAGAATATTTCAACAGTTGAGGTGGAGGCGGCGCTTTACCACCATCCCTCAATCCTCGAGGCCGCTGTGGTCGCGATGCCGCACCGCCATTGGGGCGAGACCCCTTGCGCCTTCATCTCCCTCAAAGACGGGCACTTGTGGTCCGATGGCGAGAGCACGTGCCTAGACCATCGTAGGACCAGCGCAACTGACATCATCGCCTTCTGCCGCGATCGGATGGCACACTACAAGGCGCCTAGGATGGTGGTGCACGTGCCCGGGGGATTGCCCAAAACCTCAACAGGCAAAGTGCAAAAGTTTGCGCTCCGCGAGCGGGCGAGAGAGCTAGCCACACGGCAGGACGAGAATGTGTGTCACGAGTAAGTCGTTGAAGGGTTCTCACGGTGGCCTCGGATGGCCACGCTCCCTCGCCGCCATATATTTTATTGCCTCGATTCTTGCTTGGGCTGAGCGCACTTGCCTGTCACACGCCGCACACAAGTCACGAGTGAAGAAGGGCATGTCGGACGCGCTCGCATCTTGGCGTGGCCGCAGCATCCACTGCCGCTATCGCCACGGCATCCACCGCCGCTATCGCCACCATTGCCAAAGTGCCGACTGCCACCTTGTAATACGCCACCAACAGGCGTGCAAGAATGGTTTATGCATTATGCATGCCATCATGCCGACCTACCACGCTTGCCACTATTTGCAACTGCTTGCGCATATTGGCACAACGTGATTCACCGTTGCACTCACACTCGAATCACTCCTCCCCTTCGATCTTTTTGAGAAGTATGATCACTCAGATTCACGCTTTACCCTTTCCCACACCTCACACGCGCAAGACAGACGAGAAAGGCCATGCATAGATAACAGGGACATGCCATACGTAATGACGGGACCTTTCACTGCTCGCCAATGCTTGTGGTGCACGTGCCATGGCTTTGTCGGCGTGTAGGGGCGCTCAATCACTCAATTTATTGGGGGGGGGGGGGGGGGGCAATTGCCATTGCTTGACCGTGGGGCCATGGGCGGAAGCCCGGAGGACGGATGAAGAGGCTCGCCTTTCTGCATTAGCTTCATGACTTTCGTCCGTTCTCTTCCGCGTTGGGGCCGATGGTGTTCAATATCGATGAAGGGGTATATATAAAAAAAGAATCTGAAGTTTCAGGGCTACACACCTATCGCTAGTACGGCATACTCCGCCCTCACCCGCCATCGCCCTTAACTCCCGTCGTCCCACACCCTCGCCTTCTCCCCCTCTTTCCTTTTTGTTCGGTGTTGGGGGTGCGGCCCTGGTACACTACCTCGGGCCCGGCTTCGGGTGCGTGTTTCGGGAAGGCCTGTTGTTGTGCGTCATCTGTGGCGTTTCGAATTCTATGTCGTCCTGCTATTGCGCGTGTTTCCCGTACGTCTTCCGTTCGATTGTCGTCTCACTGTAGAATCATTGTCATTGTCTTCGTGTGTGTTTAGTCGCCTGTCTCTGGGCGAGTTGGTGTTTCGATTCCGATCGTGTGCTCGATACCTAGCCTTGCGGCCAGGGAGCGGAGCTCCTCGCTAGGCGTCAGTCCGTCGTTATCGGTGGTCTCGTATACACGGCGAAAGTCGCCTACGTCTATCCTTTTCTTTGGCTGTCGTCCCATACCCGCCTGGGCGGTTCTCGATGCGTCCGTCGAGTTGGCGAACATTAGCGCCCCGCATAGCGCATAGCTTTGTAAATCTTTCTATGTCTATGGTTCTTATCAGGATCGACTCTTCCGAGAAGGTCGCATTGTCGCAATGGATTCTACAGAAGTCTGTTATGATGTATCTCCACGCTAGCATGTGTACAGTATTGCTAGCGCTTTAGATTTAGAGCAGGAGCCGCTAGGGTGTATGAAGAGTCTGTCCACGGTTGTTTGTTCTTGTAATTTGTTGGGCGTGCTGGGGTGCCGGGCTAGTTTGTCGAGGGCGTCAAAAATGTTGTTTAGCCTCGGGCACTCTCCCAAGTGCGTAGAGCGTAGAGGATTCTTCCTCTTCTTTGCAGAAGCGGCCAAGGGCATCGTGGCATACTTTCATCGTTCAACGTGTGGCATCCAAGATCTAGCTGTCATCCAAGAAAAACTGTCTCTGCCGACCACAAAGCCGGTGCAGGATGTGGCGACAAGATGGTTCTGTCGCATTCATCGTAGATGATGCGATTTCCAGGTTCTTGTTTCCAGGTCCTTTGCCGTGCGGCCACACGGTGAAGCTCAGGCATACCTAGGTTGGTAGGGTTCGTCCCTAGCGCGCGGTGACGATCGTCCACACCGGGGTCAATGCGCTGACCCTGCCGTCTCTGCATCCGATAGCTTCGCTCCAGGTGCGCTTCAAGTTGCACCGGGGCTGGACTCCGACTGGAAGCGAGGGGGATGGTGACCCTGTCACCGCGCTGAGCGAGGAGCAACGAGCCCTACTCGACTCAGCCACCATCGATCCAGACCGGCTTCTTTCCGACGATCAACGAGAAGAAGTACGCCAACTCTTGGCCCGGCGCATCAAAGCTTTCGCGTTGCACCCGGGGGCTCCAAACCATACGCACGTTCCCGAGGTGGAGTTGCCACTCAACCCCGGCGCTGTTCCTCACCGGCATGCTCCGTCTAGAGTGGGCCGCGCGGGCGAGCTCATCATAGAAGAGGAGGTAGCCAAGATGGAAGCCGCCGGCATT
Source organism: Isochrysis galbana (assembly GCA_018136815.1). NCBI lineage: Eukaryota > Haptophyta > Isochrysidales > Isochrysidaceae > Isochrysis > Isochrysis galbana. The sequence continues at coordinate 206,434 of CM030942.1, read as the reverse complement.
ATTCGCAAGTCAAATTCGGCTTGGGCTTCCCGAGTAGTCCTGGTCAACAAGAAAGATGGCTCCGTTCGATTCTGCGTGGACTACCGCGACACTAACGCCAAGCTACGCGTCGAGGATAGCCCTCTACCCCTCATTGTAGAGGCTATTGATAGGCTAGCGTCCGGCCAAGGGCCGCTCAGTTCTCTCTTTTTATGTACTCTCGATTTAGCCTCTGGTTTTTGGGGCATCCCGATCAAAGAATCGCACAAACATATCACCGCTTTCACCACCCACCGCGGCAAATACGAGTTCAACTTTCTACCGTTCGGCATCCAATCAGGTCCCTCCTACATGTGCCGCTTGATGGACATCGTTCTCGGTGCGCTAGCGTGGGAGATCTGCATGCCTTACGCCGCCCCACTGACCGACAGCGACGTCGATATGATCCTCCCACCCTCGCCTCCCCACCAGGCGCAGAGAGTGACTGGAAGTTGGTTGTGCCCTCGGCTGCAGAAGCTTCTGTCATCGCTCCGGTTGCGCCAGCGCTACCCCCTGCATTGAAGTTCAACACGGCGGCATCAGCATCACAGGAGGCAATCAGCATGTTTTTCTCGCAGCCGTTGCTTCCGGAGATGGAAGGAATGGGAATGGATGCCAACGATGGTGATGACGACATGCCTTTTGATGAGCTCGAATTTTATTTGGCGATGCCGCAAGAGCAAAATCTTGATCTAGACGTGCTGCTTTGGTGGAAGGCGCGCGACCACAACCATAAACCTGATGCTTCTTCTGGCCGCCCGCAAGGTCTCCCCACGTTGGCGCGCATGGTGCGTCAACACTTCGGTCGGCCGGCTTCCTCCGCAGGAGTCGAAAGGATGTTTAGCAAGGCAGGGAAGCTGCATGACGATGGCAAAGCATCTCAGGCCGATGACACACTCCAACACTGTTTGCTGGCGGCGGCTAATTGTGATTTATAAGCCATAGGTCGCGATTTGCCGGGTGTGCGCGTGTGCGCAGGGGTGTGCTGTGGATGTGGGGAATGTGGGGTTGGCATATAGTTGTCGCTCATCTATGCAGTGTGTGTGTGTGTGTGTAACTTAGCTCTAGGGAAGTCATTTAAAGTTAAAGACCAAAACATGCTTGTGCGCGCCGCAGGCGCGAAAAAAATCGGCCTTCCTTCGGGGTTCGGGGACACCCACATAGCACTATAGCATTGCGCAGAGCCCCTCTAAGCGCGGATGCACGCCAGCGCGGCAAAAGGGGCCATTACCACCATGTTAACACCCTGTGGCAAAATTGCTACATAGATTGTAGATTGTTAGTGTTAGTGCCCGAGGCACTAACACTAACACTATCAGGGTGGTAGTGCCAAACGCTTGGGTGTTTGGGTGTTAACTGGTTAACACTCTAACTGGTTCACAGCCTTACCCTTACCCGCCACAGAGCCACTTGCGAAAAGCCCCCCCCCCCCCGCTTTTACGGTAAAACAAGGCCATGTTTATGTATTATGTTTACGTCGAATATTTTTTTTGGAAAAGTCGGTGGGGAAAGTGCCTTGGTTGGAACGTGCCTATACTGTAGGTAGGGCGATTATACTATTATAATCATAGATGGGCTGCCACCGCGCCCCCAAACTTGCAGCCCACTTGCAGAATGGGCCCAAACTTGTCACGCATTCCAGGGCCCCCCAAACTTGCAAAACAATTCGTAAAAGTATTGACCTGGCCCTAGTGCGGGCCCACCCAGTGGGTGTCTGCAATGGAGAGAGGGGAGAGGGGGCCGCGAAGCCCCCATTGATCTCCTACTTATTAAAGTAGTTGCTAGACTCGCTTGTAATAGGCCGACCGTTCGTCTTCGTCCTTTTGCGGCGGCCGCCAGCCGCACCTGTGTTGCGCGACAGCAGGTTTGAGGTTTGAAGCACGGCGAAACCCGGCTGTTTTTGGCTTTTGTCTAAACTTAAGTAGAAACACGGTGTTCCATGGTTCATGGTGATCTTGTGTTTTCGTTTGTTCACGGATCGATCGCTCGTGAACTCCGAGCGCGGCCCGCGCCGCCGCCTCGCGTCTCCTCCCCTGAGCTGGGAATCGGTCGCTCCCACTCAAGACTTCAAGACTTCTCGCGCTCAATCAGCGACCTCCGTCGCTCTGCGACTTGAGCACCTTCCCCCCCCCTGGCTAATATAGGAAAACTAAGGATTTCGGTTTCAAGTGCTCACGGATTCCCTCTTGATTGATATGGAGAGTGCGCCTACGAAACTGAACTGATGAGACGCTGCGTGCGGTCCCGGGACCGCAAGGTCTCTTCATCAGCGGACGTTGCTGACCGTTTCACCCGCCCAGCATCTCGTTCGAGACCCTTGCCCCCCACCGGAGGGGTGTCCTCGGGGAGGGAAATCGCGAGCTCGATCTCTTGTGATGGCTCTCAGGCTCTCACCCTTCGTGGGCGCCCGAGTCTTGTGTCGTTGCCGAACTACGACGGTTGCGGCGCCGCGTCTCATCCGTAATACGCTGACCTGGCGGGAGCCCCGTCGATGAGACGCCGAGCGCCGTTCGGCTGAGACGCACTTCCCCGCGGCATCCCTCATGCGGTGCGCCAAGGACAATCTTTGAGAATGGGCGAGATTGCACTGCCCAGGTTCGTCAGATCGTGGGAATCCAAGGCAGAGAGACGCCGCGCCGGAGGTGCGGATGGATGGCCGCGGGGGGGTTGGGGGGCGGGGGGGGGGGCGGGGGGGGGCGGGGGGCGGGGGCGAGACGGTCGGAGGGAGGCGAGATCTCCCGCTGAGCGGCGCTCGGTGTCTGCTGCGGCAGTTGGCCCCCCAGAGCCTGCGCGCGGGGGGGAGGGGGAGAGACGAGAAATGGCACGCCGTGCCCGAGGCGAGATCGGACCAAGATCAGGGCGGACGTAGTCGTCCGCCGACCGTTCTCCTACATCTCCGACAACCTCCGCCCGCCTCCCCCCCTCCACCCAGATGATCTCGCCGCCGCGAGGATTCTAGAGTGACCGCCCTTGCGCCCCCCCCCCCCCCCCCGGCCGCCTTCCCCCCCCCCCCCCCCCCGCGCGGAGGGCGGAGGCCACTCTCCTTCCCCCCCCGCCCCCACCACCCTTCATCGTCTCGTCTCCCCCACGACCAGCAAGGGACCGGGAAGCCCCTCCCCCACTCGACTCTCCCTCTTCTCCTTCACTCTCCCTCGCGACGTCCTCGAGATGAGTGCTACGGTGGCCACGCAGCCACTCGCGTCGCTCTCCAACATCACCTCGTCCCACGGGCCCGCCTTCGCCGCCCCCGGCCTCCAGATCGACCACGCAGACTTTGAGTGGCTCCGTGCTTACCTCCAGCGTGAGGAGGCTCTCCCCACAGAAGGGGCCCAAGAGGAGGAGGGCAACTCGTCTGAGACGGGCTCGACGACGGAAAATGAGTCTCTCGATGGTTCCTACCACGCCCGCGCGCCGGGCACACCCGCTCACATGATCAAGCAGCTCTCATCAGAGTCCATGCATTCCGTTGTGCTCTCGCGCCCAGTTTCTATTGATGAATTGCGCGAGGAGGACAGCGTCGATGGTGGGTTCCAGGACTCGTACAAGCGCCGTCGCAAGGTGAGCCTCGCCTTTTGCCTCCGCCGCACGTCGAGCGCCCCGCCGTGCCTCACGGGGAGGCTGGTGCCCCTAATGCATCCCCTCCACCCAATCCCTCCCACAGATCGGTTGGACATCCACTGAGGACCTCGCCATCCTAGCAACCGTCCGCCGCCTGGGGACCCAGTGGCACCGCATCGCGGCCCAGTTTCCTGGCCGCACGTCGGACGCTGTCCGCAATCGCTGGCATCGCCTCCAAAAGACTCACTCACTCGGCGACTCGCAAGAGGGGCGGGCTGCACTCGATGCCCTCCTCAAGGCGTGTGGTGTGGAGCAAGACTGGTTGTCTGAGCAGACAGTGTCGAACCAGGCCTCGGAGCAGGTGTGCATCAAGGGATCTGACCACGGTCGTGCTATGTGGACACACGAGGAGGACAATCTCATCGAAGAGGGCGTGCGCAAACATGGGATGAAGTGGCGGCAGATTGCTGCCTCGCTGCCTGGACGCTCTGACTCGTCGGTGCGCAACCGGTGGATGAGGCTGCAAAAGGAGCATGCTGATCACCGACCGAGTAAGACGAGCAAGAGCTCAGGAAGCCCACCGGTCTCGTCACCGAGAAATCAGCGATCAGACTCTCCTCTTCAACCTCTGCAGGCTGTCCCGGTCGTGGCACAGGCCCACATAACGCTCAACTCCACTAGCATTGGCGTTCCTTCGAAGGATATTGTCAAAAAGTTGCCACGCAGTGGCTCGAACGGTGGAACGCCTGCATTGGTCCCACTTCCTGTCAGCGTCACCAGCGAACAGACTCCCGCCCCTGAAGCGCAACGCCCGCCCACAACGCTCAAGCGAGGTCGCCCAGGTGCTATGACGACCTTGGGCATGGCAGCCAGCAATCTCGTTGGCTTTGACCTCATGTCGTTCGTCGAGGCTGTCTCAGGCGCTATTGACACATCTAACAGGCATTGTGCTGCTAGTGCCCCGACCGCAGCACTCGTCGAGTCTGCCTCATACACATCCTCTCCCGATCATGACAACGAGCCGCTTGTCTTTGCAATCGACGAAATGGCCTCGGTTGAGCTTTATGCAAGGTCTGAGCGCGCCTCGGATTGCAGCCCTTCGGCAGTGTCTTGCGTCAAGAGGGCCATCACACCTCCTTCACCAATCACCAATATCGCTGCCATATTGGGCGGACTTGCCGCCCTCACCATTGGATTCTCTCTCATTGCGCGATCTCGGTGATAATTTCGTGCTACTCGATGACGTGCTCACATACGTGTTAGGGGCGCCCCCTGCACCGGCGACTAAGCCCACCACTCGGCCATTTGTGTTCGTGCGGTGCGCTTGTCCCCTGTGTCATGCTCTGACCTTCGGGCCTAGACGTTTCTTTCGTGCTTATGCGGCCACATTCTGCTCTCAAATGACGTCGATCCGTGCTGTGACTTAGCAGCCAACCGGTAGTCCGTGTGATCCGTCATCTATCCGCCGTGCTAGCAGTCCTGCATTTACTCTCAAATGTGGGTGCGGACGGATCGAGCTGAAGTCGCTTAGATGCCTCTTCGAATGATCCCCCGCCGCATGGGCAGCTTTGAGTTTATCCCCTCCCGCCGAGGGCGCAGAGTGGACCGGCCGAGCATTTTATTGTTTTTTGCTTGTCCGCTCACACCCCACTTACCCTGGAAGGCTCATCACTGCATGCATACGCTTCTTCGACTTTGCAGCTCATCACCTTTTCAGGATTGGTCTTGGTGACCGGCAGGTCGACGGTTGCATGCGATGCGGCCGTGATCGACTCACGTGTTGATCCGATCATTTTCTTATTACGTTACAACATGGCTCGCACAGTGTTTCCTCGATGCTCGTGTTTGAAATGGTACGTGCGCTAGCTGCACTCCTTGACACTTGTCATGAGCGCACGCGCTCCGTATACCACCGCTGAAGGAAACACGATGTTTGATGGTATTCTCCGTCTTCTTGGGTGATCCTTCGACCCTTGCCGCGGTTTTTAGTCACTCTATTTCGCTTGATTTGATCTCGGCGTGCGCACCTTCGTGCTTGTACTCCGGTTGTGCTATGTGTACACATGTGTCCGTGGTGTCTTATGTGATATTACTTGTTGTACCTCACCATGCCTAAAGAAAATCTGAAGATCCTGGGCCAACACCTACGAACTCGATACCCGCTACCTCCACAATACTGTAGGGCAGTCAAGCAGCTGCTTGTAGGCCGGTCACTCACGCTTTTTAACAACTATTTTCCCTCCCTCCTGGCTCCTGGGTGTCCACGGATTCCCCAGGGACCCCCCTTACCTGCCCCCCCCCCCCCCCCCCGCGAACCCCCTCTACCCCACGAAAATCCATGGCGTCGGTGAGTGACTCCCCCGCCTTGTCCGGCCCATGGAGGTCTATTTGGGGAGAATGGGAGGATTGCGCGCGTGAGGGAATCAAAGCAGTGAATGTCGGGCGAATCCCCATAAGAAACGCGGAGGTTCCGCGTCGGCCGATCGCCGGCTGTCGGCCTCGCAATGGCTGCCAGCTGGTGAGGAGCCCAAGCTCAAGCGCCTCGCGAGGGATGTGGGAGGTCCCTGGTGGGTCGCACGCTCGATCTCGACGGATAAAGATACCCAGCTTTATAGGACGAGTCCTACAATGTAGGACGACGTTGTGAACTATGAAGACACGGTTCAATCTAGGAATGGGGAGCTAGGATTTGGTTTCTGTGTTCATCTCATTGCCCTCATTGAGTCCTCCTAGAGGCTCAAGACACCATTCTCAAAGCATAATGAGTTATTTGCCACTCGCGGAAGCCTTCCTGGCAAAAAACGGCGTTGTCCTACGAATTGCCGCAAACACCTGAGGACACGATTTGAGGCTCATGATGAGCTCCCTAGAACTTGCTCCCACGAGATGAAATGCTCTTTGGCATGGGTTCTTTTCGACCTTCAGTGGAGACCAAGCTTGGTTTTGAAGCCCAATGAGAGCTTTGGCTGCTTTTGCCTCTTGCGGGGCAAAAAAAAACTCTCGACGCACCCGGTGGCCTCCGATGGCCGAAGTACTCAGTTCACGCTGGAGCCGAAAGCTCGGTCAAGACGAAGTCTACAGCCTTGGCCATAGTGGGAGCTAAGGATCTCAAGACTGAGTTGGGACTATCCTTCAGTTGGTGGGAAGTCCCAATCCTTCACTCTCGAAAGTTGTGTGGCTTTCAAGCTCAGGGTCCTACAAATACACCGAAATCGTAGGACGCGGTCCTATAATGTAGGACGGAACTTTTTAGCCGTCGAGGGTCGCACAGTCCGGTAGTGACATATCCCCGCCCATCGCGCCGCAGGCATACGATAATTCGACACGGCCCGACCTCCATGAGGCCGGCCCCTGGGACGCTGGCGAGCGCTGGCGAGCGCTGCCAGAAGTTCAGGCCCTCATGGAGGCCGTTCGCCGAGGCGAGCGCATTGAGCCCAGGGCTCATGTGCAAGCTCGGCCCGATGGTGGCCTGCGCTGGACTCATGCATACGCGCTTCATGCGTACGCCAAGTCCAGCGCAGCAGAGGCCAAGGCACAGGGTCGCACAGGAGAGTTCACTAATGCGGCAGTGATACTCTGCCGTGCGATCCTGTGCCTGTCTACCGACTCAGTGGTGGCCCCGCGAGGCCTCACTGAAGTGGCAGCGATGTCTATCCTGTCGGACACCGTTCTCTGGCCTCTCTTGCGTGCCATCAAGTTCGGTCCGGAGCAGCGCGCGCTCGACGTCCTTCCCGACGTCTGGCCCGCCGCGATCGATTTCTTCGCTAAGGCGTCCGCGGACCCGCAAGGCGTGATAGACGGGAGCGTACGGTTGGACTTGGGGCCGCACGCTCCGACGCTGCCCGAGTTGACTCCCGGACAGGAGAGGCGCAGCTCTCGAGCGGCCATCGACTCCAATAGAATTAGGGAGCGGGCCGCCGGCGACGAGTTCGTGGGCAAGTTGCTCGCAGCTGCGTTCGAGGCCATGGTGCCGGCGACGCAGAACCATGCGGCCGAGTTCATCGCGCCCGACGGCAAGCTATGCAAGGCTAAGCTCACGTCCGAGATCCGCGCCAAGTACGATGCACTTCTTGCTACTAGCACCCCCGTCGAGAGGCTACACGCTCTCGGGAAAGCGAGTGACAAGGTGGCCGGCCAGCAGCGCGCCGACTCGCGCGCCGGTATCGCGTTGGGCAAGTTCAATCACCAAGGCGAGTGGCTCGACAGCAAAACCTCGACAGAGCTCGAGGCGGTGTTTCGTATCGCTTGGCGAGAGGCGCGGCTCGGGCGGCGACTGACGATGAAACAACAGCGCATCAAGTCCGGTAAGATCAAGCAGGAAGCAAGGGACGAGAAGCTGGCGGGCAAGCAGCAGAAGGCGGACGCCAAGGCGGCGGAGGATGTGCGTATCGCCGCCGTCGTACTCAAGCGCAAGTACTCGGAGCTCAAGTCGCTCGGCATCAACGAGCTCCGAGACCAGCTTAAGCACTACAAGGCGGTCAAGAAGCGCTCGGGCTTCCTCCTCACTATGGGCGCGCGCTCTGACTACGTGCTTGCGGTGCAGCGACTCATGGTGCAGGAGTTCGGCATCGGCGCTAACGATCTCGCCGACGGCGACTCTGGACTGGATGGACGCGGCCTACGTAAGCGGCGAGTACAGCGGCGGCCAAGGCAACCGAAGGCGGCGAGGGGGCAGACGGCCGGCAAGCGCAAGCGAGAAGCCAGTATTGTCTCTGCCTTCGGCTACGAATGGTATGACGACGAGATCTTCGAATTCGAGTCCATTATCGGCCGGATGGTCGTTGGAGATGATGGCGCGGTTCCGAACCGCGAAGAGAAGGTGCGCCACGCACTCTCGTTGTCTCTCGTTCGCCACCATCACCGCGCTGAGCTGGACTGCCTTGCCTCTCCTCGCAGTTTGATCCAGGAGAGGTTCTATACCTCATTCTATGGTCTGGCTTTCCACCAGAGTGCGCCACGTGGCAGCGCGCGGAGGAGATCGCCGACGACGAGATGCCACAAAACCTCGAGGCAATCGACGAGTACGAGGCAGCACTTGAGGCGGAGTCGGAGCTCGAGGCGGAGGAGGCGACTGAGATTGAGATCGAGGCTGAGGTGGGAAGGGAAGGCAGCAAGCAGGCTGTGAATGATCCTGCTGTTCGTGCTGAGCCAAAGCCATGAGGCTTAGGAGCCCAAGGCTTCGAACTATCGTTAATTAAAGTGAAACTCGTCCGCTGAAGCCAACGCGGAGGGTCGAGGAGAGATCCAAACTCGCGCGGGGGAGAAGGCGATGTGCGGAGAGACCTTCTAGACAAGCGACGAGCAAGGGGCGACGAAACAAGACGCGAGACGCGAGGCGCGTGCCATTCGTTCTTCCTTTCTTTCATCGAAACCGCGACGAAACTAACATTAAACGTCGGTGCCCCCTCCGCGAGGATCGCGAAGAAGAACGGACGAGATGGAGGCAATCATCGAAGGAACCGCGAGAGGAATCGAAGCGAGGGGGGGAACAACGACGGCCGGAGGAAACGAACCGCGCGCGGGGGAGAAGAGAACCTCGCGCGGGGGGGGGGATTAATATAACGGCCGGAGGCGACGGACGGCACGCCGAGGGAAAGAACCTGCCGCGGGGGGGGGCGAGGGACCGAGGGCACGGCGGGGCAGCGTGGGAGGGCGCGAGGCCAATCTCGGAGCGAGATCGCGTCCTTTCCCTCGCGGAGCGCGAGCGAGATCGCGTCCTTTCCCTCGCGGAGCGCGGAGCGCGGAGAGACCCCCCACGAGATATCTTGGGACCGGAGAATGTTTTGGACGAATCTTCCTGCCGTCGGCCGAGGAGAGGCGGACGGAGAGAGAGAGAGAGAGAGAGAGTCTCGCAGAGCGACTGCAGAACGAGAAGTCGAAGTCATGCCGGTTTATTAACTTAAACGAGCCAACAATTATAGTAACAGCAAAAACAAAATTCGAATCGCAAATTTCGAGACCAAAATCTGCGAACCTGGACTTGAGACCATGGGGAATCCGAATCTGTGTGTCTTGTGCGTCAGTGGTAACACGGGGAACTGTTCAATTGTAATTGTGAGCGCGTACCTTACACGAATATTCATGCCTACAGCCTTCAGCTTCAGATGGGCAGGAATACAACAAAAGGAGGCGGGCGTGGAAGCTGAGCTCCGGCGTCGTCGTGTGGAGAATGAAGCGGCTGCCGCCATGGGCGCGATGCGTGATGAGCATCGGCGCGAGCTGCTGGTAGCGGCATCCATTTGGCGAGCGGTGACTCGAACCTACCTGACACGATGGGACTCACCACGAACGCCGCCTTGTCTTCGTCCCCTTCCACCGCCGCCATGGCCTTGGCCTGCGTGGCCGCTGCATTCAGCGGCCAGTATGACACCCTGATCCCCAGCCCTTGCAGAACACGCGCAGCCTTCCGACCATCCATGGGCAGCCCCCCTGCAACCATCTCCCTCGCTGCCCACTTCACTCCCTCACGGTACATTCCACGCGTGCGGCCGGCGCCATACTCGCGGCCATCACCTATGCGGGTGCAGCCAAGCTGCAAACGCTTCTTCAGCTCCTCCAGCTTGTATCCGTAGAGCTCGCCCTCGTCGGTTGGCGGATGCCTCGGCGAATCGGGAGCGTTCAGAGCGGCCGCGCTCCGCGCGCACCACCAACTTATCGAAATGTAGATAGAAACTATAGATGGTACATAGATAGCATTCATCCTCTTACGAGCACTACACACTACACTATGGGTGGTGGCGATTGAACGCGTTCCCACACGTGCCACGTGTAGGCTGATGGTGATTGAACGCTTTTCTATGCTGTGGGTGATGGTGATTGAGTGATTGAGCGCTTCTCGCCTTGCGGCCGAGAACACACGCTCCACCCCTGCGGTCAACGCCGGCGAAGCTAGGAATTGCTTGGCCATTTTGGCGCCTTGCGCTTCGATGGTGGTCCGCGCTTACCCATGAGCGCGTCGGCGTCGGGGGGGGGAGGCGCAGGGCGCAGGTGGGGGGGGGGGGGGGGGGGACAGCTCCCGGCGTCGGGGGGCGGTGGGAGGGGAGGGGGGAAGGGAATCCCCCCCAAACATGTATTCCAACGTTGGGGTAACAACTTGTAATGGGTTTAACCTGTTAATGGCCACTAACAGGGTATTAACACCCCTGCTAAAACAGCCTGTTAACACCCAGAAAGAAACTCAACCTGTTAATGTGCTGACCTTGAAAAACTACTAATGGGTTTCCAAAAAACTTGCCTGTTAATGGTCAGCCCTAGCCTTGCTCCTCGCCCATGTGCTTCTCCCAGTATGTGAAGCGCTGCCTGTCTATCCCAAAAGCGCTCGCCCATTGCGCCTTCGTCTTGCGCTTCGAGTGGTCGGCGCGCGGGTGGTACCAGCAGCATATGGCGTGCAGAGCCTGCTGCTTCGCATCTTCCGACGGTGGGGCGCGCCCACCGTCTGTGTATGATCCTTGGCCGCTTGCCCGTCGCCTGGGACGCCCGCTGCGCGACCCCCTTGGCCCCTCCTCGCTCCTCGTCTCGAAGGACGTTTTCGTCAGTGTTGCGTGCCGACGCGCGCGCCTGGCCCGGCGACTCAGCGGGCGAGTTCTGCGACGCCATGGCGACCGAGTGGGCGCTGGTGGCTGGTGGTGCCTCTAGCTGGCGCCGGCTCACCTGAGCCGTACCCAAAGCGGCTGGGGAGACTGGGCCACGAAGGACGCCTGTGCCAGGGGTTGGGCACGCGCCAGGAGTTGGCTACCCCCGGAGTAGGGTTTTCAGCCTCTCGCTGGCCGAAGCGACGGCGGAGATGTGAAGAGGCCGTGAAGAGGGCCAGAGCAACCATTGCGAAACGGGCGACGACGGAGCCGCAGGGGTAGAGAGTACTTGAGTTTGAGGAGAGGAGGGAGAGAGAGAGGGGGGAGAGGGGGGGCGAGGGGGGGGAGAGAGAGAAGGAGAGGGAGGGGAGAGAGGAGAGAGGGGGGGGAGGAGAGAGGGAGAGGGGAGAGGGGAGGGGAGGGGGGAGGAGGTCTGAGAGTAGGAGAGAAGAGGGGAGAGGAGAGAGGAGAGAAGAGAGGAGAGAGAGAGAGAGAGAGAGAGAGAGAGAGAGAGGGGAGAGGGGGGGAGAGGGGGGGGGAGAGAGTAGGAGAGGGAGGGGAGAGAGGGGAGAGGGGGGGGGAGGGGGGGGAGGAGAGAGAGAGGGGAGAGGGGAGGGGAGGGGGGGAGTAGGGGGGAGGAGGCGGGAGAGTAGGAGAGAAGAGAGGAGAGAGAGAGAGGAGAGAAGAGAGGAGAGAGAGAGAGAGAGAGAGAGAGAGAGAGAGAGAGAGAGAGAGAGAGAGAGAGAGAGAGACGAGAGAGAGAGACGAGAGAGAGGGCGGGTTTCACGCAGAAGGCGAGCACTCGCCCCCTCTCCCGCTCGCCTCTTCTCTCTCCCTGTCACTCTCCCTCTCTTCCTCTCGTCACGCCCACCGTATCCTCTCCGGTTTTTTCTCTCTTCTCTCGCTAAGATTCTCACACCTTTGCCCCAACCCAGCAGCCAGTCTCTCCCACGGCTCCTCAGCCTTCCCGTGCTCGCTTCCCTCTTAGACGCGCCCTTCTTCCCGCTTCCCCCCCCCCCCCCCAAGCCTCTCCCCCCCTCTTCTCGCCAACACACACACTCTCTCTCTATCTTCCCCTTCCCCTCGCCTCGGACGCCCCACATGTCCACCGTCTACAAGAACTCCAACTACGTGACGTACGAAGAGCGCGCGGCGCAAGCCGACGGGGAGGTGCTCTACGGGATGGACCGCGAGATTGCGGAGAAGGCCAAGGCCAAGTACGACCCGAGGCTGGAGGCAGAGGCGAGGCAGTGGATCGAAGCCGTCCTCGGTCGCTCTCTTGGCGAGGGATCTCTCCAGGAGGAGCTCAAATCGGGCGAGGTGCTGTGCGAGCTGATTAACAAGATCAAGCCGGGCTCCGTGTCCAAGATCTCCTCCATGAAGATGCCTTTCAAGCAGATGGAGAACATTGGGAACTACCTGAGCGCTTGCACCGCCATTGGCGTGGCTCACTTTGAATCCTTCCAGACGGTCGACCTTTTCGAGAACAAGAACATGCTCGCGGTGGTGACCAACATCCACGCGCTTGGGCGCTTCGCTCAGCGTATCCCCGGCTACGACGGTCCCGTCCTCGGCGTCAAGCTCGCCGAGGCGAACAAGCGCAACTTCACCGCCGAACAGCTCGCTCAAGCAAAGGCCGCCCCCACGCTCCTCGGCAAGGGCTCGCACGGCGGCGCGTCGCAGGCGGGCACCATCGACTACAGCAAAAACATCAACAAGACGGGCCATGTTGATGGCCTCCAGGGCCTCGGCAACGCAGAAGTGACAGCCATTGGTAAGGGCTCGCACGGCGGCGCCTCGCAGGCCGGCACGATTGACTACAGCAAAAACATCAACAAGATGGGCCACGTCCGAGGCGTCGAGGGACTAGGCAGCGGCGAGGCGACGGCCATCGGCATGGGCTCGCACGGGGGCGCCTCCCAGGCCGGCGGCACGGGCTTCGGCAAGCGCGAGATCTCCCACATGGCCAAGGTTGAGGGGGTCGACGGGCTAGGCGCAGGCGGCATATCGCTCTTGAATCAAGGCTCAGTGGGACTCGCGTCTCAGGCGGGCATGGGGCTGCACGGAAAGCGCGAGATTGTCCTCGCCCACCAGGAGCAAGGGCCTGTCGCCGGCGCTGCCTGATGATGCCGGCTCAGCCACCGCCCTTCCATTGGGTGTTTTGTACATATTGCCGAGCCACGCATATGGATACATGCTATCGTGCTTAGCACGTTCGGACGTTCTAGTCCGCCTATCGCCTTCGGGAGGGTCGCAGCAAAGATGTCGCCTCCTCCTTCGTCGTCCGATTGGGCAAATGATGTCGATGAACATGTGGATGATGAACCATCCACGAGTGCATTATATTATAGCGCCATTACTCACCCATGGCCAATGACACATGGCAAGGCGGGGCTACGTTCCTTTGATGGAACGAGCTTGTCTATGGTGCACGTCGCGCTCGTGGCACGTTTGATCTGGCGCCTGCACCATCTAGCCATTCACGTGCGGGATTGAGCCGCTCGCGCGCGCTCGTCTGATTGGTCAGTCGCCCGTCGAGTAGGTGAGTAGTGCGAGATCGCGCGCTTGTCCGTGTAGCGCTAATGACTAATGAAAGATTATTGTATAGGGGCCTTGATGTGATAACTAGTCAGTGTGAGGGGACCTGACGGTTGAGCGCGGTCGGCCTCTTGGGTCTGTCTTCTTCTCTGCGAAAAACTTTTTCACAATGATATGGACACATGATCTACATGGCATGTAGTAGTGTAGTATAGTATATACTACAAACTACTATATGTGTACATGGAGCGCATCAACCCTCACCTTGATTACAACCTTTCGTTGGCACTAATGACTATGACTACGGCAAAAATGCTCTTGTGGAGAAGGGAGTGGGGCTGTGGCTGTGGAGCGTATGAAGGTGGAGGGGCTGATGTATGTAACATGTAACATGTACGTGAGATACAGCCCCTTGGCGGAACGGGTTGGGCCTGACCAATTATTGCCAAACTTGTTTGCAAGTTTGGGTCGGTTTTGGGGCCTACTGCAAGATCCGCAAGTCCGTGCAAGTTTGGGCGGGAGCGGGAGGCGGGACGCAAAAACAAAACCCGGCCCTAGCGCGCCCCGTGGGCCTTGGTGGGCGGGAGGGGGGGCGGGGGGGAGGGGGGAGGGGGGGAGGCACCGTTATACTCGTTTGTACATGTACCCGTTTACCATAGTTACAACTCATTTCATTATCGTAACGCCACTGTATACGTGCTGCGTGCGCCTTGGGAAGAGAGACAGGGCCACCCCCATGCCGCTGCCAAGTGGTGCGCCTTTCCCTTTCCCGCACCCACCCCAGCCTCCAGGTTGCCCGTTGCACGCCTGCATGCATTCTCGCGCATTCACGCGCTTCTCAACCACGCTCATGCCCTCCTCCCACCACATCTTGCGCAGACATCCGCCACAAGCGCAGCAGCCGCTCTCGCTCTCGTTCAGCACAGCGATTAGTTGTGTTGTCCGATGAGGACGGCAGCAACAGCGCCCCAATTCTGCTTCATGTGAACGTGTATTCTCCTTGCTCACCTGTATGTTTGGTCCGAATCGGGCATCTAGCTAACGAATTGGAGTGGCCCATAGGGCCTGAGGGCAATGAGGAAGGAGGCATGCCGGCGGCAGGCGCGGCTGAGGGGACGACTTCGGAGATGCTGACGGGCTGAAGCCCGTCAGCAGAGGAAGGCGGGCAGGCGGGCTTGGGCGAGGGCGAGGACGGCGGCGAGAGCGACATCGAACGAGCGGCGAGAGGCGAGGGTGAGTGAGAGGAGGGCTGTGATGGCAGGGGCTGGCGAGGAGAGGCGAGGTTGTAGGGTATGAGTGTTACGAGAGCGAGAGCGACGGATGGCGACTGACGACAGGACGACGGACGGAGACACCCAGGAAAACACCCCGACTCTCGCCCCACGACTTTCTCACATAACTCGACTGAAATCAAACCCAAACACTCCGATCAGACAACGACGGACGACGATCAAAGGGCGATCTGTCGGCGATCTTGTCTGGAACGGGAATCGCACCATAACGGAAACGAGGGGCAATCTTGCTACGCAATCGGCCAGCGGCTCAGTGCAGGTGCGCATCTTCCCAGTTGGAATTATTTTTTATTCCGCGAGCAGTCCTCGAAGAAATAAATGACTGCGCCCCCCCGATACCTGCCACAAGGACGTCTTGAGCCACTCCCTTCTTCTCCCCCTCCTGTCGCCAGCCGCCAGCCGCCCCCCTTCGCCCGTTTGCTAACGCAAACGGGGCCCGTTTCTTACCGCACTCCATCGGGCCATCGGCCATCGGGGGGGGGGGGCGTGCAAAACCCCCCCCCTTGCCCTCTCTCCATTCTCCTCCACCCCTCTCCCTGCGGCGCGTCGCCATGCGGCGCGCCACGGCCTGCTCTCAGAGGGCCTTTGGGGGCTCCCAGAGGGCCAGCAAGGGCAGCTCAGGGGGCAGTGGAGGCTGGGGCTCAGCCCCTGGCCCCCCCTGCCTCTCCCACGCTTGCCACGCTGGCCATTGGAGCCTCCCTGCTCCCTGCGGCCTTTGTATGCCTGGCGACCAGGGGAGGGGGGGGGAGTCAGCTCGAGGGCAGGCCCAGTATGGGCGTGGGAGAGCGAATCGCGGCCCGCGCCCACGAAGGGTCTGGGCCAGGATGATGATTGTCCAGCCCCTGCCAGAGGGCAGGGAGGGGCCTAAGGTTCGGTTGTACGGGGCTACGGGGCCCCACCCTGGGGGTGGGGGGTGTCCGCGATGGAGTGAGGGGGGCGCGAGGCCCCCATTGACCCCCACTTAGAAAAGTAGGTTGCAGATCCCGAACCCCTAAGTAAAGCTCGAGAGAAGGGAGAGGGAAAGGAAAGTAGAAAGTAATAGCGGACGTGGCTACGATATACGATATACCTGTATACCTGTGGAGGGCCGCGCGTATGCGTATGGCGAGAATATCAAGAAGTTTTTTTGTTAGCCCCATCCCTTTCCCTTTGTCGCAACGCGACCCATAGAAATTGATCAAAATTTAAGTTATCACCCCTCATTACTAACCCCGAGTACTATGCCAGGTGGTTTACCAAGCCGGCGATTGAAACTTTAATGTAGATTTGTATGTGGTTGGCGGCTCGCCGTGAAAATCGCCGCGTCTCCCGAGCCGTGGGCGGAGAGTCGAGACGCGAGGGAGAAGGTCCCCCCTCTCACCGAGCTATCGAGTATGACACCCTGGTAAACTTCCCTTTGGCCTTGATAGATTCCACTTTCAATGCGCCGATGTCTGCCGTGGTGCGCACATGCGTACCCCCACATGGACAAGAGACGCCACCTACATCGACGATGCGTAGACCGGTGCTGTCAATCGATATATTTGTAGGAATGGCTTGCCGGACCAGTCGCTCCACCTCAGCTTGCAGCTTCGGTAGGAGGACCTCTCTTTCTTCTGGGGTCAACTTGCCATGGTACTCAACATACGGGCCAGCAGAGAAATGGTAGCCCTTGGCGGGCTCGAGCTGACATCCTGCTGCCTGCATCGCGGCATCGAGGAGGTGCCCCCCCGAGTGCAGTCGCGCAGCTTCTAAGCGCCTCGCTCCGTCAATCTCACACTCGACGCTCGCTCCAACCACAAACGGCATATCCAGGCTCCCCTCTCCCTCATGCCATACAACACCTGTCTCTCTGTCCAGCCGCACCATGCTGCAGCTGAAAGGCGGGCCGCCTCCCTTTGGCTTGATAAGACCCATGTCGGCGGGCTGACCACCACCCTGTGGATGGAAGCACGTTTGGTCCAGAGCGATCGCCCAGCCCGCAGCGCCCTTGATCGGCTCGACAGCGAGAACACGTGCCTCAGCGTGGAAGAGCTCGGTGTCCTCCAGCCAGAGCGCACGCGTGCGGCCGAGAGGAGGATGGCTCTCGGCGGCTGAGTGGGCGGCAGGGGCTACCTTATCTTCTGGCGCGGCCCCTTCCCGCCGCGCGCCGTCCTGCCCCACGCCACAAGCCACGTCGGCGATGATCGCGTCGAGAAGGCGGACCGACTCCATCGCACGCACACACAGACACTAGTAAACCAGTAGTCTACTCATTGCCTTGTGTGAACAGCTGCACTCCGGATAAATTTGGTGGAGTACAAGAATGAGGGAGAGAAAATAAATTGATAATTTCGAGAGAAAATAAACTGATAATTTCAAGATTCGGACGGTGTGATCAAAAGAGAGGGGGGGGGGGGGGGGGGGGGGGGAGAGGGAGAGAGAGAGAGAGAGAGAGTGATGGCGTGGCGCGGCGCGCGTGTGCGCCTCTGCTCTGCTGCTGCAGCGGGCCTCTCCTCGCTCGCGCTGTGCCGCTCGCCTGTGTCTGCCGAGCGACTGGAGCGCTGGCCGACCGGCGAGCGGCCTAGCATCCTGATTAAGTACTTCGACGCCAAGGGAGTGATGGAGACCACCAGAGTGCTCTTGGTGCTTGCTGCCCACCCCTTCCGAGAGACGCGATGGCCGCTCGATGTCTCCAAGATGGTGCTGGGCCTCGAGGCGGCCGCGCCAGAATACACCGCGGCGAAGGAATGCGGAGAGCTTGATATGAACTTGGGGCGCGGGCCCGTACTCCTTCTCAGTGGAGGGGCTCTTGGAGGCGAGCACGTGCTCGCGCAGTCGCGCTCGATTGAGCGCTACCTCGCGCGCCAGCTGGGGATGATGGGCGACGACGAGCTTACAGCAGCCCACGTCGACGCCTTCACAGAGCATCTGCGCGATTTGAAGGAGAAGTATCAGAAGATGCGCTCCAGCGCGACAGCGGCGGACAAGGAGGCGCGCTTCGCGGCCTTCTACTCCACCACTCTGCCTGAATTCATGTTGCACGTTGAGAAGACCGTTCCTGGCGGCGAGGACGGTGCGCTCTTTGGCGGCAGGTTCACACTCGCAGACGCGGCTCTCTTTGTCACTTTTAATGACTACTTTGACAACAAGGCGGCGGCAATCGCGGCCTTAGACGAATGCCCCAAGCTGCTGGCGTCTTGGAATGGCGTCAGACAGCACCCTGCCGTCGCCCAGTACCTTGCCACCCGTCCCGACACGAAGGTGTAGCAGCTGGGGGTTTGCCACTGCTTCTTGATTCTTGGCTAGTGGCGGCGCGTGCCGCCACGAGCAACACCTGTTAGCTCTTACGTTGCGGATGCGATGTGCACACTGCATGGCCGAGGAAGGAGAGAGGTGCTTTTATTCGGACATACTGTGTTTCATTGCGGACATATTGTTTGCGGGGTCACAAACGCCCTTGCATCGCCCTTTGTCAACGGCCTGCATCACCGAATGTACGGTTGCATGATTCTTTTTGCTTGCTTGGAACATACGGGGATACTCACAGGCACGGGGAGCTCTGGCGGTTCTCATTGCCACTTGCTGGCGCGCGCGTTGTGTGCTGCTCGAGAGACATGGCATAAGGCATAGGCATAGGCACACGTCACGACACACATTCTTACGTATCATGATGCTTGTGAGATTCCTTTTGAAACCTTCGGAAGGCTCAACTAACTATCCTAGCAAACGCAGAGGCGCCCTTTCGCTGCCACCTCTAGCCCGAACGGTACGCACAGCCCAACCGCCTATGCCCAAAGCGGGTGCGCATGCGGGGCCGAGGTGCCTCTGCAAGACCCGTTTTTGTGCTCCGCGCACTCGATAATACGCCAGTGCTAGTGGCGCATGGCGCGCGCGCCGCCTGTCTGAAGCAGTGCCCTCCCGAGGTATCTGCTTGTGCATAAGCCTTATGCCATGCATTTTAGCGTGCAGTGCGGCATGCGCCGCGACACACCAAGACAAGACACTTTCTGAAAGCCCATCCTAACGGAGTACAGGGTTAGATACGAGCACGACGCTCACGCGGATAAATGCAAACAGCAAAAAGATGCGCTGACGAAGGCCGACAAGCAAGGCGGCGCCAACAATGGGCCGACATTCCTAGGGCAGCGTGAGAAGAGCTAGAGAGAACCACCGTAGATAGTGATAGACGATGTATAGAGGGCAGTCGAGCGAGCAAAATAAGGATCCATAAAGAGCAACTTCTCTCATAAGGAGAGAAGAGAGAAAGAATGCCCAGCTATCGAGCCGAATGGTTAGAGGGAAGCCGAGCGTGTCAAGGGGAGTCATACCCCGCTCAGCGAAGGAGGAGAGAGAAGAGACGATGGCGCAGCCGAGCTGTAAAATAGGGCCGAACTTCACCGCGGGGGAGGAGAAAGAAGAGTCAACGGCGCAGCCGAGTTGTCAGAATAACTGACCGACAGGGGAGGACAGGAAAGAGAAGAGTGGCACTCACCCAGAAAAGGTACTCACCCAACCAAATGCAGAGTCGAGCAGCGATCAGTAGCGGGACAGCTCGCGAACAACGCGCGCGAGAGCGACACTAAACATTGCATACCGGTGGCACAGGATCAAAGGCATCCATACCCTACCGAGAAAGGGGCCCAGATGAACCACTTCTCCTTCAGGGGAGAGAGAGGGGGAGAGGGCGCCGACGCTTCCAAGACGTAATACAGCCGCCAAGAGTGACTTCGCGAACGCGCGCGCAGAGCGCGGCGGTCCAATAGGGTCTGACCGAGCGGCCCATAGTTTCGGTGAAACTCTGATGCAGCGGTAAGACAGTTCCGCAAAGTTGTTGGAGGTTGGAGGGTGCTGAACGTCCATGACCATGAAACACGGCGCCAAGTTGTAAACTAATTGAGGTGATTTGTTTTAAGGCGAAGAGTGGGTCGACCAGGGAGGGAGTAGCTTCAATCGGTAGCCCAGTCCGGAAGGAGACGAAAAAGCGATGCATCTCCGGACAGGCGCCGAGGTAATCAATGTTTTCCGTACATGCCCCACACACCAATATCAAGGGCCAGCGCGTTCGAATGTTGCACTGGGGTGCTGAGGTGTCGTACGTACAACCACAGTACATTGGTCTCATAGCGTTGAATCACTTGCACGTCGCCTCCATGC
The DNA here is from genome assembly GCA_018136815.1 of Isochrysis galbana. Taxonomy (NCBI): domain Eukaryota; phylum Haptophyta; order Isochrysidales; family Isochrysidaceae; genus Isochrysis; species Isochrysis galbana. Next base: position 186,342 of record CM030942.1, on the reverse strand, counting down.
TTCAGAACCGTTCAGGCAGCGTCAATTCTGCCAAATTTCGATGTTAGCGGGAAGGCGACCAAGCTGACTTGTGCGGAAAACGCCAGTCGCGGCCGCAGCCATTTCCGTCTCCATCTCATTCCACCAGTCCAATCTAATGACGCGAAAGGAGGCAGGATCCCCACTCTGCTGAGCCCGTGGACTACTTCGCGGACGGCCGACGCTAGGCCATGATTCCTTAGTTGGGTCCCAACGGCGGCCAACACCGTCGCCGCCGATCGCATCGCCGCCACCTCGCTTGCGGACGGGAAAGGCAGACAAGTTGAAAGCGCATCGTGCCCCGGTAAGGTGGACCGAGGTAATAGCCTGAACATCCGCTTGCACAAGTTGTCCAAGCTCGCGCTGCCAGGCCTGAGGTACGTTTGCCGGGCCCTTCGCGATGTGGAACAATGCGTAGCCATCACCCAGGAGCACAGAGCCTCGGCAGTCGCACAGCGGCTCTGTGTCGTGTGGAGTGAGTTGAGACAACGGCGGGCGGGATTCATGTCCGACAGTCCTTGCAAACCAGCTAATGCGACTCTGCGACGTGCCATGTAGTCTCCCCCCTTTGGACCACCACATAAGCTGGTCGTCATCTCTCAACCCGGGCATCATAAGCGTCTCCGAGTGCCCCACATAGGCGCCTAGAGAGTGCCCCCACCAAAAGCGGTCTGCCATCTCCGGCCCGGATAACGAGCCCCACTCCTCAGGAATGTCTCCTTCGTAGCGCACTTCATCCCACACCACAGGCTTGACTCCATACCTACCCTTTACAATGCTCGGCGTCTGCTCTTCGTTGCCTTGAAGGCTTATGTGAGTCACCCACTCGCGTGAGTGATTATACATCCGGACGCCGTTGTGGATGGATGCCTCGCGATCGTACGGATCCTCGGCCGCTAGGGTAGCACCAAGCGCATCCCACACGGGGGACTTGCTTGGCTGGTCGCTCAAACCTCGTGCCTTACATCCGATGAAATCCCACTCGTTCGCAAGCGACCACCATACGTTCGAGAAGGCGCCAAGGCGCGCCACCACATATTGGACATAGGCGATATCATGGTGTAGATCGTACGTGACGGCGTCGCTCCCGCCCATGCACGCAAATCCCCAATGATCGTAAGGGTGGAAGAGTATGAGCTCCGCAATCACATCAAGCGCTTGCAGCTCGCGCACTAGTCCTTCAAGCTGCCACCAAAATGGGAGATTGAAGCGCGAGAAATCCCAAGAGGTGGGCGGGCTGCCCTCAAACGGGTACAAACCACTCGCCGGCTCTTGGTAGTTGTAGGGGTACCACTTGGGGAAGACAGTCATCCTTAGCTTGTTGAACGGCGACTTACGCATAGCTTGCAGAGTCGCGGCGCGCATGCTCGCATTCTGGTGGGCCCAAGCATACGAGGTGGTACCTACCAACAGGTACTCCTCGCCACTTGCGTAGCGGAAAACGCGCCCTGCTGCATGGACGGGGCCGCGCGCGCCGCCCTCAGCGGCCCCCACGGCGAGTGCACCCGAGGAAACTAGCCAAGGTGCGTCGGTCGAGTTGGTGTGCCAGTGCCAGAGTCCGGGCGCGGGCGGGCTAAAGCGGACGCGCCAAGTGATCCCGCCATCATAGAAGCCTCGAACGATGATGGGTGGTTGTAGTACCGCAGAAGAGAGAGAGAAGGAGGCGTGAACGCTGAGCGCAAACGGATGGGAGACTCGCTCTCCCCGGCTGAGCACGAGCTCACACACGGCATGGACATGGCAACGAATGCCAGGACTTGTCATTGCCTCGATCCCCCTCTCTGCACAGCCGGACGAGCGCCGGCTCGACGCGCGGAGTGGCCAACTCGTTCGCCTGTCCTGGTTATTCTCCTTCTTTCCCCCTTCTCTCCCTCCTCCCACCTCTCTCTCTCTCTCCCTCCCTCCCTCCCCCCCCCCCCCTCCCCCCCCCCCCCTCTCTCTCTCTCTCTCTCTCTCTCTCTCCCCCCCCCCCCCCCTCCCCCCCTTCCCCTCTTCCCCCTCTCTCTCCCTCTGTCCTCCCTCTCCCTCCCCCCGCCCCTCTCCCCCCTTCTCTTCTCTCACTCTGCTCCTTTTCTCTCTAATCTCTCCCTCGCCCTCTCGCCACGCGCGTACGCTCACCTCCCCATTCCCCGGGGTCTTCTGTCTTGTACTTTTAAAGTGGACGGCCGTGGACGGCCGGACGTCGGGAGAGAGGAGAGTGAAGAGGAAGAGGGGGCGGGACCCGGCCGAATTTCTAATTTCTATCTTCGGGGAAGGGGGGTTGGAGAGTGTTTCACACGAGTTTCACTCCGAGTTTGACGTCAAACCTCGAGGTGAAACATAGGTGAAAGCAGGTTTGTTTGGCTACCATCCTAAATGTGAAAAACAGGATACCCGTTTTTGTGTCAAGGCCCTTGTCAAGGCCAAAACAGTGTTTTTCACCGTTTTTCTGAAGCCCCCCCCCCCCCCCCCGCATGCGCGCGCCACGCTCGCGCCAACCCCCCCCCCCTCTCTACAGAATGGATGAAGGTTCAAGCAATCAACCTCTGCACTACGTCAAGGCTAGGACAAGCCGCATCGTCTGCCAGCCATGCCTCCTGAGCATCATCATCACTGCTATCGGAGTCACTATCCCACTTCACCACGTCAGCGGCCCAGCCAGCATCTTGCACGCGCCGCTGCACATGCATGGTCTCATGACAATAGACTAGTTTATCCGCAGTGGCGTGCCTCATCCTCGCGCGATTCTGGCTATGGATTTGACCATATACCGACCAATTGCAATTGCGTTCTGCTGCAGATGCAGATGCAGCGGCAGGTTGAAATAAAAAATAATTACAACTGGGAATATCGGCGGCTGCACTGAGCCGCTGGCCGATGCCGCACGCCGACGCAGGTGAAGACGCAGGTGAAGATGTCCCAGCAGGCCCTGCAGAGACCCCGGCAGAGCCCGGGGGCGGGCGGGCGGGTCATCTGAGCGCCCCGGCTTGCATTAATGGTCATGTCTCGGGCCTAGGCTCCTTCAGACGGCGAAGGGGTAGCGTTGCGCACTCCCGGGGTTGCTGGAGTGCTGCAGCGGCAAACTGCGAGGATGCTGCTGAGGCCGTAGAGGTCGCCAGTCGAGCGCCCGAAGTCAGTGGTGTCGCAGATTTGGCAACCAATGGTGAGTCAGGCGCTCTCCGGCTGGGCTCCTTCAGAAGGCGAAGGCTTAGCGTCACGCATTCCCAGTGTTGCGGGAGTGGTGCAGCTTGCGAGAGTGCTGCAGCGACGAACGGCCCGGATGCTGCCGGGGCAGCAGAGGTGGCCCTTTGCACGCCCGACTTCAGCAGTGGCGCAGAAACGCCGTCGATGAACGGGGAGGGCGGAATGCGCATAGCGGACGCCGATCGAGACGCCTGCACGAGCGGTGGCATGGATGCATGTGCTGCTGCAGGTGTGCCAACGCCTGCGTCGAGCTGCAGTGGCAGCGCCGCTTCTGCACGGAGTTTCTGCACCTGCACCTGCAGGGGAAAGTGCTCCGGCAGGATGAACGGCGCGACGGCAGCCTCGTCCACCAAGCATCGCGTCTGCGTCAAGAACTCGGCGATTCCCGCCATATCAGAGCGCGAGACAATGCGCTCAGACTGGCACTGGCCGAAATCTTCGCTGTGCAAGGCCTGCAGCCAGCTCATCATCGTCTTCTCCGTGAAGGTGTGGCAGAAAGTCTCCACTTGACGAGAAAGCTGTTCATCCGGGTAGGAGAAGAGGTGTTCACCCAGCACCTCCAAATCAATGTGCCCGCCAGAGGCGGTTGGCACCTGGCCAACCTTCATCAGGAGTTGCACGTCACTTGGGGTTAGAGGGACGGGTTCGGGTTCGTGCACCGGTAAGCCGCCGAGGAGTGGGTCCGAAGCCGCAGGTGCAGGCCCCCTAAGGATGGCCAGCACGAGGGCTCGGGCAATCAGGTGGTTGTGGAAGACACCGATGACGGTCACGACCTCAATGTTGGAAACCGCCGGCACATTCGACCACTCTCCGCCGACCTCCATGCAGAACATGAGGGCTGCCAGCTTCATCGGTAGGCGACCCTCTAGAAGCCCGGACCGGATGCCCCCGACGTCATAGATGCCACCGATGGAGTACTTGGAGGCCCCTTGCGCCGACCGGACGCGAGGGACGTTACGTTCGCATCCATTGACACTGCAGGCGGTGACCACGATGTGTCAGTACATATGCATTGGTGTGTGTGCAGTGACCTTGTGAGCGTTGCCTGCGCAGGGTCCTGCAGCGCCAAAGCTATAGTGCGCGGCAAGCGGCTAGGAGGGTCAGGAAGCAGCGGGAGTATAGTTGTGGCTGCCTCACCTGATGGTAGTGTCGACCTGTTCGCTGAGCAAAACAAACGCGCGCCACTGTCTCGCATGTACCACAGGTCTGGCGCAAGCACTGCTCGCACAGTGCTGGCTGTCTTCTTCTACAAGATCGGCAGGGAGCGCACGCGTCTGGAATCAGCCGGAGTCGAGACGGACGAACAGCACGAGGAAACGCAGCAGGGTGAAATAGCGGAGGGAGCATGTTCGAGCGACAGCGACAACAACGTGCCCAGCCTCTGAAAATGGGCCCCCCGCTGGCTTCATGTGTTCAGCGCGGGGCTGTTGTGTTGCTGCTGCACTTCCGCTGCTGCGCTTCCCATGTCCGCATAAGTGAATGAATCAGCTTGAGGATCTTGTATTGAATAGAACGGGTGTGTGCGCGCGGGATTTGATGTGCGCGCGCGGGCTCCGCAGCTGTATGTGGCGTCGATGCCGCAGTTGGAGTGAAGGATTGTGCGTGCAGTGCAGGTGCCTGCTTATTTTTTCCGATAACATGGGTGGTGTGCCCCACCACTTGATCAATTTTGGCTCTCAACTTGCAATCCCACGCGAGCACGATCAACAGCCACCTTGGCGGGCTACTGGCCGCCCAGCGCGCCCCGTTCACCGTGTCTTCACCTGCACCTGCAGTTCCTGCACTCTCACCTTCACCTGCACCTTCACTGAAGAAAAAACTTCGGACCAGCACCTTCCCAGTTGGAAAATTTTTTTATTTTGAGACAAAACCTGTTGTGCAATCGATGCGAGCATTGGGACGTGCTTACCATACATGGTCCACCAACGCGATGGCTCCATCTCCTTAGCATTGTCGATCGCCGACGACCGTGAGAATGTCCCTTCCTTATTTTGATACGCCGAGAATTCACGCTCGACTTGAGCAACTCTTGAAACAACCTCAGTCAGGGCGTTTGCAAGTTAAGTGCTTCCATGCATGCTCATGATCGACTGAGGCCAAGATCGCGTCGCGCAGGCAGAATCGATCGAAAACGATATTCAAGCCCTCCATGGTCGCCGCGTCAAGTTCGCCCGCAGTATTCATGAATTCAGGGTCTAGGGCATACGCAGCAGCATGGAAAGGAGAGTGAAGGTACTCCCACCTTTCAGCATGGATTGTTTGCAGACCCTTGAACCAAGGCACCTTGCCCTGCAACGTTTTTATGCGCTCACCAATCGTGAACATCCGATCGTACACCTTGCCGATGCAAAACTTGTTGCTATCTAGCATTCGAAGCGGTTTGATAATGGGCATTGCAACAAACAATATCAGTGTCATGGCTCAACGGCAAGATTTCTTCCGTCGTGAAGATATCTCGTTGCGATCTGTATCCGAAGTGATCGCCGCGGTCGCGCGACATGACGCTCCCCTTCGGACTCTCCGCTACGTGGGAAGTTACAAGGGAGACACGCTCCGGCCGTCGCTGCGGAGTCTCTCTCTCTCTCTCTCTCTCTCTCTCTCTCGCTCTCTCTCTCCGTCTCTCGCGACGTGTTTGAGTTATCGGTGATTTGGGGTCGCGGTTGCTTGATAATTTGCTTGGTTTGGGTGAATGATTCTGGTGTGTTCGTGAGGCGGTGTATCCTGTTGTCCTCGGCATCGTTGTCCGTCGTTGTTCGCTGCGTCGCTGCACTCAAGCAGCCTAGGCTCCCTCCCTGAGGGAAGAGTTCTTTGTAGGTCTAACTAACAATCTCTTACAACCCATCACTCTAGGGCCGCTAGGAGCGCCTCGCCGCCCCACCGCCCTTCGTTCGCTGTTCGTTCCCCGTCCAGACACCCAAATGGGGTTGCCCGACCCAGTCCAGAATTTCATTCACCCGACTCCCGGCGGGGAGGAGGGCCAAAGCGCCGCGCTAGCCGCCGGTGCCGCTCGCGACGGAGTGGCTCAGAGCCCTCCGGTAGAGGTGGGGGAGAGTGGGTTGAAAAAAAAACTCTTGTTGATCCGGAGGCCCACATTTTTTTATCGTCGGACCGGGGGAAGATTTCCCCTCGTCTCTCTCCCCGCTCGATTCCGAATCCGAGGCAGAGCGATGGCGACCGACCCGCCTGACAGGCCGACCTTCGCCGCGCTCCAGCGAGAGCACGGCGGTGGTCAGCCCCCCCTTGTCGATGGTGTTCGGACTAAATGGTCCGAGTACACCGGTCGGCGGTCTCACCGGCGTTTCATGCCACCGCACTCGGCCGATTTCTGCTTCACCTGCCCACGCAGCATGGCCGCCAGCCCCACACCACACCACTTCCAGCCCCAACCTGAGGAGGATGACACCGGCTTGCCTACGCGCTCCTACGCGCAGAAACCCATCCAGTATATTGGAACGCTGCCTCCCAACCCCGCAGACTACCCAACCGCGCGCTCGGGAATCGTGGCGAGCATTGCAATACAGCCGTCTTGGCGCGCTGCGCTGCTTCCGCAGGACTTCCTGTGCCATCTACCGAATGGTCGCCAAGTGCATCGCGTTCGCGAATTCGTTGGCACCGGGGCAGCGTAAGAGCATCCTCAGCAAGAACATTCACCAAGCGCGCCCGCTGGCGTTCGAAAGTTGGGCACTCCGGCCCATTCGGCTGGGTGACGTTAGCGTAGTTGACGGCGCCACACACGGTCAACCACTGCGCGATGCGCGCGGGCGGCGGCGGCGATTGGCGTGGCTGCTAGGGCGGCGCCTTTGGATGTGATGCCGGGTGGGGCATTCTGTCCAAGTGGATGGCCGAGAAAGCGCCGGTAGCGCGCCCGATCGCGTGTGAAAGTTGGGCACTCCGGCCTGTACGGCCGGTGACGTAAGCGTAGTTGACGGCGCCACACACGGCCGACTACGGCGCGATGCGCGCGGGCAGCGGCGGCGATTGGCGTGGCTGCTAGGGCGGCACATTCTGATATGATGCCTGGTGGGGCATTCTATCTCAGTGGATGGCCGAGAAAGCGCCGGCAGCGCGCCCGATCACGTGTGAAAATTGGGCACTCCGGCCCGTACGGCCGGTGACGTAAGCGTAGTTGACGGCGCCACACACGGCCGACTACGGCGCGATGCGCGCGGGCGGCGGCGGCGATTGGCGTGGCTGCTAGGGCGGCACATTCTGATATGATGCCTGGTGGGGCATTCTATCGCGGTGGATGGCCGAGAAAGCGCCGGCAGCGCGCCCGATCGCGTGTGAAAGTTGGGCACTCCGGCCCGTACGGCCGGTGACGTAAGCGTAGTTGACGGCGCCACACACGGCCGACTACGGCGCGATGCGCGCGGGCGGCGGCGGCGATTGGCGTGGCTGCTAGGGCGGCATATTCTGATATGATGCCTGGTGGGGCATTCTATCTCGGTGGATGGCCGAGAAAGCGCCGGCAGCGCGCCCGATCGCGTGTGAAAATTGGGCACTCCGGCCCGTACGGCCGGTGACGTAAGCGTAGTTGACGGCGCCACACACGGCCGACTACGGCGCGATGCGCGCGGGCGGCGGCGGCGATTGGCGTGGCTGCTAGGGCGGCATATTCTGATATAATGCCTGGTGGGGCATTCTATCCCAGTGGGAGACCGAGAAAGTGTCGGCAGCGCGCCCGATCGCGTGTGAAAGTTGGGCACTCCGGCCCATTCGGCCGGGTGACGTCAGCGTAGTTGACGGCGCCACACACGGCCGACTACGATGCAATGCGCGCGGGCGGCGGCGGCGATTGGCGTGGGTGGCAGGATGGCATTGTTTGATTTAGTTGTTGGCGATGCATCCACACTAGTCACATCGACCAAAACACGCGAGGAGCGCGCCCGGTAGCGGTGGGAAGTTGGGTACTCGAGCGCATCTCGGTACGATAACGTCGACGCGGTTTCTGCGCCAAGGCCGATTTTCGACAAGGTGCGCGAGGGTAGAGAGGGCAATTGGCTCAGCCACTAGGGCAGTAGATCTTGATTTGCCTTCATGCTCTGTCACTAGTTGAAGTGGATGAACAAAGAAGTCCATGCTGCCCGCCCGGTCGCGGTGCCAAGTTAGCCGCTCTAGCCCTCGGTGACTAGTGGTTCACGTGTGCGTCTTGAGTTTTGTGATACTTTCGTGCACATTGAAGTCCAATAATACGAGTATGGCTCATGGTCCAGTGTGCATAGAAGCGGGCCTTGTGGACCCAGTAAGTTGGCGTCACAAATTTCCTCGTCATTCGATGTTTGTGCCTCGCATGAAGGGCCTCACCAAAAATATACCGGAGGGGGGCCCGACTGTATTTCGAGCTCCGTCTTCGAAGGCCCGAAATTCGGTAATTTTTTTGAAAATTTCGCCGGAGAACCCCGGTTTTTTTTGCTGATCCATCCTACCGGAGCCCTTACGGAGCTTGCTTAGCTCTTCAATCTCCCATTGTAGCCGGTGCCCTCCGCACCTCCATAGTGGATAGTGGCCCCTAGTGAGTGACCGGGCTATCCAAGTGGGCGCGTTGGCATGTCAGCTGTCGGAAGGAAGGGCTCGATAGCTGGGGCGTGTGTTGTGTGCTGACACGTCTGCCCTTTGGGGACGGGAGAGGATGGGGTTCCAGCCCCGCAACCCCGAAAGTGGCCTTTGGTGGGCACTAGCATCCTTCATTGTGGTTCCAACGCGCCAAAATCTACTAAAAAAAAACTCCCTGGCCACCGCGAAAAAAACACCGCATTGTTCGCTCTCGTACTCGCCACCATGAAACAATTGGCTTCTGAAACGTTGCACAAGCTCTTATCATAGCATGAGACACCCCTCCATGCATTCACATCGACTATTGGGTGCAATTGTGAAAAGTCGATTTTTCTAGGGCCTGGTAAGAGTTTCGCGCCGGACCCCCCCAAGTTTCGCGCAAAAGTTTTGCAAAGTTTCGCACTAATCCGCCCAAGTTTCGCAATAAGTTTCGCAAGTTTCGCGTCTTTTTCGAGGAGTTGTATGTTGTATGTACGTACATGCAATTTTAAATGTAGCTGTAGCCGTAGTTGGTTGCTGGGGCGCCATGATGCCCCGTACGCCCGCCCCCGGGCTCTGCCAGGATGCCAGGGTCTTTGCAAGGCCTGCGGGGATATCTTCACCCGCGCCTTCACCTGCGTCTGCGAGTGATACACTTGGTTGTAGCCACCCCGAAAATCAGCCGGGAGACGAGACGATAGGCACAAGGCACAACTAAGAACTAAGTGCGCACCCAGGACGTCCTGCCAGGACAATCCCGACACTCCGACACGAGGAGGGAACCAGAACGACACAAGTATACGAGCACGGCGCACAAAATACCTCGATAGGTAGGGCAACGACATCTATAGATAGTCTATAGCGCATAACGAAAGGCCTCCCTCGAACTCGCACTCCGAGCCGGGCCCATGGCAGCAGAGCACCTGAGCACTTGGGCCGCACCCCCAAAACCAAAGTAAAAGGAACGAGGGGGGGAAGGAAAGGGGGCGAAGGAAAGGGAAGTAAGGGCGATGACGAACGGGAGGTAGAAAGAGGATGCCAGTCTAGCAATAGGTGTTAGCGTTAGCCCTGGATCTTCAGATTTTTTTCCGCTCCTCGTTACTTGCCTCTCGCCAGCGGCCAGCGGCGACCGTAACCGTAATGTCGTAACGGTAAGTTTCGCGGAGTTTCGCATACGGGCAATTTTGGGGCCCAAGTTTCGCGAAAGTTTCAGGGCCAAAAAAGTGACCCAAGTTTCGCGATGAGTTTCGCGAAACTCTTACCCGGCCCTAGATTTTTCCCGTCCCCACCTCTACCTCCGGCTCCGCTCGACTCGATAGTCTCCCTCCTGTCTCCTGTCGCCAGCCGCCCCTCACCCGTTTGCTAACGCAAACGGGGCCCGTTTCTCACTGCACTCCATCGGGGGGGGTGCAAAACCCCCCCTCTCCCTCTCTCCACTCTCACCCATCGTTGTCGTTGTCCCTGCGGCGCGTCGCCATGCGGCGCGCCTTGGCCTGCTCTCAGGGGTCCTTTGGGGGCTCCCAGAGGGCCAGCAAGCGCAGCTCAGGGGTCAGTGGAGGCTGGGGCTCAGCCCCTGGCCCCCCCTGCCTCTCCCACGCTCGCCTCGCTGGCCATGGGAGCCGCCAGAAGTCCCCTGTATGCCTGGCGACCAGGGACAGGGGGGGAGTCAGCTCGAGGGCTGGCCCAGCGCGGGCGTGGGAGTGAAGCTCGCGGCCCGCGCCCACGAAGGGTCTGGGCAGGAATGATGAGTGCCCTGCCCCTGCCAAAGGGCAGGGGCCAGGGTTGAATGTACGGGCCAACCCCGGGGGGTGTCCGCAATGGAGAGAGGGGGGCGCGAGGCCGCCCCATTGACCCCCACTTATAAAAGTAGGTTCGACTTGTGGTACTTGAATTCAAGTGCACACATGTGAATGCATATGTTCGCTAGTATGCGTAGGACACGTGTGACGTGCGCACTCCAATCTCAAAGAGGAGGGCGCACGCATAGCGCATGGCTCATAAGCATACACATAAATTGACATGGGCATACGCGCACAGCAATGACCGGTACTTTCTTACCATGCTAGCATGCTGCTCACCACGCATGACCGTACTGCACATTATGGCCATGACAAATGCTATCACGCGCGATGCACTCATGCTGGTGTCTGTGAATTTCAGAGCGACTGGGACTGCGGCTCTCATCCGTCAACCGGCCAAGTGTTGCAGAACGAAAGGATGACTTGCATGATGAGCACGGTGGCTACGTGCAAATGTCCAACATCCCACATCGCGTTGCAAGCGCGATATACAGAGCGCGTCAAGTATTCAAAGTTAAGCTCTCGGAAAGCCGAGAACGAATAGATACACGAGATCAGAGGTGCAGTCTGTGTGCCAGCGATTGAAGCACAAGAGGAGAGCAGATCAGGGTGGCAAAATATGAGGCGGTCGGGATCCCCAGCGGAGCAGTTGGCACCGCAATGTGGAAAGAGCGTGGCATATAGCTTGAGCACCGACTGAGATGGCTTACGCCTGAAGCTGAAAGTGGTACAAGCAACGGCTTGTGGAGGCCGAGCAAGAGGGTGGCCGGACAAGGGCGAGAAGAGAGTTCTCAGCACGGAAGCGAGAAATGTAGCAGCAAGGGGATGAAGCGCAGCCTGTCGAGATCCCGAGGGGTCCTGGCCCAGACAGCCGGCATATGAGCGAAAATATCGCCAACGAAGTGATACAAGGGGAGTGTGCAAAGGATACAGAAGAAGGATACAAACCGGCTCACACATTGGGACCAGCCATAGTGTCACCGCAGGAGCAACGCCCGGTGCCCGACGGGCTCAGGCGAGATGGAGCGTCGCTTTCGGCAGACGCACGCGCGGGGCATCCTGACGGACGCGCTTTGTGCTTGGCACTCGCTGCGGAGCGGGCTGGCCACCGTCACTAGACTGGCGAAACCGCCCGCTCGTGCGAGAGATGCAGAGCGAGGCAACGAGCGCCTGAAGACAGAGGAAGGAAGAAGGGGAGTGAGGAGGAAAGAGGTAGGGTGAGAAAATAGGAGGGACATGAGAAGATGGAAGCAGGATAATGGAAGAGCCCATCAGGAAGTAGAAAGTTATGCGGATGGAGACAAGAGGAGCGAAGGACAGTGAGGCAGGAGGAGGCAAGCAACAGCGAGACTTGATGAGTGACGCTGGGGAAGTGAAGCGGGAGGGATGAGGCAGAGGAAGTGAGAAAGCACGGGCGATGTATGGAGAATGAAGCATAGGGATTGAGATGGGCGCAATAAGGCAGGCGTACGGTGAGGCCTGGAGAATGAGGCCCGAGGAGTGAGGCAGGGGGAGTGAGGCATGCAAGAGTCGACCTGTGTGTGGAGCCCGAGTCCAAGCGGTGTAGCAGCGGCGGAGAGGCACCTCGCCGCGAGCAGCATGGGTATCTGGAGCGCAGAGGCCAGCCTTGGCGTTGCGGTGCACGCGAGCACCAGCGCGAGAAGCTCGGAGAGTGCCCTCCTCCTCTCGGCGACTCTCTCCTCTCTCTCCTCTCTCGTCTCCTCTCTCTTTCTCGTCTCGGAGCGCAGCAGGAGGTGGAGGGGATGGAGCCGCTTGAGCGCATCGAGCGGGCCCGGAGAGGGCGACTCGAGCCGTCGCGCGCCGGCGCAAGAGAAGAGAAAGAGGGTGAGGAGGAGGGAGGCCCGCATGGAGAGAGAGAGAGAGAGAGAGAGAGAGAGAGAGAGAGAGAGAGAGAGAGAGAGAGAGAGAGAGAGAGAGAGAAGCGGTGGGGAGCAGAGGGAGGGGAAACCCATACTCCTATGAGAAAGAGAAGCCTGAGTATTCGTTGACGAGGAGGGAGGGGTGGAGCGATGTGCGAGAAAAGTCAAGGAAAGGGGCGGGGGGGGCGGGCGAACGGCCGGAGGGGTCGCTCTCTCTCCCCCTCTCTCTTCTCTCTCTCCCCCTCTCTCTTCTCTCTCTCCCCCTCTCTCTTCTCTCTCTCCCCCTTTCTCTTCTCTCTCTCCCCCTTTCTCTTCTCTCTCCCCCTCTCTCTTCTCTCTCTCTCTCTCTCTCTCTCTCTCCCCCCCCCCCTGGCTCCTCTCTCCCCCCCCTCTCTTCTTTTTCTCTCTCCCCCCCCCCCCCCTCTCTCTCTCCCTCTCTCTCTCTCCCCCCCCCTCTGTCTCTTCTATTTGGCTCTTCTTCTCGTAGTCTCTCACGGCCATCGCTGGAAGTCAAGAGTTTGGAGTCCTACTTTCTTCAGATTCTCTCGAAGACAGGCTGGCGCTGGGCTTCAACGTCGTTTTCCTCTCCCCTGCTCCCACCCGCACACACGAGAAGGAACCCCGAAGAAGATCTAATACTCCACGGCGAGTCAAACCTCTCTCCAGTGCTTCTGCCCCTCCCCCCCCCCAAGTTCTCCTTCCCCTACCGAAGAGACGGCTCAACCAAGGAGGCCTCCACGGTAACAGAAGAAACTCGGCACATTACAATAAATAAATCCCCCTCCCACCGTCGCGAGGGACGTCGATCGCTCCCCCCCCCCCCTCCCTTCCCTCGGAGCGAGGGAGATGCAGGCCAGCCACCCTCTCTCTCTCTTCAGATTCCTCCTGCCCCCCCCCCCCCCCCCCCCCCTTCCCCCCCCCCTCCCCCCCTCCCCCTGCAAGCGCCTTTCTACTTTCGATGCCCTCTCGCTCCACTTCTTCAACTCCGGGAGTGTGGGTGGGTGGAGCCCGAGTCCAACCGGCGCAGCAGCGGCGGAGAGGAACCTCTCGCCGCGAGCAGCATGCTGTACTTTATCTGGAGCGCAGAGGCCCAGACGCCAGCCTTGGCGTCGGTACTCCTGCACTTGGTCGTTTTTTCGAAGATATTCGTGGTGGTGGGAGTGCGTTACACTTGGGTTTCCGAAGTGGGGGAGGGAGATGATTGGGCCGGCCAGCAGAGAGGGGCGGCAAGGTCGGTCACAGCGGGAGGTGGAGGTGCCATCTCCTCGCGCTGGGGACGGGGGCTTCGGGGAGCGGCCGCGAACCTTCCTAGAAATTAATAAAATTAATGTGGTCCGCGGATTAAGGATGTGAACAGGGGGGACTCGGGACTAACTTGTTTGAAGTTGGTAGGGCAAAAGTGCTATCTTGGTTGATAGTGGTAGTGGCACAGCCCTATCTTGGTTGATAGTGGTAGTGCCCATGGAGGGGGTGTTACCAGGGTACCAATAGGTACCGGGGTACCAACGTCCAACGTATAAAACGGGCAATGTAGGGGCGTCGGGGCGTCTAGCGTTTAGACCTAGACCCGCCTGCTTCTGGGTTCCCTTCTTCCTCCCCTCCCCTTCCCCTTCCCCTCCCCCCTCCCCCCTCCCTCCCCGGGGGGGGACGACTTTTGAGTGGATTGTGGATTAAGGATCAAAGATTAATTAACTCTGTCTATCTGTCTATATATAGCACTCACGTTTACTCGTTTACTTGTGTAGGTGATAGAGTGAAGACACGCAACACTACACACTACACACTACAGCCCACCCTAGCGACACTAGGGCGTGTTCACTATGATACAAATAAGCGACAAACTATTGTTATAGTTTGAACTATGGAGCGTGCCGCGTGCCGCGACCGCTCCCGAACCCTCAGACTCATAGGTCTTCTCAGTCCCCCTCTCCATCTTCTTCTTGCCCATGCGCGCTTTGAAGCTCTCATAGCTCTCGGTTGCTTGGTCTCGATTGTCTAGTTGACTGGGTCTTCACTTCCCCGATCTCTTCGATTCCCGATTCCTTCTCGTTCTCGTTTCTTGTTTCTTGGCACTATTGCCTCTCCAGTTCCTGCCTCGGCACCCAGGGTCCCTCCATGAGGGCTATTCATTCAGGTTCTTTGTTTTGTGCTTTCTCTTCTTAGGGGGGCACCGTGTGACCATGCGCCTCACTGTTGGTGGTGGTCCATCGGGAGGTGAAGTTCGAAGTCGACTAGATATTTTGGCACTCGGCGCTCGGTGAATGTGCTGCTTCGGAGCTCGCTTGGTCTAGAAGACGGTGGTGAAGAAGACCGGCACAGCTTTAACTTCTCATTTATGGGCATTGTGCTTCGGATTGCTTGCTTCATTTCTCAGTCTTTGGGTTTCGTTCCGAAAGTGTGTTGTTGTGTTGTGCTCTTGTGGGTTGCTGTGATTGTGACCCGTAACGTTCTCCGTAGGGACGTGCACCCCGAAAGAGACTTGTCTTTGAACCGCCTTGGGTTCAACCCACTGAGTGTGCACGCTCTTTGGGGTAGTAGACAAGAGGGACACTTTCACTTTCTCTCCGTTACTTTTGTTGATTGTTCGCGTTTGGTCTGGGCTTGATCACCCCATGACTCGCGTGGACGCTCGACTTAAGTCGGGGGGTGTCGCATCCAGAGTTCCACTCAATACGGATGCGATTTCAGGTGTTGAGTGAGTTTTGTTTTGGTTGGTTGAGTCCACCGTTGCCAACGAGGTCTCGAAGCATCGTGCTCGCTCGACAAGGACATTCTTCATCTCGTCTTCGTTCGTTCCTTTAATTTATTGTCTCGTGAACCTACTTTTATAAGTGGGGGTCAATGGGGGCCTCGCGCCCCCCTCTCTCCATCGCGGACACCCCCCGGGGTGGGCCCGTACATTCAACCCCAGCCCCTGCCCTCTGGCAGGGGCAGGGCACTCATCAATTCAGCCCAGACCCCTAGTGGGCGCGGGTCGCGAGCCGCACTCCCAGGCCCGCATGGGCCTGCTCTCGTACTGACTCCCCCCCCCATCCCTGGTCGCCAGGCAGACAGGGGCCTCAGGGCTTAGGGCCAGGTAAATACTTTTACAAATTTTTTTGCAAGTTTGGGTGGCTGGTCGAGCTCGTCGGAAATTTGGGCCCTTTCTACAAGTGGGCTGCAAGTTTGGGGGCGCGGCGCCCTCTCTCAAACAGTATAACCCCTTATCTAAGACTAAAACCCCAAAATCACCTCTCTACGCGGTATAATACCCGTATGGTCACGTTCCCAGGCAACTTTTTGAAAAAAAAAATGACGGTCATACGTTTACATACATAAACAGGACGTTTTTATCACACAAACTGGGGTCGTCATGAGACCCGCGACAAAATAGCCCGCGGCGGACGCGCCATGGCGGGCCGAGGTGAGCCATGCCCGCCGCCCCTTCTCCCTGCTGGCCTGCGCTCGTGTATGAGCCCATGGCGCGCATCTCATCGCCCGCCTCTCCCTCGTCACAGGCAAGCGCCACTGCACGCGCCAGCGCCAACGCGGGTCGCTCGCGGAGGCGGAGGCGGAGGGTGATGGTCTCCTCCCCCAGGATGAGGATGGCGTTCGCCCTCCGCCTTCGCAGCGACGCGAGGGCGCGGTCGAGGGCAAGGAGGCCAGGGGAGACGATAGCGACGAGGCAAGCGAGGCAGACGAGCACCTCAACTTCCCTGCGCGCCGCGCCAACCAGATCGTGGAGTCCGATGAGGAGAGCGACGGGGACATGGGCGTCCACGCTATCGACATGACCGAGGAGACAAGTTTAGGCAGTCAGCTCCAAGAATCACGCAAGTTTGGCCGACAAGTTTGGGCGAATTCCGCTACAAGTATTTACCTGGCCCTGACAGGGCTGCACCCAAGGCCAGCGAGGCGAGCGAGGGAGAGGCAGGGGGGGGCCAGGGGCTGAGCCCCAGCCTCCACTGCCCCCTGAGCTGCCCCTGCTGGTCCTCTGGGCGCCCCTGAAGGACCTCTGAGAGCAGGCCATGGCGCGCCGCATGGCGACGCGCCGCAGGGACCGGGGCGGAAGAGAATGGAACGAGGGAGAGGGGGGGATTTGCACCCCCCCCGATGGAGTGTGGTGAGAAACGAGACCCATTTGCGTTAGCAAACGGGCGGAGGGGGGCGGCTGGCGACAGGAGGAAGAGGAGGAGGGAGAGACTCAAGACGCCTACGGGAACCACTGTGGCAGGTATCTCGAGGCGCAGTCTTTTATTTCTCGAGGACAGCTCGCGGCGAGAGCTGTAAGGGCCGTTCTTCTTTTTTGACGAGAGGTTCCTCCCCCCCCCCCCGGTGCTTTTTCCCGGAGAGTCGGCCGGCGTCGACCGGTCCGCCTCAATGGGTTTTCCCCCATTTTAACTTGTGGGGAGTTAGAATGGGAGCCGGGGGCATGCGAGGGGGGAGATGTGGAGGGGTGCATAGTACATAGTAGTATGTATCTGTGACAACAGCACGCGCAAGGTGTACGGGCAGGTGCGCTGAGGGCTGTCGTGTTAGTACCGGGCTAGTGAGAGTAGTGGTACTAATGCTCAGATAGATTGTTAATTTATTGTCTCGTGCGTTTACGTTTAGTTTTGGCTTCTTTCTTTTGTTGGCATGGTGAGTGGTGTCCGGAAGAGTCTCGATGTGTGACGTCGGCTCGTGCGGTGCGATGTCGCGCGCATCTCGCTCTCAAGACTCCATTACCCTCTCTCTCTCACCCCTTTGAGGCTTGTCCTCATGAATAGAGCCTGCGCCCTATTCCACATGTGCGCCTCCGCCGCCGAACGCAATTGGTCGATCTACGGTTCGATCAAATCCAACAAAAGGGCTGCCATGCGGCACGACACTGCAGACAAGCTCGTTGACTGCCATGAGGCCCTAGCGCTCCGCACCAAGATGCAAAAGCAAGGGTCTAAGGCAGCAATGTGTGAATGGGATCTTTCAGATTCGGACTCAAACGCATCGGACGAAGATGACGTGGAACATCTCAAAGTCTGATTTATATTGATATACCGCGTGTGCACGCGCGCCTCTCTTGCTCTCTGTTTGCAGCTTTGCGGTGAGCGATGCAGTCAGTGCACATGTGCATAGGTAATACTAGTATATATCATATACTACTATACTACTATAATACATAAAATGTGGAATTATGTGTTGGCCGTTTTGTTTCAAAGGTCGTGGCGGAGCGCGTGTAGACCCTGCTCCTGAGTTAGCCTACTACAACACAGCAATACATCTCATCTCCCACGCGTACACCGGCGCAGGCGTACCCTCACTGACGTACGCCAGCGCCGCCGGCGCCGGCGTACGGGAATTCGGTATTCATGGTATTCAAGAGGGCCATTTTGAATACACGTATTTGTATTACACAACTAGGGGGCTAACACTTGTCCACGAGCCAAGGAGTGCGCGCCGAACGGATCCTCGGAGGATTCTTCCCCGCGCGACGGCCCTCCCCCGCCTCGGGGGCCCTTCCCGCGAGCTGGGAAAGGCCCCCCCCCCCCCCCCCCCCCCCTTCCCCCCCGCCTCCCTTCCCCCCTCCCTTCCCCCCCTCTCCTCCTCCTCCTCCTCCCCCCCCCCCCCCCCCCCCCCCCCGCGCGCGCCCGCGCCCGCCGACCGCACCTCCCCTCCTCTCCCCCTCTCCCTCTCTCGCTAGATGCTTTAGGGAGATTAGAGAGTACTTTCCCTCCACACCTCTCCTCCATCGTCTTCAGCTCTCTCTCTCTCTCTCTCTCTCTCTCTCTCTCTCTCTCTCTCTCTCTCTCTCTCTCTCTTTCTCTCTCTCTCTCTCTCTCTCTCTCTCTCTCTCTCTCTCTCTCTCTCTCTCTCTCTCTCTCTCTCTCTCTCTCTCTCTCTCTCTCTCTCTCTCTCTCTCTCTCTCATTCGAAAGAGCAGCCCACTCCTCCACACACGTATGTCCAGCTCGTTTCTTCTCTTCTCCTGGTCTATCTCTCCATCTCCTCTTCCCCTCTCCCTCCCCGCGCTTTCTCCTTCTCCTCCCTCCTCCTCCTGGTTTTATCAATCTCCGTGTCTCTTTCCTAATCTCCTGATCTTCCTTTCTCCCTCTTCTTCCTCTTCACTTTCTCTCTCTCTCGCCTTGTCCCCAGACACCACCAGGCTCTCCCCCTCTTCTCCAAAACGTTGACCTAAATACGTGGAAAGATTTAAGTATCAGTAGCGTTGCTGCTCCGTCTCCCTCTCCCTCCTCCTCCCCCGCTCTCTCCCCATGGGCCTCCTCCCGCGTCGCGCGCCCCCTCCCCCCCCCCCCCCCCCCCTCCTCTCCTCTCGGCCGAGAACGGCCTCGCGCTCTCCCTAGCGGCGGTAGCGGGCATCCTCACTCTTCTTCTCCTCCGTCGCAAGCGATCGCCCCTTCGCGCATCCCCCCAGGCCGCCCCCAAGGCCCATGGCACCCTTGCAGCCCGCTCCTCTGCTCCTTCCCGTGGCCCCATGACCATCCTCTGGGGCTCCCAGACGGGCACTGCAGAGGGCTTTGCGGCAGTGCTCATGCGTGAGGCCAGACAGCGTCGCTACGCTGCGCGCGCCATCGATTTGGAGGAGCTGGAGCCGGAGGAGCTGCAGGAGATGGAAGGGCCCGTCCTCTTCCTGATGGCGACACATGGAGAGGGAGAGCCGACTGACAACGCTCTCTCCTTCTACAAGTGGGCAAACGAGGTGGAGCGGCCGGCCGGTTTGCTCTCCAATCTTTCATATGCCACCTTCGGCCTGGGCAACCGCCAGTACGAACACTTCAACTCAATGGGCAAGTGGGCCGATGCACGGCTTGCTGAGCTGGGCGGCAAACGCCTGGTTGAGCTCGGCCTTGGAGACGATGACGCGGACATCGAGGCGGACTTCGAGGCGTGGCGCGCGGCGCTGTGGAAGCAACTCTCACCTGACGAAGGCGTCGAAGAGACGCGCGCGCCCGCGCCCAACTTTGTTGCCGAGGTGGTAGGCGAGGCCGCTGTCTCGACCGAGCCCCCGCTCGCGTGGCTTCAGGTAATGTTCCCCAAGCAGAAGCTCGTCTCGTCGGAGCTTCTGGTGAACCGCGAGCTTTGTGAGGACGCGTCGCAGGGCTCTGTCCGCCACCTCGAGCTTGCGACCGATGCCGGCCCCACCAAGCCCAGTCTGAGCTATCAGGGCGCCGACGACCTGGCGGTGCTGTGTGACAACGGGCACGAGCTCGCCACTGCGACCGCCCGGCGGCTCCACCTTGCGCCGCGTGCCACCTTCCGGCTCCGCCCACTCACCGGCGACGTGGGCGACATGCCCGGTCCACCACCGCCTGTGCCCACCCCGTGCGCCGTCGAGGATGCGCTGCGTTACCATGCTGACCTGCGCGCGCCCGTGCCAAAGCAGCTTCTGCTGCTGCTCTCTGAGCATGCGGCCGACCCCATCGAGGCGAAACGCTTGCATCACCTCGCATCGGCGGCGGGGAAAGAGGAGTACCACGACTACATACACACGCAGGGGCGCGGGCTCACCGAGCTGCTCGACGAGTTCCCGTCCACCAATCCCCCGCTCGGCGCGCTGCTCGAGCTCGTGCCCAAACTGGCGCCACGCTACTATACGATCTCGTCTGCCTCTGCGCTAGACCGCTCCACCCTGCACATGACGGTCAAGATTATCCGTGAGCCGATGCATGGCGCGCCGACGCGCACCAAACTCGGCGTGTGCACCACGCAGCTCGAGGCCACACCCATCGGCGGCAAGGTCGTCAGTTTCGTGCGCGCCTCGAACTTCCGGCTGCCCGCCGACTCAACAACACCGATTGTCATGGTCGGCCCTGGGACGGGCATCGCGCCTTTCCGCGCCTTTCTGCAGGAGCTCAAGGTGCGCATGTCGGGAAGAGGGAACAGACGGGAGGGGGGCGAGGAGGGGGTTGGGGGGAGGGGAGGGGGGGGGGGGGGGGGGGGGGGTTCGACGATTGTCTCCACGCCGAGCGCTCCCCGCGCCACCCGCATCCGTCACCGCCCGCCCAATTGCTCTCGCTGTCTGGCCGTCTGTGCAGGTCGCTGCCGTGAATGGCACGCCGCGTACCGGTCACACTCGTCTCTACTTTGGCTGCCGCTACTCGAACGTCGACTACCTCTATAAGGAGGAGCTAGCCGCCGCGCTCAAGGACAAGACGCTCTCGGCGCTCCGCACTGCCTTTTCGCGCGAAGGACCGAAGAAAGTCTATGTGCAAGACTTGATGCGAGCTGACGCCAAGCAGCTTTGGTCGCTCTTCGCAACGCAGAATGCCCACCTGTATATCTGCGGCGGCACATCCATGGGCCGTGACGTTGTCTCAACCCTACACCAGATGGCAAGGGACTATGGGCGCAAGACCGAGGCGCAGGCGGCCGCTTTTATTCAAGCGATGGAGACGGAGGGACGGTTGGTCAAGGAGCTCTGGTCATGAGCGTGCATCCTGGCGCAATACCGATGCCGGGCAAAGGCCGCCCGCCGCTACCCTGTGCCTATTCTGCGGGGTGCCGTCGTGGCCTCGCGCAGCCTCCACACCTAGTTCCCCGCCCATGCACAACTCTGTTTTGACCCTTTCCCACCTATCTTCCCGAGCTGTCCCCTGCCCCGTCCGCCCCCGTTCTTGCATCCCCTACGTCGTGTGCTATTCCAACGCGGCTGTTCGGGCTGCGGTCGCGCCGCCTTCCACAGATAGGATCTGTACGTCGATTTGAGAGTGCCTCGTGGTGAAGAGCTCACTGCGTACGGGCTAAATGCCTAGAGGGGGCACTGCGCAGTCAAGAGGTTTGGGTATGGGAAGCGGCATGCGTCCCGTGCGCTCGGCCGTGTGCGAGAAACATGTGTTGCCTGCATCGATTGAGGGATGATAGCGGCAACATGACGATGAGCTCGTGCGACGTGCACATGCCGAATGTGAGAAGTACACAGCCCTGCGTCGACGTGCGTCTTGGTGCAGCATCTGGCGGAGAGCGGGCTTGCACGAGTGCCAAATTGTTGAGGTTCGTTTTTGCGGTCGGTCGTCGTGAGCTGCTTTGTTCTTGGTGTCGGTGTGCTTTGTGGTGGTATCCATCTGTGTTGCCGTGTGATTGTAGCCTGTGGCTAGTGTAGCCCGCATTGCTACGACGAGGAGGCGATCGGCGATCGGCTGCTTAAGGAGAAGCCGCTTTGACTTTCGAGGCGCATGTGCAAAAGTCGGGTTGTTGGGAGGCTATTGTGACCGTGTTCCGTGTTGTGGGACCCGCCCGCGGATGAGTTAGACGCACACGCAAAAGCGAAAGCGTGCGCCGCCACAGGCACCCGCTGCCGCACGTTGGGGTAAGGGGTGCATTGGATGTGGGGATGGCATGCGGTTTTAGGTCTTAGGTACAGTGTTTTGGTGTGTTTGTGTTTGCAGTCTGTACTGTAGTTTGCTTGGTATATAATACTACGCATACTAAATCACACCGCACGTGCTCTCTCCTCATACGACCGAGCGGTCTCTCTAGAAGCCCACCACTCGCACTCGCACTCGTTTGCACCTGCGGGTGTGCGCACTGGCACTGATGTGCGCAAACGCCTGCCTAGGGCACCTAGCTAGGGCGTTGGCTGCATATGCGGCTATGGCTATCACGTAGCACGCGGCATGCCCATAGCCATACCCATGGTGGGCGGCAGCCGCCAAGGATGGAAGGATGGTTACCCATGGCCCATGGCCAAACCATAGGTTTTTTAATATGGGTTGCACTTGAAATATGGGAGCTTTATTGTTTGGGACCTTGAACCTCTTGAAGTTCTCGCCAACTTATATTAGAAACAAAATACAAAATGACAAATGACAAGGGGATTATTAAGGATTAAGGATTGAGTTGCGCCCGATCTTGATATTGACAGTCCGTACGGGCCCCGGCACGTGGTGCGCCTACGACACAGCCCTCTTTGATGCCGCCCAACCCTTTGGTTGCTGGCCTGGCCAGTACACAGCACATGTGGACTGAGCACTGAGCACTGAGCACAATGGTTGACTCAGGGCCCTGAAGCCTCGAGGGGCCGAAATAATACCGAGGGGGAGAGCCATTGCGCTACGAATTGGCTGGAGGCACCGAGTACGACGGGCCACAAATCACAGAGGGGGAGAGGGGTGGGGGGAGAGAGAGAGAGGGAGAGGGAGAGGAGAGGGAAAGGGAGGAGTAGGAGACGAGAAAGGCGTTCCAGCGGAAACGGGGGACGCGCGGGGGAGCGCGCCCTTCAAGCCCGAGATGCGCGCCGCGCCCCCGCCTCGAGGCTCCGCCCGAGCTCCACCGCCCTCCCGCCGCTCTCGGAGCGGGCGCCTGGGCCGCCGGGGAAGTCGTCCGGCCCCGGCACGTCTAGCGGGACGGCTCCGCGCTCGTCGGGCCGCCTCGAAGCCCCCTTCCCGGCTCTCGGAGGCGCTCCCTCTCCTGCGGGCGGCGTATGATGGGCATAGCCGCGCTTACACTCCCTCTCCCGCCTCACTCTCCCTGCGCGCCTCTCCTCACCCCTCATTTCGGCTCCCGATGACCTTGCCCGGCTCCCGGCTCGCAACCACTCAACGTGCGTGCATGTCATTGCATGCGTGCTTCATCACCCTGCTGTTACTATGCACGCGTCAAGCCCACCCCTGCGATCTCGCTCTATGCCTGCCATCCATCCATCCCAGCATCTCCAGCTCGGCAGTGCCACATGAAGAGTCGATACACCAGCATTCCTACTTGCCTGCGTGCGTTCCTCCTCCTCGCTGCTCGGTTGCATTGTCGATTGCGAAAGCGATGCTCGTGCTTGCTCTTGCTCTTTCGATGCGTCTCTGTCTGTGTGATGTGTGGTGGCACAACACCATCACCATGCTCATGCATTCCCATCATGCCCAGATGTAAGCTCGCCTATGTGTGCCCCCGCCAAGACAATAGCAATAATGTAATTATGGTTGTACATAATGACTGGTGTGATAAGATGAGTATGTTATATGAATATCTCATTGCGATTGCGACTATCAACGATTCGCACATTCGCGCTCGTAGCCGCCTCGAGCTCGGACGCCGAGAAGGTCTCGCTCTCGCCAGGATGGTCGTCCAGAATGAGTTGGAACTTTCGAGGGTTGTTGCCCGTTCGATCGCGATCGCTCGACCGCACACGCAGGGTTCCTGGGTACTTCCCGGGTTTGCGAGCGTTGCGTGTTCTCCGCCCCCTGGCAACGACGTTGAGCAACAGGCGGGCCATGTCGCTCAGGTCGTTCAAGCACGGGACCGGCGAGTCCGCCATGTCCTCGGCGACGTCATCCTTGTCTGCGCCCTCCACCCCCGACGCATCCTCCTCGAGTCCGCTGCCGCCCCTCGCATCTGCGCTTCCGTTCACGCAATGTCCTCCTGCCACCGTTGGGCCCGTGAGCGCAGGATCCATAGTGGAAGAGCTTTGAGAATGATCGCGTTCTAGCACTTCAGCTTCCGCGCTTCCGCGTCACCACCAGTGGCGGCCACCTTCGTAGGGTCGTCCTCTTTGTCTCGTCCTGATTGGCTATCCGAAACGTCGTCGGTTTGCCCCACCGATGGACGCGCAGACAGTGTGGAGGAAGACACCGCTGGCACGATAGGCGACCTCTCTGTTTCCCGAAGGCCCACAGCCGTGGAGGAAGGCACAGCTTGCATAGTAGACGGATCCTCCGGCTCCCGAGCGCCCGCAGGAGGCGGGCAGGAAGACGTAGCTGGCACGACAGGCGACGTGTCCGACTCCCAAGGTCCCGCCGCTGGCGTGGAAGAAGGCACCGCTAGTACGGTAGGCGACGTGTCCGGCTCCCGAGGGCCCGCAGGCGTGCAAGAAGGTGCACCTGGCACAGTAGACGGACTCCTCAGAACGCGTGGAGGAAGGTGCACCTGGCACAATAGACGGACTCTGCGGTTCCCCAGGGCCCGCAGGGGTGGAGGAAGGTGCAGCTGGCCCGGTAGGCGACCTCCTCTCCGGCTCACCATGGCCCACAGCCGTAAGGGAAGGTACAGTTGGCACTGTAGGCGAACTCTGCAGCTCGGGAGGGCCCTCAGGTGTGGAGGAAGGCGGGAGCATAGACGTGCCCGCGTGCCCAGTCGACGATGAGGATGGAACGGGGGGAGGATTCTCCTGGTTGACAAGGGCAATGGCATTGCGGTGGAAGATGGGACCATTGATGCCGATGACATTCGTCAGAGATGTGACCGCGAGCCGGGCCATGATCTGCGGGTTGGCCAGCAAGGCCTTCTTTGCCATTCGGTCCGTCATGCCCTCGTCCCTCCTCTTGGTCACGCTGTTCAAGAGGACCGCGCATGCGTCGTGTGCCCTGTCCTCCGACTTGTCTCCCTCAGCCCATGACGTGTACGGCTTCACGGATGTGCGCACGCCGAGAACTTCAGGCGTCGTGGTCGTTGCACGCGGCTGCCTTGTGGCTGCTGCAAACTGTCGTGCCCCGCCCTGCCTCCTCGGCGCCATGCTCGAGTCGTTCGGAGAGGGAGAGGAGAGGAGGAGGGAGAGAGATCTAGAGGGAGTAGCGCAGCGCCAGACAGCAGGGCGGCAAAAACCAGTGGCTCGTGTACTACCAGTGGCAAAAAGGGTGGGAAAATCTCACACAAGGGGGGGGGGGGTGTATTTTCCTCTTAAAAAGTTGGCTTCGTTTGACTTTTAGTTGGCTTCGTTTTCAACTCGAATAAAAGCACTGTTGCTGTAATGGACAGATCGCCCAGAAAGTTGGCTTGGAAGCGCTCTTTTGTTTAAATACTAATATATTCTCTTAAAAAGTTGGCTTCCCAGGACAAGTTCACCCGTCGGGCCGACTGCTGCGACGGCACGCACCAACAACCCCCCCCCCCCCCCAAGGATCCCAAACTCTGCCACCAAGAGCTTCGCAAGCTATCCGCGAGCCAGCTGGCCTTGGGGCGCATCGTGCATGCTCCGTTCGACGGAGGAGGGGCCGCGTGCGATGTATTCGACGTCACCGAGTACGAGCACGTCACCGAGGACGACGCTGTTTCGAGTGGGTGGACTGGCCACTTCAAGGCGTTGCACCATCCCGACTACAACCCCAATCGGCCAGGATGTTTGAAGTTCGTAAAGCACAAGAACGTGTCGCGCAGTGACATCCTCATCTCGCACGTGCAAACTTTCGTTGTAGGTGGAGGACGCAATGGTGAGCGTCGGCTTTATCTTACCGATGACTCGCTCGAGGTGCTGGCTAGAGCATGCCCCAATATGCCTTGCCCGGACCCAGACCATGTGCCCCGTTCGCATTCTGCCGGCAGCCGGACTGGCCCCACTGGCGGCGGCCCGAATGTCAATCTTAGTGTGGAGGAAATCATGGCTCGTTATTCCGCGATGGCGGCTGCGAGCGGTGCGTAGACGCGTTTCGCCGTGTTGAGTGTTTAGTGTTGACGACTGCTACTTAGCTCTTGTGGAACTCCTAGCTTCTTGCCTATGTGTATGTGTGGACTTGTATGGCAGTGTTCATCACGATAAGTGCACCAAGTATAAGCGAGATGGCAAATACGAATACTATTAGCTATTAGACACGGCGTACCATTAGCCATTAGCACGACACGAGAGCATAGCCCAAGTGCCACCAGGGCTGATCATCTCTCTCTCTCTTCGTTATGCTCAAGTTTCGTAATGCTATGTCAGATCGTAGTCATAGTGTACATTTTCTGCATTTGCAATAGCCACTATTGCTATACCGCATTCATGCAACACAACGTATGCGTATGCGCCACTGCACGGCATGCATCAAAAGTAAGTCTTCATCTACACGCACGCACCGCAGCACATAGCATCTTCTGGAGAGACAGGCACCGCGCCGCCCATTGGGGGATATACTCCTGTGCATCCTCGCGTGCGCAGCTCCGGCCGGCTGGGGGCATTACAATCGGCTCGGAAGCCGACATAGCCGCAGATTGGTTCGGGCACCGCGCCCGCTACAGGTGCACAGGGCAGGATGGCGGCCGGGCCATAATGTCGGCCCGGCCCGTCGCCGATGGCGACCGCAGCAGCCCGGCCCTCCGATCCGCGCCTCCTCGCGTACCGCTCCGGCCCTCCGAGCGCCGTCGGAGCGCCCGCGATGCCGCCGTAGCTCTGGCGCCGGGCCCACAAGGGATGCACAGGGGCGTAGGGGCCGCGATAGCCGCCGGGCCATAATGTCGGCCCGGCCCGTCGCCGATGGCGACCGCAGCAGCCCAGCCCTCCTATCCGAGCCTCCTCGCGTACCGCTCCGGCCCTCCGAGCGCCGTGGGAGCGCCGGGGAAGCCGCCGTAGCCGGAGAAGGGCTCGGGCGCCGCGTCCGCGCCCATGCCCCCCCCGTTTCGGCGTGTTTTCCCCTGTTTTGATCTGATCGCCTTGAGAGAGAGAGGGGGAGAGAGAGGGACTGAGGGAGAGAGAGAGAGGGGAGAGAGAGAGAGAGAGAGACAGAGAGAGAGGGAGGGGGAGAGAGAGAGAGGGAGAGAGAGAGGGAGAGAGGGAGAGAGAGAGAGGGGAGAGAGAGAGAGAGAGAGAGAGAGAGAGGAGAGAGAGAGAGAGAGAGAGAGAGAGAGGAGAGAGAGAGAGAGAGAGAGAGAGAGAGAGAGAGAGAGAGAGAGAGAGAGAGAGAG